>VACF01000003.1:360291-556043 GCA_006891605.1 Pleurozium schreberi
TACGTAGCATTTAGCGAGTAAAAATTAACGCGTAACACGAGATCGTATACGCAAAAGTATACGCAATCAACAACATGAATCATACATCCAATTATACCTGGGCGTTGATTCCTGGGAACTGCGCTACGAACGCTGTCTGCAGGGGCGCCCCAAAGGAGGTGCTCAAGTTGCCCTGGTTCCTGAGCCCCCGAAACGTGAAATCGGAGGATTTCACTGTCTCTGGGTCCTTGCAAGGGAAACCGTTCAGGAACAACTTGCTGGACAGATCAGCCACACAGAAGTCCTGCAACGGGTCGGCGTCTGCGCCATCGACCACACGCACGGTGATGGCCAAGAACGCCACTGTCAACACGACCACAAATACCCCAAATTTCCCCATCGCCATCGCCATCAATAACAATCGATCGTCGTCAATGTATCGATCGATTTCAGTCGCAATTAAGTAAAACTTGGTTCGATCTAGTGTTCCAGATAACTAGGCTGAATAATTAATGCCAGATGCTAGTAAGCTAGCTAGACTCTGTCCGAGAATGCTAAGGATAGACTACTACTACTCGAGTAGTGTGCATGCGATGATCGATGAATTGAAGCGGAGCTAGCCTTGTATTTATATGGTGGTGGTGGTGTGTCGACTGGCCAGGTTTCCTGAGAGCATGGTCAATTGCAACTACAGTAGCTGGTAATTACAAAATAGTCATGGCGGCTGCGGAGGTTCAGAGTGCGGGTGCCCAGCAACACGAAGCGAGCTTTCCATGTTTCCGTATGGACGAATTCTCGATTAAAATACGCACATGTGATGAGGATGTGACACGTACACTTCGATCGACATTGATACATCTTAATATAATTTTTACAAAAGCCATCCTCTAAGGCGTTGTAATGCCAATGACCCCCGCATATAATACAAGAGTTGCATACCGAGGGTACCTACGTACCCAGCTTTGCAATTTATGGGAAGAAAGGTCCCATGAGTGGCTTCTTCGGAATCCTTCGACTTCAGTTTCGATTGACCCCTTGGAATTGAAAATGCCTTGTGGTTTCTATTCACATATATTAATGAATTCAATCAGTGAATAAGTTTCAATAGTGACTGAGGCAAATATTCAAGTAATTTTGGATCGATGTAGTTCAATTAGTGTGACCAAGTCGATGGAATTTACATACTAAATTATATTGGGTTTAATGTATTCTCTTTTACATTCTCGGCAAAATACTGCACATGAAACCACAAATTTTCACGATTTCAAAATGAGTACTAACACTACACGTTACAATTTCGATGCTCTGACGTCAAAATGGCCATTTGCATAATTAAATTTCAGCACAGTGTGGTTTAATTGTACTTTGAACTTCATTTGATTCGTCGATCATCATGATCGTTATTCTCCTACGACTGCTCGATCAGTTCAGGGATCGGTCGAAAATGATTAATTGTGATGAAACACTGAGACTCGATCGAGATTAATGGATGCATGATCGCTCAGACCGTGCATAATACACCTAGTCTACACTAAATAGTGAAATTAGGTTGCCTTTACAATTAGGTTGTCTTACCCCAAGAAAGTTACTCTAAAAGCCATCAAAGACAATAGATATTTCTACAAATACTTTCATTTGTACACATGGAGGTTCATGAGTCCCAACTACACCAATAACTAATTCAAAAATAGTGCATTCGTGTACATGTACAGTAAATATTTATATAGTGTGGAATGTCGAGAAATTAGTGAGGGGCAACCTAATTTCACTATTCAGCGTAATGATTAAATACGTTGTGAATCAATCAGATAATCAACGTATGAAACTTCGTTTTATCAACTTCGGACTCTTCAGTTTCCTGTAATTCTAAGATAAAATTCATTCAATTAACTGAACTCCAGATCGAAAGCCGGGAGGGAATCATGAGTACGGTACTTCCACTTCAGGTGCATCAGTGCATGGCATAGGTCGAAATTAAAGTTGCATTATCATATCTGTCCGAGCATCAATACATGAGACGATCAAGCAAGTACCCAATAAATATAACTGATGCTGCACTAATGAGGCAGTCACGTACGGACGCTTCCATTCCATAAGTACAATAGTCCTAAATTAATTAACAAAACTCCACTTTTTTTCAAACACCACGCGTACGCAAATAATTAAGGTTCACTTGCATTCATTGTGCATTCATTTAATTTCATTCAAACGACGTTTTGACCTACTATGGAGCACAATGTCATCCTTGGCAGCAAGCTAAGGTGTCGATCGACAACGTCGTCAAAATAATATATTCGTTCCTCGATCTACTGCTAGCTAGTGTGGCCGGGCACATATATCGCAGAGACCACTCGTGCACGTCACTAGCTAGCTAGTCGGACATGTATATCGATCATTACTGATATTAATTTTATTTGTCGACATGCATGTGAAGGRGTCCGAACCTGGCATGCTTTGTCATACTGAGTGTGCAAATAATTTCAAAGGCTTCTTGCTCGTGGTCCACGGAATCGACACMACAGCAAGGATTTGGAGTTGAAAAAAAGTGGGGAATCCAGTGCAGCAAGGACTTCGAGAATCGCTGAAACCAGTCCAAGAAGCAGTTTAGTTTTTAAAAAAATATAAAAAAATTTGCGGACACCAGGGATCCCACTTTGAAATTGGCTGGCTGCGGCTATGATCCCAAAGTTTGGCTTATGCAATTGGCGAGTGACATTACACCAATTAATTAGTTAAATACAAGTTTCCACTTTCCAGAGAAAATGAGATTCGCATGCTGTTTGTTTTTTCTATTGATAATTTCCKAATTTTCTTTTTCCTTGCTTCCGTTTCAGGAATATCCGAAGTTTCCGAATGATTATTTGCACTAGGAAGGCCCAGGGGGAAAGAACGACGTCAATTTCGTTAAATTGGCTGATATTCCACAGTCAAGCCGAAACTTGTCACATTATATTATATCTTCACAGCTTAGGTCTATTTGTAGGCCACAAATTAAAAGTAGGAACGGTATATAGATTGTTGGGTTTCAGGCCGCGCACCAATTGAAAGCAATGGAGACTCAGAAGTCAGAGCTAGTACGGACAAATTATGGGGAATTGGAATGTTGAATTTAAACTCACAAAGCATTGTGATGGTCCCTGCGGATGCCCCGTGCTCTGAATGTCAAAGTGAAGAAATTCAACATCACAAGTTCACAACATCACAACACAGTCTGTAACGTACCAGGTTTGGCAATCAGTAAAACAAATAATTAAGATAATCGTTCTCTTCTTCGACAGTACGGAAGGTCTACAGATTAATTTCAAATTAGCACAGTTAGTCAAAAGCTTGCCATTTGAACCGAAAATAAAATATATACCGGCAATTTAGTGGAGGAACCGTTATAAATTTCGTTGAAGTGACTGGACATAAACTTATGTCAGAATTTTTGGTGCCGGATTGGCGCCACTGAATTGAACGAAATGGACGTTACTGAAGGTACCACAGTAGTTGCGATGCAAGTGCACTCAGTCCGACATGCGCACGGCAAGCACTAAGTTAACAATAAAAGTGTACGTTAGGGAGGGTCGAGTCGCTGCAGCAAGTTGGCTCTGTTGATCGAGCCTGATCAATCAATTAATTATATAATTATGTTCCTGTCTGACTGGCCAGCCGCGTCAGATCGACATCGYTCGAGAGAATATTCCAGTAACTCCGGTTGTTCSGGAGGAGCCATGCCGGTGTTCATGATAGTGCATGATTCACAGTTGCCGTTGTTTTATCAATCGATAGATCAAACTAAGGACCCACATCGATCGATCGATCACATTAAAAGTGCACAAGACCAGCGTGACAGTATATATGGCTAGTTGATATATATATTACTTAATAAATAGTCTACGCTTACGTATGTACAAGGGCAGTCTTCTGTTTTTTCCTGGTGTATCTAGCTAGCTAGYTAGGGTTGGAGACGTGATCGATCGATTGTGCGGAGTGCCGCCGGCCGGATGGAGTCGATCCAGAGAGTCCGTAATTATAATATTACTGTCTCTATTCAACAATACAATGGCCGCATGCAGCTAGTGATCGATATCGATCGATCGATCGAGTGCGGGTGCGTCGATTATTGGAGTCCAAGCAGTACAAGACAATTTTCTTGTATTGTACGTATTCYTGCYTTTGATAAATATCATTGCGTGAAACACTTTCTCGATCAAGCGTGCTATTGATTGGACCCCAATTTTTGCTTGACTTTAGACTTTGATTCTGTCGACTTGGCAATTGAGGAATTTGATGCATGGCCGGCAGTTGTCTACTGGACTAGATATCTGAGCGAGCTTCGATTCGGGTTGAGTTTTCAGCCCCTGGCTACAGACTGTCATTTTTGTTGCATTCATCCAAAAAAACAAAAAAAGAATTTTTCCCAAAATATAACCGTAGGATCTTGTACTTCACTTGTCTTAGATCATGTGGTAAAAATTTCATGAAGTTTGACCGTATAGATTGGAAGATATTAGCATTCAAAGTGGAAAAAGAGAGCTATACACTGGACTGCAATTCCAGATGACTTTGACTGTCATTTGTCAATTTTTTTTGCACTACAAACTTTGAATTTAAATTTTTTTGTGTTGAAGAATAGAATTGAAATTCTAGGAAAAAAAAAAAGAAAAAAAAAGAACACTTGATTTTAAATCTTTAAAACTTTTTTAGGGAGAAGCAGGTTCAAGATTGAAAGAAAAACTAAATGGTTAATAGCTCTAAGATGGGATTGAAACACAATAATCCAAACGGTGAGATTGTTCTAGAAAGTAAACTTCACCTTGTCCAACAATTTCTTTTGAAAAATTGTGAAAATTGCATTTAGAAATGAATGCTATAAGTTTTTTTCAAAAAGATGCTTAGATTGTTAAAAATCATTTTATATTTAAATGTAAATTTAGCTAATTTGTCACACTTTGCAGTTTAGGGCTTTAGGCCTTAGGGGTTTTTAGTATTGGGGAGTACCAAAAATTAGTGATCTAGATCTGAAATTTTTGTGGTCTATTCCCACACTAGGCATGCATGCATATACTGGAGGAAATTTAAAAAACATTATTTTATTTCCTCTACATGCGTGCGAACAGGGCTCCTTTGCACATGCACTTTTAAACATTGAAGATGGTTTTAAGATCATTATTTTGAAGAAATCTCTTTATCATATAGTTCTCCCAAATTGACAATTTTTAGTTTCTTCAAAAATTATTTATCCTATTCATTACAAATTAAAACATCAAAACACCTATTTTCATGAAATTTTGCACTTTTCCACTTCTCCTACTTAGAAAATTTTCCTAAGCTTTTCTTTCATAGGATACCTTCTTCGTAAGGATGTATACATTAGATATGTTTTTCACATTTTTTTTAAAAGAAAATTCTAATTTTACAGTACTCTAAAAAATACACGAGTACTATGCCAAATGCTACAAAAAAACGCATGGTGTTTCATGCAATAACCTTCTCAATGAATTTGAATGCTTATATTTTGCAATCCATGCGGTGGAAATTTATGAAATTTTTACCACATGTTCTCAAGTTAGCATACTACAAGATCCTGTAGTTACATGTGTTAAAAACAAGTTTTTCTCAAGAATTTGCTATTTGTACTAAAAATGGCAATTTGGGAGCATTTTGGGTGAAAACAAAGTCATGGAACTTTAGGGGTTAAAGGACAGACCTATTACCGTGGGAAAAAGGCGGGCTGTGGATTGTGGACCGCCAAGTGATGCAGAAGCTATGTCAAACTGCAAAAATAATAATTTTTAAAATAATGCTTTTTCCATTTTTTCTCATTATTTTGAATTATTTTTAAAAAATTCAGTAACTGAATTTCAAGCCTCCTTTTGAAGCCCGGTTTCTTTCCTAATGATACACTTTGAGCGCATGTCAAAACTTTGTGCATGTAAGGAGGACTGCTCTTAAAGCGACCATTTAAGAGTTGATTGCGTTTTCAGGGAAGCTAAGCTCTTTGAAATAATTTTCAGTAAATTTTCATAGGAAGAAAAAAGGAATTGGCATCTAACCCAAGTTGTTTCATATTTTTGAACCTTCAAGGAATTAGTTACAAATTTTTGAAGTTGTAATGTAGTGGTCACTAGATGCAACCACCTCCTTAAATGTACATTGCTTATATATTAAAAAAAGAAAAATGTATCATGATTGCTTTTAGAGTATGGGCGCTTTAAGAGTAGACTAACTTACCATAGTACACAATTGCCCTATAATCCCTAAATGACCAAGGCCTCTTTTTTACTCAAAAACCACTCAAAACTGCCATTTTTATTGCGTTCATCCAAGAAAACAAAACAAAAGAACACTTGTTTTTTTTAATCTAATGGAAGGATCGTGTACTTTACTTGTCTAAATTCATGTGGTCAAAGTTTTATGAAGTTTGATTGTACGGATTGAAAGATATTAGCATTCCAAGTTGAAAAATCAAGTTTTCTTGACTACTAGCTTGCAATTTCAAATGCCTTTCACTGCCATTTGTGGAAATTTTTTGCACTAAGGACATTGAAATTAAAAAATTTTGTGTTGAAGAATTGAGCTGAAAGTCTATATAAAAAACTTTTGAAACATAAAAACTTGGTTTTCATTCTTTAAAAAATTGTCAAGTAGAAGTAGGTTCAAGATTGAAAAAATTAATAAATTGTTAATAGCTCTAAGAGGGCATTGAAACTCAATAATCCCAACGGTGAGATTGTTCTATCAAAACAACTTTAGTTAACCTTGTCAAAGAATATTTTTTGGTAAAATAGTGAAAATTGCATTCAAAAATGAATCTCACACGTTATTTTCCCAAAAGATGCTCAAACTATCCAAAAAACAAGATGGTTCGTAACTTCCTCATTACTAATCCAAATGGAATGAATCAAAGCTTTACATGTAGACCAAAACAAGATTTATAAGGAAAAAAAATTTAAAAATTTAATTTTGAGTTTTTGTGGATTTTTTTTTCTGCCTAGCGACATGAAAATTATGCTTAAGATGGCATAACTTTTGCTTTTGGGCACCGATTGAGATCAAAAAATATATTCCCATGAAAATAATAAGTATTTCTATCTAATGAAAAAGTTTCAAAAAGTTTCATCAAAAATTGAGATCATAGGTACCTGCCCAAACTCCTCAAAGTCCCCCGAGGGGACTCTTGGACCTTTAGGGGTTAAACATCTTAAATATTCTATTTTTTTGTATAATTAGATTATGCAATCCTATACATAAATTGTATATGATACAAAGATAACTATAGTCTATATTCGTAGATTCAGCAAGCTCAATTTGGTTTCCAAATCAGCAAACACCCCAAATGGCCAAATCAACATATATAATATTTTTGAGACTTTCAATAGACTCTACAGCTTTCCTCATTTTATACTAAAATCATTGCTCTTGAAACTCAACCATAAATTCCATATCTAATTTGTACGCAATAATCTTTATCTGGCCATGGCATCTCTAGCGACACACTTACATAATTTCCACAGATCCAAACACCCTATACACTGAGAATTTTTTTTTTTTTTTTTTTTTTGAAACATACGACTTTTTCAAGGTCGCAGCGTGGATTGACTCGACACATCCCGTGGCAACCGGTTTTTGATGGAATTACACGCCACGGTTTTTTTCCCTGTCAGGAAACAAGTAGAGAAATAAGAACAACCTCGGTGCGAGCGACGTCAACATGGGGAATTGAACCGGTAACCTTGTGGATGCACTTGGTGGTTCTTACCACTTGCACCATCACCCGGGGTAGTTTAGGGTCATCTCGGGCCAAAACACCAAGAATTTCACAACAACTATTTTGGACAAACTTTGAGATTATCTCAAATTTTGAACATTCCCCGTTTTGAATTAATTATATGTACAAAAGTGAAAAGTGACCCTTGTAGATGCGAGGTACTAACTAAGTTTATAAATATATAATTAGGGGAGGCAACCCATTTCCAATTACCCCCCTATTTCCAATCAATGGATTGTTGTCTTTCCATGAAGTTATGGCGCAATCCCTAGAGTAGTTGTGGGTCATTATGATTGGTTGAAAGGCTCTCAATATTGCAATCAGTCCTTGGTCGATTTTGCAATTAGCCTATGATTAGAAATAGAAAGGTCTATATCACCATTATAGGTTGAAGAGAATCTTCCACTAATAAATTACTATTAATTTCGTTTTAAGTGATAGAATTTTGGAAAAATATGCAATCCTTCCAAACTCTATTGCTTGTAAGGTAGGAGGTCCATAAAGCGCCCATCTAAGGGCTGAAGCTGCATTTTGGCAAGGTGAAACTGCTTGAAATAATTTTCAGTACATTTTGCTTGAAAGACAAGTGGGATTGGCACCTAACCCAAGTAGTTTCATATKTTTTGGAGCTTTGTGGAATTAGTAATGAATTTTTGAAGTTGCAGAAAAGCGCATTTCAATGGGCTCTAAAACCGATCACCTCCTCAAATGTAGACTGTTTGTACATTGGAGAGTGCAAAATGTACCTCCAGAGCCTGATTGGTTTTAGAACCTGCTCCATTTTAGGACCTCCTACCTTATATGGGAAAAATTCCACATTCAAAAAAATTGCGCTCCAAATTTGCATAATTGCTTATTTGATCAGAAATGGGTTGCCTCCCCTATGTGGAACAATTTCTTCTGCCCATGCCGCCTTTGGTGCGGCAAATATCATGATGTATGACACCATGCCAGATGCAAACTCTCGAGCACAGGCCTAGGGTCCTTATTTGCAGATTTTCCCATTGCAAGAGAATTCCTATGGAGTCCATTTGTTTTTTGTTTTTTTGTTTTTTTGTTTTTTTGTTTTTTTGTTTTTTTAAACACATGGACCATTGAGTCCATTTGTCTGGCTGCTTTTGAAGTGTATGTTTTGATGGAATGGACAGCGCATGTGCAACATTTCCATGTCCATTTCCGGGTTTGTTCTCGGTCAGTTTCTTTTACTTTTATTATTTGCAGGAGAAGGAAGTTACTTGCTACTGTCAATATTGGTGTGAATTTGACTATTAACAGTAGGACCATTTAGTCAATGAGTTTTTTTTAATATCACTTCTTCTTTGGAGTTTGGATTGGAGGAAGTATACTCTGAAATTTCTTACCATCATCATACTTATCGAGATCACATGGCCTCTCTCATTGTACAAATGAGCTACAAAATTGGCRTAGGTAAATGGATCTCTTTTTGTACAAAATTGTAGGCGGGAAGGGATCTCTCGTTGTACGGAATTGTAGGGAATGGATGTACTTTTAATTGTTGAGAATTCAATTCAATTCATCGAGTTGGCGTTGTACGTACTCTCAATATTGTAATAACATACTCAATTGATCACGTGTATTAAATTGAAAGATTGTATTTAATAGAGAAGTGAACATGCGAGAAAATATTATACAACAAGTGTAGGCCCTCCTCCAACGTACAAACAATTTAGTGGGGAATTTTGGTTGAGTTAATAAAAAAACACCATGTGTATGTAACTATGTACATGTAGACATAAGAGCAACCCCATGGCTCCGCGTCCAAGGGCCCATACACAAGGAGTGGGCGGGCTTGATCTGATATTCCTCCTCACTGCATGCGCGCCAAATTGGAAAAATCATGCTCGGCCACGCCAGATTGTGAGGATGGCACTGTCAAATGGTGCGGGTTGAGCATGCCGCACCATGAGTGTTATTGGCAATACAAATGCAATGTTCCACCATTAAATGGATCTTTGGGAATTGACGGAAATGGCCGGGAGGCTAGTATCACTACAAGAGAAAGGGGTGTTTTAAGTATAGTCCTAGTAGTATTGTCTTTTAAGTAATGACCTATAAGGAGTCTTTTAAGTAAAATTTTACTGAAAATACATGAGCGCTTGGAGGGGGATTGGTGGCCACTTGGACAAGGTGCAAGGAGTTCCACAGGCGAGGAACGCGGAATTTTGGGGAGATTCTTAGGTGGCGCATCTTAATGGTGTTACTGCCATGGGGGCACTATCCAAGCAATAAAAACTCCGTTCGTCGTTCGTCATCAGCCTCGCCAATGACTCATTTGGCGCCTTGCTTGGCGCTATTGCTAATGAGTTGCCTAAGTAAATTGAGAGTTTTTTACAAGCCTTGGTTGAATTGGAAAAAGTCAACTTGGATAAGGGAATGAGATGAAACATATTAAGGACTAAAGGATGTTCTATTTTTTTCTCTATTTTAAGCATGTATTATAAAACAAAACTTAGAAGAATATACTCATGATGACTTTGAAACAATAGTTATAAAATATGATCCATATATCATATCTATGTATTGAAATCAACTAAATTATTAGAATACAAACAAATATTTTTTAATAAATTTTGAAGCCAAAAGTTAAAAATTCCTTCTAAAATTGGTTCTAGATTGAAAATTGAGATTTTCAAAATATTATTGATGTTGAAAATACTAAGTTCTAATCATAATGTTTTTCTAAAGATTTTGATTTCATTTTTTATTCAGGACATTTTTTAAAGCCTTAAAGGTCATTTTCTAAACTAAAAGGTTTTCTTTTAGAGGTAGACTATCAATACCTATTGAATAATAGAATACTTAGAAACTAAAGTCTTCAAAATATTAACTATGAAAATGTTGAAAAAATAACACAAGAATTTTTTTTTTAATTGATGGATGAAAGTGATGTGTGCAATCATTTGAACCGATGTTCAAAATTTGAAATCGCTAGTCCTCTACGGAATAAAATCCCCTTGAATTATGAATTTCCTTCTAGGTCAAGTTCATTATATCATTTGCATGTGGTTTCCAAATTTCATTCAAACTCAATTGTATCCATAGGAGAGGTCAATCAAAATAAATGTAACTCATTAATATTTTAACCTATAAACAACCAAGGCTGTTTTCTATCAAAAACCACTCAAAATTGCCACTTTTTTTTGTGTTCATCCAATAAAACCAAAAATATTTATGTTTTTTGTAATTTAACCGTAGGATTTTACACTTCGCTTTTTTGATCATGTGGTAAAAATTTCATCAAATTTAACCTTACGGATTGGAAGAAAGTTGGACAAAAGTTTTTTTCTGAGAAGATGCTTAGATTGCCTACAAAACAAGATTGTCCATAACTTTCTTATCGCTAGTCCAAATAGAATGAATCAAAGCTTCACATACAAACAAAAATACAATCTCTTAGGTATTTTTTGGAATTATTTGACTTTTGTGATTTTCTTTTGTGTTGCTCGCCGACCTTTGTATTTGGCTTATTGTGCCATAACTTGTGCTCTTGCTCACCAATTGAAATAAAAACTATATATCCATGTTCAAAGCTTTTGCTAAACCGCATGTCTTCAAAAAGTTTCAAATACATTCATTACAAATCGAGACAATTAGAACCTATTTGGATCCAAATTGTCTCCCAAGGAGACAATGGTCCTTTAGGGATTAAAAAAATAAAACACCAATATTTGATAACATTTAACTGGATTTTCTTTATCAAAAATGTTGATAAAATATCTTCTTTATATTTATTATATTATTGTACCATAACAATATAGTTGTATAAAATGATCCGATATCTAGGGATTTGTTGCTCTTGCTCTTCATGCCCCTAATAACAATCAACTTAATGATTTCTCGGCCTTATCTTGGGATCAAGAGACTTCAATGATAGAAATTTCACATAGATTTTTGAACCCCCAAAGCATTAGCTTTCAATTAATAATCAATTAATCAGTGATATTTTTTGGTCAATCAATTATGATTATAGTTAACCCTTCAAGTCTCAAGGCCTTTTTTTGTTCTAAGTTACCATTTTTATTGGAGAGAGCAAAAAAAATTTTAATGGAATTTTGGCATATTTAACCATAGGATTTTGCAATAGACTTATGTGAGAAAGCGTGGAAGAAATTTTGTAAACTTTGACCACATAGATTGCAAGATAAATGCTTTCAAAGTGAAGAAAACATGCTTTTTTTGGCATTGTAGCAAATTGGTTTATGAGACATTGAGACTTTGAATGATATTCTTAAATCTTAACTTAAATTTTTTCTACTACATATGATAATTTTTTAAAAATTATCATGGAGAACTAAGTTTAGGGTCTGGATACCTTTTTTAAATACAAGTAGGTATGAGGTAAAGGAAAAAAATAAATTGTTAATAGCTCTAAATGGAATTAGAAAACAATAATTACAATGGTAGGATTGTTCTAACAATCAAAGCTAATCCTTTGGAACTCTTAGTTTTGAACACATGCAAAAATTGAGCTCAAAAAAAATCCTATACGTTAATTTTTCAATAAGATGCTTTGATTGCCTGCAAAATAAGATGCTCCCTATATAACTTTCAATTACAAATCCAAATGGAATATATCACAGCTTTCAATGGACAAAAACTCAATCTACAAAAAATAAATTAAACATATTTCAAGTTTTTACAAATTTCTTTTGTTGCCCACCGAGTTGAAAAGTAGGATTATTGTTCAATAACTTTTGCTTCCTAGCATCAATTGAATTAAAAATTATATTTTCAAGACATCTAGTAAATTTTTCTATCTTTAAAAATAAATTCAATAAAAATTTCAAATATTTTTTCTCTTAAGAACTTGTTCAAAATCTATTTTGTCATTTGTAAAGGCAACAAGAATTTGGGGGTTAAAATATAGAAAACTTGAAATATTGACYAATTATTTAGAAAAATGAATTTGCAACATGGATTTCTAATTTTAAGATGACACCTAGTTTCTTACCATGATGTTCTACGCTATGATATAATCATATGGAGAAATTTGCAGATTTTTTAGTAGATATTGCATTTGGAAAAATTGTTTCACTTTTTTCACAATTGTTCTAAAAAATTTCAAAAATTTCCCCAAAAGATGTGAAATTTTTACAACTAATAGGAAACAAATAATCACATCACTAATAAAAAAATATTTAAAAAATCACATTCRTAAGTTCTAGCAAAATGAGTTTTGAAAAAATAATTAAACTATAAGTTGGTCCTTTGAAGGTTAAGAGACTCTAAAGTTTAGTTAACATGGAAGTCTTGGCAAGTGTACGTAAACTCATTATGTAGGACTTTGAATGTATGTGATAAGCAATAAATTGCATTGAATTCTATATTTGTTAGAACTAAACCCCTAAAGATTGAGAGTCCATGGTTATAAAATGGACCCTTCCAATGCTCATATTTTTATATTTTTATATTCCAAATTCTTCTAGCCTTTGTTTCAAGAAATTCATTGAACCTCAAAGGTTTATATTGGTTCACTCAAAATCTTTTCAAGACCTTTTTTTGACATGACAATTTCTACATGGGCTTCAAGTTTAATTGTGTGACTTCTAGATTCCATTATATTTGTTACGGTTTCAAAACTCCATTGTTTTCATCTTGACTAGCTCCAATCCACCATTTTTGTCATGACTTAATTCATAGTTGTGACTTCCAATGGAAACCATGGTCACAAAATGGACCCTGTATTTGTAATACAAAAACCTCAAAAATTCACTTTAAAAATTTGCTAAACCCACCTAAAGGTTGTCACTAGAATTTTGTAGCAATTTGAACTTTTTACCTATAACCATAGTGTTATATTTTTAATTTTAGAAAGACATGTTAAAAAAATTTATTTCATGATGTTCTACACTACGTCACAAAGTTTAGAACCTACGGTTTACCAACAATTATCATGTGGTTATAGTTGTTTCATAAGTAATATACAATTTAGCGCATCATTACAATGCATTACTTTACGATTTTACGATTGTAAAGTAATGCATTGTAATGATGGGTTAAATTATATATTAATATGCAAACCCATGAAACAACAATAACCACATGATAATTGTTGACAAAATGCAGGTCCTAAATTTTGTGATGTATATCATAAACCTACGAAGAAAATTTCCGAATTTTTTAGCATCAATTGCATTTGATACAAGCTCGGATACAAGTTCTTTCATTTTTATTCATAAATTCATAGTAGTTTCAAATCTTCACAAAAAGAGGTAAAGTTCTTACAACCAATAGAAAATATGTAATCACATCTTGAAAAATGAATACAAAAATTTTGTTCAAGGGTACTTGCAAATGAAGTTTCAAAAAGTGGTAATAGGTTCTTCTTTTGAAGGTTGTAAGTTTGTAGACTTCACTTCATATGGAAGTCTTAGCAATTGTGAACATGTTATGGTGAACTTTGGAGGTGTATGTTGACCCCAAATGTTGACCAATAGCCAATTGTAATGTGAATTTTCTCTATTCAACAAAACCCAAGACTAGTAGTATTGTGAGGGTAGATCCACAAGAAAAGGTAAATCAATCTATCGTAATGTGACTAAGGTCACTTGTTTCCGTAAATTAGGCATTTATCTAGGGTAAATTAGGCTTCAATTCAAGTGTTAAATAAACAACCCACACTCGTTGTCAAATAATCACAGTCCAACCCAATGCTATATATATAAGACCCCATGGTATGTAGTACCAGTCCTATATAGTGGTTGGCCCGTGTCAAATCCTCTGAACAAATATTCTTGTGATTGTCAAATTGTCTTGTGCAATGCATGCACTATCGACTTAATCAAAATGCCAATTTATATACTTTGAAATACATTAAACTTTAGGGAGATAATTCTTTAATTAATTACTCTTTTTGTTCTCTGTCTAGGTTGTACACTATTTACTAGCCTAATTTCAATTTAACATGTGAATATTAAATCCATATCCTTTGACAATTTGCCCAGTATGCAAGGCATGAATGATAAAAGAACTTTCCTGAGGTTCACTTAAATTCTTCACGTCATCCCCATTCGCTTTAGCTTTTGCTTTCCACTTGGCTTTCCACCACTGGAATGTGTTTGAGTCAATTTGTCATCGGCCTTGGCCTATAGCTGTGTACTAATTGATCTACGACCGTCCACTTGCTAATCAGTCCAACTTCCTATCGTGACTAGTCGACTGAGCTACACACGCAGGCTGTGCTTACTGCCACTAGACTGGATTCACAACACACTTCAAGTAGCTCACAACGAATTATTCGTCAATTCAGTTTTCCACTGTTTCCATTTAACTTAATATTTTCAATTGAGAAATCAATTTATTCTCATCGGGATACCTTCCCTCAAGATTTAATTAGTCTATTTAGTTTTGCTATCTTCAAAACAATTAGACAATTTGTTTTTACAGTGGCTACCCGCCAACTTCACAATTGGTCTTCACTCACAAATTCAAATTGGCTATCCGCCTTACATGCACATATGTTAAATTCAGTCAACTAGAGGTAAAGCATTCCACAAATGCATTCAATCCCATTTGACAGAACTTCTACACTTGCGAATAAATTGACTAAAGTTTCAAATTTGGCAGCCAATTAATCACTGTCTCTCAGGATACCCTCCGTCGCACACACACCGTAACATAATCCAATTAATGCACTTGACAATTAGCTTTGCAACTTGGACTGAACCGAACACACACAATACGATTCATCAAGCAATCACTAGTTTAATAGACAATTTACTACGTCACAATACTCAGAGGAATATCCTTCCTGAAACACTACAAGTCAATTTGATATTCAATTAATTTAATTCACTACACAATTAGCCACAATCTGAAACAAATTGCTCATACACACATACACATACAATTAGTCAAGTAGCAAAGGGATACCCTCCCAAGCTTACTAGACTTACAATTCCAAATTGATTGAACTTACACAATCAAGAATGCAAACAACTTGCAAACACAGTTTTAATGCAATTGATCAAATTGACTAGGATACCCTCCCAAGCTAATTTGACACAATTAAATATTAACACAATTCAACAACACATACTACCCGTGAGTTGGAAGATTAGAGCTTTATAGCTTAGAAAAAACAATTTAATCAAAATATACATATATATTGATAATAGACTTGGTTGACAAATTGTTTGTGTGTAAGAAAAAGATGCTTGATCATCTGGACTCTAGACAAATTGTAAGAGACAAAAAAAAACTAATGGACATTTAGACATATAGTCTCAAAAGAAAGACAAAGGAAAACAGGTGATTGTTCACCGAAAGTGTTCAAAACTATTTGTCTTATTTCAAATCTTAGACTATTAACCCTTTCCAAATCTAATACACGTCTTTTAGCCTTACTATGTGATTTAGATCTATTTGACATACTACAAAGGGAAATAGACTAATTGTAACCCTATTTACACCACTAAGTCCAAATAGCCAACAATTTCAAAAATTTGCGTAACTACACCAACATTGAACATTATATTTGTCAATACATAAACTTCAAAGATCCAAATCCCATGCCAAATTCTTTTCATTTTCTCTTGTAAATTAATTGAACCTCCAAGGCCAAAGAGTCATATTGGTTCCTATAAAATCTATTCAACTGTTTCAATTGAAAAAAGTCTACACCATAGACTACAATTTTAGTTTTGTGACTTCAAAATTCTATCAATTTGTCTTGGCTTCATTTCACTATATTGTGTTGTCCTAACTTCATTCTACTATTTTCATCCTACCTTTAATTCACCATTTTTATCTTGGATTCATTCCTTCATCATAGACATGACTCTAATTTTAGTTGAAAATCCTTCAAAACGCACCTCATAGTTTGAAATTGGACTCTACATATGCCAATACAAAAATCCCAAGGACTCCTCAAAAATCGGTTAAACCACTTCCAACCTAAAGGGCAAGAATTGGAATATTTAAAACAATAGACTAATATTATATATAATTAGAAGTAATATTGGTTATTGAAAATTTTGCTAGCAACTTTGGATTCTATATTAATTGTCATTCCTTTGTTGATTTGTACTCAAAAGCACGTCACAGATTAGAAAGGATCATTGCCAACACTAAAAAATTTTAAGAACAATAAGTTTTCTGTTTTAATCAACCCTAGAAGCTACGTAACAATATTTTTTTATTTTTTATTTTTTATTTTTTTAATACTTATTGATCAATTTACATTTTGATTTACATATAATTAAAAATCATACTATTACAACGTCTACAACACTAGCAAGTGAGATTCTTGTAATTATCCAAATATGAAAAAATAGCTTGCACCTTGGATTATAGCTTGCACCTTGGATAATTTAGAAACTTAAAATTTCACTATCATATAGTTAGATTTTTCAGAACAACAAAAAATAAGGTCTCGAATTGTTATCATTTAACCCCTAAAGGACCAAACTGCGTTTTTTTGGCAACATAGCAATTTTAGGCAGCTCACTACAGATGGAGTTTTCATTATTGTTATTTGAAATTTTTACACAACATGTGTCCAAGGAGTAGCTTTAAGGCCCAACAATTTTCATAACATTTGACTACACTGTTAAAAAGTTATTGCATGATATGTGATTTTCAGTGGTTGGCGGGCAACTCGGGCACCCCAAAAAACTTCTTCAAAAATTATTGTTTGAAAAAATAAAAATTTTAAATTGGTTCTTTACAATTATATATAAGTGGAAAGCTTTGAATCATTCCCTTTGGATTCGTGAGATGAAAGTTATGAGGAGTTTTAGTTTGTGGGTAAGTATGGAGTCTCTAATAAACATACCTACCTACATACTAAAACTCCTCATAACTTTTAGCTCACCAATCCAAATGGAATGGTTCAAAGCTTTCCACATATATGTAATTGTAAAGAACCAATTCAAATTTTTATTTTTTCAAAAAGTAATTTTTGAAGAAGTTTTTTGGGGTGCCCGAGTTGCCCGCCAACCGCTGAAAATCACATATCATGCAATAACTTTTTAACAGTGTAGTCAAATGTTATGAAAATTGTTGGGCCTTAAAGCTACTCCTTGGACACATGTTGTGTAAAAATTTCAAATAACAATAATGAAAACTCCATCCGTAGTGAGCTGCCTAAAATTGTTGTGTTGCCAAAAAACATAGTTTGGTCCTTTAGGGGTTAATGACAAATATTCACATATCATATGCTTAATAGTTGAAATTGAATTTGACCTTCAAATCAAAATTGTATGTATTTTTAAGTAAACATTTTGAATAAAAATTTCAAATATAGCTTGTATTCCACTTTTCAAATTCATTCAAAAATATTTATTGTATAGTTCTAGTCTCTATAGGTACATCTATCAATGTAAATTACAAACTTGAATATCAATGAAAATTCTTGAAAATAAAAGGTTTGTAAGGATTTTTACATGCTTAGCAATGCAAATAATTTCTAAAATCATGTTTGAACATTTTTTTAGTTAGCTTTGTGGCTAACATTTAATCCTTGTATTTCCTTTGTATTTGATTCCAAGAAACAAAAAATTGCAAAAAATGACAAATGTAACCAAAAGATCTACATTCACCTTCATATGAAACACATACAAAATGTGTCGATTTGAAATTTCATACAATTTGAGAGATCCACTCTATCATAGTATAAAGAACTTTAATTTTACTAAGTGCCCTTGGACTCAACTTCAACATTCAAGAATTATACAAAATATGGAATTTAATTTACATATTTTAGTGCAATGTAGATGTTTGGATTGAGACCTACTATACCAAAAAAAAAAATTTTAATTCCACTTTGTGAAAGACTCACATTCTCTGCATTACTAAGATGACAAGCAAAACATTGAGTAATATTCATAAATTCACAAAATTTCATAGAAATACTTGTTATAGAATCCGTATGGTGCATTTTTGTACTAAAAGTTTCATGGCCTAAAAGCTATGTTTTTTTTACCATTGCATTCAAGGATCAATTGAAGTTCCATGGCCTCAAGTGCTAAAAGATTTGCCAAGTGGCAACTTTCACTAGCCTTTCAATAATTACAAAAATATTGGCCCAAATTAAAACACTCAATAATTCATAGAAATGCATCCAAATCCCCCCACCACAAAAAAAATTGTGTTGGTTCTAACCACTTAAGGACCAAGTGTTCTAATTTTGAACAACAAATGACGGCAAACACAATCATGTGTTTTTATTTTCCATTGATTTTTTGAAGACTTCAATATGCAAAACTCTACAACTCAAAGTATACCAATGGTTCTTGCCTAAACATTGATTTTTTCAATTCAAGAAAAGACCCTTCAAAAATGAATTAAAAATCTTTAAAAACTAGTATAATTAGAAATTAAAAACTCACACTAAAAAGATCTTATAAAATCAAAAATATTCAATCTTCTATTGATTTTTAAATGAATTTTGATTAGATCATATTTCACAACTACCATACTAATATTTTGGATGTGGTTGCCACAACCATAATTGCACTACAAGACATTGGATGTTTTTTGAAGGCTCTAAAAGACTCTTTCAGCCTTGTTCCCCTCACTATCCCAGATGCAATAAAGGAACGGCTAAGTGCTTTCAGATTTTTAAATATATAAAAAATAAAAATTGTTTTTGAAATCAAAAAATTAAAATGATGTGCCTGAAATTTGCCCACATCAACACATTGTAGTGGTGCAATTCTTGCGTTCCCACAAGCCAGAAACTCTAAAGGCCTCAAAAAACCATCTAATGAAAGACAACCCTAATCAATAGTGTTAAGTTGATTCAGAAATCTTCATTTGGCAATTTTTACTTTTTAGCTTAGTTGTGTTGAATCAAACATTTTTTGTTCACTTGGTTAGGACATCTTGATTTGGGCATGACATTCTAGTATTGTTTGGATGTCCATCCTTCAAAAATAAATGTTATTTTCTAATTTTTTTAATTCATAAAATGTTCAAAGTTCAATATTTTTCCTATCGTAAGTTGTAACACCATGAAACAAAGTTTGTGCACCCCTTCTTGCAAAAAGCTTTTCTGTGGTATATAGAATGCAACCAAAGATGCACAGTGGTCTACGGGAGATCTCACCATAACAAACAAAACAAAACAAACAACCTTCCTTGAGGTATGGATTCTTTGAGAGTCATCATTAAAGTATATTCTTCAAAGTTGCATTTTGTAGTATATCTTGAAAATTTTGGAAATTTGGACTACCCATGGTCTTTAAAGGATTTATGATCATTACATACTAATGTATTTTTTGGGTTATGTAATTGTGACGGGTTAAAAGACTATTGTTCTTAAAAGGGACAATTGGAATTTTTAAAAGTCCGTGTATAGAGTCAAATGTTTCAAATGTTTTTTTTCAAAAATTTAATAGAAAATGCACAAATGCACCTACTTTAACCCCTAAATGACCCTGAGGACAGAATGTGTCCTTGACCAATTTTTCAAGTTAAACAAAACCTTACCAAATTACTATTTTTAGTAGTTTATATTTTTGAAAAATTATTTTTGAAGTTTAGTTTTAGCTTMAAAAATCTGATTTTGAAAATGATTGATTATGATTTTTCTATTCAAGATTTTGTGCATGGGTGTCCATTGCAATCTTGACTTTTTGTAGTGTTGAGGGCTCTTGGGAATGAGCCTCAAATACACTAGATCTTTGAGAAAAAATCACATTAGAATTTTATTAAAAAAAAATTGTGGAGTAGATTTTGAGAAGCCATAAATTGATTGTGGTTATGATCACTTCAAATCACTTTTGCAATTTTAACACCCTCATGATCAAACATTATAATCTTTCAATCCATAAGAGATATTGTTGTGTTTTCTTTTCTAAAGTGAATTCTAACATGTCTAGTTTGATTTTATAYGGTTACAATTCAGAAAAAATTGATACAACTCATCAAAATGTTGGCTTTTTGTTCAATTTAGAGAAAATTTTAGAAGCTCAAGAAATTCCAGGGTCATTTTGGGGTTAAGAGAACACCATTTACTTTCAACTTGTCCCTAGATCAAAGTTGTGATTTCGGTACAAAGATTTTTGAGAGAGGTGGATAGCTTTGGCAAACATGTGCTTAAACCTTTCTACTTTTAAAATTAGGCTAGTTTTCAAGTAACATGATATAGTAAACATTGGTTAGAAAACTATGAGTAATAAAAGAAACTTATTGCAAGAGGAGTCAATGTCTATTGCCCATGTAGGGTAAGGCCAAATTCATTGTCTCTTTTAACTTCAAACACTATTAATTTACAATCTACAGGGATAAAGTTTCAAAAAATAATTCACGCTTTTCCATAGTAGTCTAGTTTGTTTTTTATGGTTTATCTTTTTTAAATTAAAAATTAAAATGATTCTTTTTATTTTATCAGTACAATAGGAAATGGAAATAGAAATGGCAATTTTGCTAAAGGCATAATCCATCCCTTTATACATTGATGCAAACTTCAAAAATTGAAGATTTCATATTTCATAATAAACTAAATTTGCCCAACATCCTTTACATCTCGTGGTTAAAAAATCTTTTGAAATTTCTCTTATGATTTACAACTGAAAGTTATGACCCATACAACTGTTTACCTCAAAAAACAAGTACATAAAGATTTCAATGGACAAACTTCTCAAAAGGAAGTTCAAACCTATGCCCAAGAGGCACATTTTGCTTTTTATAAAATCATTTATAAGCGCAATTCATGCATAATTAGCTTCCCTTAACCCTATAATGATACGGCCACCTAAAAGTGTCTTATGGGTGATGGAGAATCCATCAAAAAAATGACATAATGTTGGGTTGGTCACCTTAGAAATTGTACTTTTTGATATTGTGTGAATCATTTGCTTAAACCCTTAAGTTCCATGACTATGTATTCACCAAAAACCCTCCAAAATTGCCATTTTTAGTACAACTACCAAATTTTTGGAATTTTGTTTTTGACACATGTAACCATAGGATCTTGTAGAATGATGACTTGACAACATGTGGTAAAAATTCCAGAAAATTCCACCATGTGGATCGTAAGATATGGATATTCACATTCCCCAAAACCATTTTTTCAACCTTGCGAAAAAATGGACAAGTGCACTTCACAAGCTCTTTTTTCAATGAAAAAATGTTGAAAATGATGTTTCTTCTTTAAATTTAGTTTCCTAGACAAGTTGGCTATATGCTTGGAATTTTCACATCATTTAAAATTGTACATCATATAGGAAAAAAATAGTAAGTAGAAAGAAGTAGAATGATTCAAAATACTAAATTGTTAAGAATTTAATTACTGAATTGAAAATGCCAATCCCAACAGTTGTAATGTTACAATAAACAATCTACATCCTAGGGTTTTATTTTTTTTCCAAAATATTGAAAATCGAGTTAAATAAATGACTTTAAAGTGTATTTTAGAGTAGAAAATCCAAAACTATTTGCGAACTAAAATTCCTCATAACTTTCATTTTATTGATCGAAATGGAATGATTCAAAGCTTTCAATGTCTACATATATCGAGAAACCAATTTCCAATTTTTTATTTATAAAAAAGGTGATTTTTTCTAATCTGCCTAACTACCTAGTTATGAAAAAAATAACATATTAGGTCATAACTTTTGACTCATATTTCCAAATGTCATGAAATTTAGTGCATATGAAAGATATTCCTTGCTTCCACCTTGTATTAAAATTTCAGCCCCAAATATTAAAATTTCTAGTCATAGGTATCTGCCCAAAATTTCTATGTTGCCAAAAAATGCATGTTGGTCCTTTAGGGGTTAAGAAAACCAAGAGCACTATTGTACAAGACCTCCCCTTTTTACATAAAATTCCAAGGATGAAAATTTGCACGTCCCCTTTTCACATAAAATTCCATGGATGAACATTTGCACTTCTCCTTTTCACATAAAATTCCACGGATGAACATTCGCACTTCCCTTTTTCACATTTTCACATAAACTTCCAAGGATGAACATTTGCGCTTCTGTTCTACATAGAAGGATTCCTTGTCATCCATCAAACACTTTTTATCCATAGCGTCCTTCTAGAGTTAAGAGGTGCCTTAGAAGGTCATTTTAATCATGTCTTTCCACATAATTACACCTCACCCTTTCAGCACCCCTAAACTATGTCAATAGATTTGACCACTATTTGAAAAAAAAACATTCACAATTTCATATCARTAACTTACCTTCCTCACATATTAATTTACTACAAAATTAGAAGATAATTCAGGTTTTTCAAACAACTAATTTGATATTGTTGGAATTTTAAATTGTTGCAAGTAAAATGGTTCTTGGAGAGGTCATTTAGATCTATCAAGCAACGACTATTTTTGGATTTGTGGAAATTAGTGCAATATAATAGTGAATTTTCTAGTTTCCACCAAATTAAATATTACACATAGTATATCTTGTAGATTAATGTCACATGCAGTAGTAGGATTAATTGGTGTATGATAGCCTCGCCTAATTCAAACAARTAGTACAATGAATGAACTCCGTGACCATCGTTTACGATGGGTACATTATTGGGTTCATTTGAGAATGTCCACAAAATTAACATCAAAATTTGTGTCTATATTGGTCATAGTCCCAAAATCCTTTTTACCTTTTACATATAGTATTTAAATTAAACATCATGTAGTTAGTACCATTAGAATCTTCTTGTGACTGTTGACAAGAATGGAAAAAAAATTGATCGATCTAATACTCCCTCCGTTCCAAAATGATATTATGGTTGGACAAATTGTTCAATTTTAGGCTAAAAAAATGATATTAGAATCCATTTTTGAGTATTTCAAGGAAGTTGTAATCGAGGTTGTCACATTGGACAAGTTACTATTCATTTCTTGTCCAATTAGACACATCCAATTTCTAAAATGTACTTAAGACATGCATCTCAGAAATTGGACATGTCCAATTGGACAAGAAATGAATAGTAACTTGTCCAATGTGACAACCATGGTTCCTGTAATCCATTCACTGAATCTTCAAGAACAAAAAATGACCATTTTTGAGCTACCGGAACATTATTTTGGGATGTAGGGAGTAATACAAACTCCGTCCAATGCTTACAAAGTCCTAATTAGGTGAAGTTACCTTCATTAGTTGAGATGAACACATTGGATTTGGGCTGGCTCATTTGATTTCACTAATTGTTGTACAAACTATTGCAGGATACAAATACGGCAACAATGCCAAGCCTAGATAATTCCAACATTGATGAAATTGTTTTGGAYGAGAGCTCAAACAAGAATTCTGCAACAAATTTAAATCCTCTTTCAGCTTTACCACCATCATTCCAAGAAGCTGAAGAAGAGGTCGGTATCACACTTTCTAATGTAACTCCACCTTCAAGGTCCAAAAAGCCCATTTGGATTGTAGCATAGTATTTTTTATGTAATTAATATATAAGGTGCAGGAATTGACATATATAAGAATTACAAAAGTTTGAATTCATACTCACCTAGATACAATGACACACAACATCTCCAACTTAGATCATTTAGTATTGCACCTCRTACATGTCTAAGAAGTTGCAAACATACTACATATTCTATGTGTATGGTGTTGTAGTTAAACATGATTAGGATATTAAAATGATCTCCAAATGAATGATGTTAGTTGTCAGATTTTCAATCCAAGAGTGTGTATTTTGTTTCATTTTAGTATACACTCCATATATTCTAAGAGTAAAATAGAGGACCATATACATGGTGTCCATCAAATGTGTAAGGGTTAAATGCACATGCATGATTAATTGACCTCCTCATATTCACATTTTGAACGTGCGATAGGAGTATTTTGGATCTCCAGCTTATGACATTTAAGAATTTTCAATGTTTACAATTCTTTATCTAGATCCTGTTCCTTGTTCTTGCAATCTTTTATCTCAAATTTTCAACCAGGATTTTGAAAAATGATCTTTTTTATAAAAAAAGAGTCTTGGTGCAATTTTATTGTTAAATGATATAATCTACAATAGAATCACTCATGTTCCTTTAGAGTGTGTGCATCGTTGCATTGGAAAGGTTCGACGCATGACCAAAGTGGATTGAATGATGTGAGCCTCCAAGGCATAATTTGTCTTGTCAAGAAGTGAACCATCTAGTCTAATTTTAATCAACTTTATCCTATATTCTATTGGTAATTGGTCAATTAACTATTTATAAGAATCAACTAATGTGTGTATGAGCAAGAATTTTTTCTTAATTGGAAGCTAAGCTCTTCAAAAAAGAAAGAAGGAAAATATTTCAGAATGCTAATGTGTGAATCTTAGAACGCTATGATGCTTGATGCTCTGAAGCTAGACGGACATACCCATTGTCATCTTGTCGTTCATTTCACATATATATTTGACTTATCAAATTTACGCTTTTTTTAGCAAAAGAACGGCAAATCAAGGATCATACTAAGGTGGGTACACCCAAAAGCGCCACAAACGGTTGAGAATTTCATATTGTCTTGTTGGCAAGTGAAAGGAGGTTCTAATGCACCAAAGAATGCAACATTTGGATACAATATGCAAAAGTTATTAAGGGTCAAAGTTTGTTTCTAAAAGCACCATCTACACTATGCATACATGACTGATTTTGGAAATGTACATGGACTATAGATGACGCTTTAAGGTCAACTATGCTTTTGGGTGTATCCACCTTAATGGCAATGCCATTAAGATAGGCATCCTCAAAGCACCACAAATTGGTACTTTGCCTAGTTATTATTATTAGGTTGGTCAGATTTTCATATTGTCTTGTTGGCAAGTGAAAGGAAGTTCCAATGCACCAAAGAATGCAACATTTGGATACAATATGCAAAAGTTATGAAGGGTCAAAGTTTGATTCTAAAAGCATTTCTTCCACATAGGTACATAACTGAATTTGGAGATGTACACAGTGTGAAGATGGCGCTTTTAGTTTAGTGGCGCTTTTGGCTTAGTTAATGCAATATTTAGGAGAGAGATTGATTTCTTTGGGCCTCTTAATTACTGCAGGTGAGGGARTTGGCAAAAGTGATCCGTAGAATGCACGCTACAGACAAGCGCTACTGGGAAGAAAGCGAGTTTTTGTTGCTTCGGAATGAAGTCGCTCTTCACACACTTTTCCAGGACAACAAATCAACAATCTCACAAGGCAAATTAGACGGTCATTTCGAAGCTGAGGTACAAAGCAAAACTCATTGACTCATTGTCAATTTTTGTACAAGCCAAAAGGTTATAATTTCCACACAATCTTCAATTTATTACTCCCTCCATCCTGAAACGATGATCCTCAATTTTGTTGGTATTTCCTTGACCCAATTTCATTGATCATATTGTGAAAAAACATAATTAAGAAAGGTCACAAATTTAATATCTGACTAGGATCACCAAAGTCAGAACATTGCATGTGTTCATTGCAACCTAAATAAAATCATCCACAAGGAAGTCTTCAAATGACCTATTCTAAACAACCTTATAAAAAACGTGACATTCAAAGTGGATAATCATTTCAAGACAGAGTGAGTAATTTGAATCAAAGTTGACATCCTTGAATTAACACCAATTTTGTTAAATTGGTGATTTTCCATTACTTTGGCGCATTTCTGAACAAACGGCTTGAATCCAAAATCTATTCATGAATGTCCTACTTTGTAGCTTGAACTTCTACCTTTGTGAAGATATTTGTCACAATTTTTGGCTATATGAATTGATTGTCAATTTAACGAAATTGGCATTAATTGTTATAGGGAGATGCAGAAGGATGGAAAGCTGAGAGTCCTTSTTTTCAAGAGAGCAAGGCGGTTGATGAAGAAGGACAAAGAATTGCCGTAGTCAATCATGGTGAGGTTGATCACAAGGCAATTGATGAAAAATGGAGGGGAGCCATCAATGGCTTGCGAGAGCACAATCAAACGACTTCACAATCACTTGATGTTCAAATAATTGAAGATCGTATAGACAAGGTACTTGTATGCAATCCACGATGTAACATGAATTCTAGTAGAAAAGTGCAATATAAAACATTAAGGATGACTAGCATTCTCTCTAGTTAAAGTATTTTGTGTTAAAACATATTTTTATATACAACATTCTAACATAACTACATATTGCTTTTCCAAAACATTGTTGCCATGTGGATCTTGTGGAATTGRAAAATGGAATAAGGCAGAAGGTACTAAAATTATAAAAGTAGAAGGTTCTAAACTAGTTCGAAATGTGCTCGATGTAATCATGTTAGGATTTAAATGCATGCTCATTATCATTGCCTTGAATTGTGACTTAACAAATGTACTATCACTACAAGAGAAAGGGGTGTTTTAAGTATAATCCTAGTAGTGCAGTTTTTTAAATTATGACCTATAGCTCTATTATGCATAGGTAACCTCCATGCATGCATTTGAACCATTTTAGAACCCTTCGTGATTTTAGAACCTATCTTCTACCTAAAAAAAGATCAACATAGAGACATACTTAGAATCAATTGTGAGTGTATAGGCACGATTGGATTTGAGCTTTTTAGAGCAACAAACGACACAAATGGAAATTGAGATGAAGATGCTACAAATGGAGCTTGTCAAGCTTAAAGATCAACTTTGCCAAACTCAGATTCAATACGATGAGTAACATCCTTCTAGAATAGAAAGCTTTAACTCTTAAATGTCTAAAATGCCCAATTGTGTTCACAAAATTTTGTGAACATTTGTGTATTTCGGCAAATTGTGCCCAATTTTGTGAACATTTGTATATTTTAGCATAGGTAATTCATGAATTGAGGTATGTCATGACAAAAGTGTGCCTTCACCTTGAGTTGGATCCAATGACTTATGGCACTCCCAATTGGGATTATTGTTGCACGTATTCTCCTATATAGTGTAGTCTTTGATATGATAAGGTTTAGATATTAAAATGACATCCAAATGAAATATGTTATTCCCTATTTGGAAAAAATCTATCCAATGGTGTATGTTCTGGCATAATTTATTACATTATCCATGCTCTAAGAGTCAAAATTTTACCTCTTTTATAAATATTGGATACCAAAGGAAGGAAGCCTTGCATTTGATAAGAGGAACACTTGCGATTATTTGTATTGAACAAAAGCTGCTTTAACTTCCAAATTTTAGAAAGCTCAATTCCGCCTTTTTGTTATTCACAAAGGAAGAGACCTTACATTGACAAAAGCTTCATTTGCAACTGTGAGATTTTGTAGTGCAATCGTATATAAAATACTTTCTCTGGGACAAAAGCTTTTATAGCATAGCCACTTGTAGTAACTGTAAATATAGTTTTTGTTTTTGGTAGGTGAAGTTGCATCTTTAGAGTAGATTTTATATGTTTTTTTAGCTTAGGTGCTCATCAGAAGAACTTTTGGGTTTTACAAGGACACTAATTTGGTGCAAGGCACCAAGATAAATAGTACTACGTAAAATTGGTGCTCCAAGACAATTTCTTTCTTTCTAATATTAGTGTGTTCAATGAATATTTATGACTTCTATACTTTCTTTCTACTATTAGTGATGGTAGAAAATTAGTGGTACAAATAAAATTAATATCACTTTCACAAAGTAAAATTGTGAAAATTTCATTATTTTGTCCTCCTAGGGTTCAAGGTGCATAATTAGCCACCTACAAAATTAATCACTACGAATGCTTATTTTTGTGAAAATTGGTGTCATTGTATACTTTCAATGTACACTTAGTGGACATATTTGTTGCTCCTGCTGGTCTTGCAAAACGTGAGTTGTCACCTACATTTGAGTTGATCGGAAATTGAGCAGTCTAAGCTATCAAAATGGGATTGTGATCCGAAATGGGAGATCTCTTTTATATTGATTTGTCCTATTAGTACTTGTAATGCTAGTTTACCAAAACCAAACTATTTTTAGAATACTTGAATTAATATAGGTTGAAATTGCATGTATTGTACTCAAAATGTGTACATTAAAAGCCTTGCATCAATTTTGTGACCATCCTATGGTTGGAAATATGTTTGCCTACTTATCAAGAATGGGACAAATAGAATCTTCACAAAAAAGTTCATGATGATTTTGTTTTTGAGGGAATTAAATTTTTTTATGAAATCCATTTGAAATCTGTTTCTCTGAATGGGAAATTTGTTTTCCCAAAATTTCCTCATGCTGCAGATAGGCTGAGTTGCTTAACCTCTAAAGAACCAAGAGTCCTCTTGAATGACTTTGAGGAGTTTGGGCAAGTATGATCTATGATCTTAGTTTTTGGTGAATGTTTTTGAAACTTTCTCATAGAAAAGCTTATTATCTTTGAATTTTTTTGAAACTTTCTCATAGAAAAACTTATTATCTTTGTAGGGATTATATTTTTTATTTCAATCGGTGCATGGGAGCAAAAATTATACCACCTTAAGCATAGTTTACATATTGCTGGGCAAAAAATAATTCAAGAAAACTTGAAATTAAATTTTTAAATTCATTTTTCTCATAAATCTTGTTTTTTTCTACATGTGAAACTTTTGATTCATTCCATTTGGACTGGTAATGTGAAAGTTATGAACAATCTTGTTTTTTGGGCAATTTGAGCATCTTCTTGAAGAAATAACTTGTAGAATTCATTTTTTAATGCAATTTTCACAATTTTACAAAAAAAATTGTTTGACAAGGTTAAGTTTTCTTGCTAGAAYAATCTCACCATTGGGATTGTTGAGTTTCATTACCCTCTTAGAGCTATTAACAATTTACTTATTTTTCCAATCTTKAACCTACTTCTACTTGACAATTTTTTAAAGAATGAAAACCAAGTTTTTTTTATTGAATTTTTTTTCCTAGACTTGAAATTCAATTTTTCAACACAAAAAGATTTAAATTCAATGTCCATAGTGCAAAACATGTCCACAAATGGCAGTGAAAGGCATCTAAAATTGCAGACAAGYGCTCAAGAAAACTTTTTTTTCCAACTTGGTATGTTAATATCTTTAAATCCGTATAGTCAAACTTCATAAAAATTTTACCACATGATCTTAGACAAGTAAAGTACAATATGTTACCATTAGATTATTAAAAAAGTTCTTTTGTTTTTGTTTTCTTGGATGAACGCCACAAAAAAGGCAGTTTTGAGTGTTTTTTGTATAGGGCAATGCCCAAAGAAGGCATTTCACGATATTATGGGCCAACAAGGAAGGCGGAGCCCGACGAGGAGGCGCTTTATATCACAAAACGCCCGACGACGAGGGACATTGCCCGACGTAAATTACGAGCAGGAAACTTGAAGTTGGATGAAACACTCAAGATGAAATAGCAAAATTGGATGAAGAATCCGAAATGCTTGATTACGCACGTTTGCCCACATAACCGGGCATTTTGGCTGATTGCGCAACAAAACCCTCCCAGGAAGTGAACGGGCGATTTCCTGGGAGTGGTTTACTAGAGAAAAGTGGCCTTGGTCCTTCAGGGGTTAGGTGATTTGAAATAGGTGATCATTCTCATAGTGCAACACAACATTCCTTCAGCAGGCTCTAATGAAATACTATGTGACTTTGATAAGTTAGCGTCTCACACTAATTAAGATAAATCAGTCATATATAATGTGACTTGACGAGTTCATAAGCAACAGTGGGCACCAGCTTTGAGTTCAGAGTTCTCAATTACGCATGAATGAAACACAAAAGTAAAGTCGACTGCCTCTTCAAACCAGCCGTTGTAACGAAGATCATGAGAGAATGTCAGCCCTCAGTGCTAGACATTTCAGTACAGCCTAGAAAATACATAAACATCCAACTCGTGACAGAGCATGTCGACACAACGCACAACAACGGATGAGCCACCCTTACAAGGTCTGAAAGTAGGCGGACACGAATCTTCTCAGGATTGTGTTATGCTGGTTTGTGAACGGATGTTGACCTACGAGGTTTGAGTAACAGATTTGCCAGAAAAAAATCCTCGTAGATTCTGACAAGCGATGTTAACAAAGTCCAAGCAAAGACTGACAAAGTTGGGTTAATAACTCTCAGACAGATAGCTTCACTGGACTTGAACTGAATTAAGTAGAAAGCAAGTGGAGATGGAACATACCCGAGAATTGAATGGCAATGTAAGTACAAGACTGCTCAGCCATTATTAATGCAATCCAGGTAAAAGTCGTCATATTAGTACAAAGCTATCATCGTAAGGGTATACTCCTGATGTATAGTTACAATTGAATTGGAACATTACAGATTCAACTCTGTGCACCTTAGGATAGAAAAGCTGGAAGATAAGGTAGCAATCGCTRGTTTGGGTTCCTCTTCAAGTAAAAGGGAGAAAAGGRTTTCCGTGGTAGGAGAGATACTCTTACTTCTATACAGGTTCTGCATCRGTCTTCTTACCTTGCACAACAAGTTGTGGAGTAAGAATCTCGGCAGGCGGTTTGGGGGGCGGCTTTAGTCTCATTCCAGTTGGACGACTCTCAAAATCGGACTCAGACTCTGAACCGCCGCCACCTTCAGGGTCCGAGTCTAAATCTGTTTCCTCGTCTTCAGAACTGTCTTCGCTTGATTTGTACTGCGCAGCGTATTTCCGAGTGGATGATGCCACGGGCCGTATAGATGGCCTTCCAAGCGCAGAAGCTAAGATTGCGGATTTACTAGGCGGTCCGTTTAACGTAACTTTTGTTGACGGCGGTGTGATTTGAAGCTGCGGAGCATCTGGCTGAAATTTTTTGGATGGACTATCCCCTATGTAGCCTCTTAGCTTGTCTGAGACATGAGTTACTTGCTCATCCGTTGTCGCCCTCAGTATCGATACGTCTGGAGGACGTCTGTTCGACAACTCACCACAGCTTGAAGGGGAAGGCATAGAGTTGCACAAAACCTCGAGCTTGGAAACGAGTTTCTCCTTCGTAGATAACTCAGGTTCAGCAAACTCAGACTCGTCCCCACTCATGGAGGTGATGGAATTGTACCGTTCAGTTGCGAAAAATCGTCCCGCCAAACGCCGTCTYTCGTGATCAGGAGTGGTGGTATACCCGAGATCTGTATCAGGACTTCGAGGTCCCTGGTCAGCGGTCTTCGGTGGTATAATTAAGGGTTGGATCGGATTTGAGCCGGCTGGGAGTGAGATCGCATTACCCAAGGTCCGAGTTTGGTGCACAGGCTCTGGGAAGTCAGGAAGGTGACTGTCCAATGGGGCGAGATCTTCATGAGCTGTAGCGGACTCTACACTTTCTGCAGTTGCAAGACTTCCCGCAACTGGAAGWGACATCGACCTCTCAACAAAGTGATGCGGCTCCAAATGAACATCCGTAGGAGCAGCGGGGATCTCGGGGTCCTTGCGAGGTTCCTCATTGTCAGTAGTAGGATGATCTGTGGCAACTTCCGGCGCATGAGGCTCCTCCTGACTAGCAGGAATATCACCAAGGATGACGTCGGTGTGAAGGTCACCAGGTACAGCCCCGGAATCCTCTTCCACAGCGGCAGGGGGTTCATGAATTTCATGCTCCACAGGAAGTACATCCTCCAACTCCGGTATATCGTGCAACTCAGTATCGTCGTTGACCTGTGGCATATCCTCGTGAGATGGTGTTGTTGGAGGAAGGCTTTCGTCATTTATAGCTTGTGCTGGAACAGAAAGGTCTTCATGCGGGATCTCAACTGGAGGTGTGTGCTCTTCAGGAACATCATCGGCATGTGTAGCACTGTCTCCATGAGTTTCTACAGCATCTACTGCTTGCTGGTCATGCAAGTCGATGTCACGATCGTGAGTTTCATCATGCCTTGTCGGAAGAGGTGACTCCATCTCCCTGTTTCCTTGATGCAAATCTGCAAAGTAATGGCGTCCCTCGTCACTGCCACTTGAGGAAGGCAAGTCTTCCTCTTGCACCGTGAAAGGTGGTGGTTGACCATAAGTACCATTAGCCAACGATAACTCGTCCTGTGAGATAGACTCTGCATCCAACGACCGCTCTCCAAACTCGAGATGCATATCTTCATCATGATCACTGTGATGGTGATCATATTCATCACTGTCAGAGGCATCTTCAATATATTTCAAAAGAGGAGCAGTGACCGAAGCAGGACCGGTTATTTGTGGTGGCATGTCATGTTCAATAGGGGGAGGTTCGACATCGTCGAACATAGAGGTGTCAGAGTCGAGTCTTCTAGAGAAACTCGGGTGAGGTGAGAAAAAGTCATGGGGAAGATCTCGGGAGTTAGTCGCTGCGGTAAATGAAGGGGCCGTCTCAAAACTTCTGCCAGATGGAGCGTGGAAAGAATTCCAAGAACCGGAGTTAGATAATTCAGGTACGCCTTGCCTTTGAAGATTATGCTCCTCGGCAAAGCTCTCCTCCTCCGCAGGAATCCTCCGAGTTACTAACTTCACCATCATCCGGGGCTTCTCCTCAGCTCTGTGAGCGAAAGCTTCCTGCAGAATGGAAACGTTTTCATCRTTCAATAACGCCCCCCTAAAATTTTCGTTTCGCAACTTCTGCTCCATCCACATGAACCCAGAATCTTTGCAAGATGATACCCAATCACCGAGCATAGAACGAATATCCTTGCTGGATTTCTTTCTCTTCACATCCCTCGTCACATCCTCTGCTGTAAAACCCGCTTCATCTTCGGAATTGAGTTCTGAAGAACCCTGAAGCTCTCGCTCTTGCTCAGAAGCATCTTCGAATTGAGGACCCATTGTCACTAACGCCACCAGAAACAAGGCTGTGGAGATCAATAGGGGCGAGAAGAACTTCAGAATCGGCCAAAAGGGAGGAGTGAGGAAAACCAATAAACTGCAGGAAACATACGGATGATCCCGTATGAGAGTAAACATATCAGCAAGCACGCTCGAGCCCATTTGGTCTAGGCACCTAATCAAAGGTTTCGGTGTCCTGATGCTACTTCCCAAGCTGGATGCTAGTCGAAATGGTGCTTTTTCTAYAATAAGCGTGACTGGTCGGAGTATCACAACATGCTTGACCAGGCAAGCAGATAAGTGCCACCCTCAATCCARCCTGYACCACGTTTSAGCTCCAATTGATGCATAACTTCAATCACCAACCCCAGATGAGAAGGTTATGAGACTTCCATTGAGAGGGCACTTTATTCARAAAGGTCGTCGAGCATTAGTTGAAAGAGCCATGTCTTCGAAAAAGAAGTGGAATTGCATGTGGTCTTCCTCCCTGTTCACTCAACATAMGAAAAYATCAGCCCAGTGTTTTCATTTTARAATGATATGAACTTCCTCAATATTCAGTAAATAGACACTGGACTCCAATATATCCATACATAATGTTMGATTKTGCAATCACACACTATCATACAATCATTTCGCCTAATCAGGACTGCTCTTTGGATTTCGTAACGAMGTGAAAGTGGGAGGATTTTGCCAAAACGTTAATAGATTCTAGCGCGCAACCAAGAGTTCTGAACTTAAAATGACAACAAGCTCGTCAGAATTTCAGYGGTAGAAATCTGAAACGACCATGGCAGGAAAGAGCTCAGCCATAAGCAGCTAATTTAAAATTTACATGCTGAGAAGAGTTTCGTGAGCATTTGTTGCTGTCACCTCCTCCTMCTAAGTGATACCAGGACAAAACTATGAGCACAATTGTACAGTGCTGCACAGGTGATTGACCCCCCTAAGGCCCTCAGTGCTCTCGGGAATAAAACCATCAACCAAGGACAATTAGCAAGAGTGTCGTACAGAGATATTCATAAAAAAACACTTCATTATCACAGAGTCACTCTATGGTAAATCAGAATTACAGGCTACAGTAAAGTTGCAGTAAGTCTCGGGGCAAATTCGGAGAACACTCGAGATACCAGTTCTGAAAGTTCAATGCATCGTTTTCTGAGGTAAGYCAGCAAGTTCCAAAGCCTTTCCCCTTCAATGAAAATCTTTTTACTRCAAAAGCAAAGCGTAAGAACTGACTGGCTAACAACGAGAAACCACATGTTATAATTTCACGATCGGACTCCAAACAGAAACTCCGACTAACCACGCTCTTATTGAAATTACAACTAGCAACCCTCTCAAGCCAGTACACGGTGAGAAGTCTACATCCCTGAAGATGTCGCGATAAGATAAGTGAGCAACTAAGTGCTGCAGAAGCCCAGATGGAAGACCTAATCGTCTGATAGTTACGAATGCAAGAAACGCCCTGAATAAAACTTCCACCACACACAATGAATATCAATTCCTATAAAATTCAAAACATCATTAAGATTCTTCCCCTACTAAACCACTTCAGCATTCATCAAATTGGATAAGAAAGGTGAGGGATGCAGGATTCAGAGTGAACTTTTCTAAGCTAACACCGTCGCACCTTTGTTCCACATCCGCTTCATCAATTGCCAGATCGTTTCAAACTCTTCTGGAGGTGTCGAAAATAAAAAATAAAAAATCTTCTGGAGTAACATGCTAACTAACTTTACAGAATGACCGTACAACRCAAGTACAAGGAAGTGCGTAAGCAAACTGACAAAGAAGTGACGATAATACAATGCCGATCTATTGAATAAAAAGTCTAGCGAATATTGMAACACTGARAGAATATTTAACAATYGCATCCACCACATCACTATCTTCGACCAATCCCAAGCATAATGMATACACTCCAACTTAAAGCTCCGGTTCTTCACAAMCCGTGCGTGTTAAAAATTCAAAATTAAACAAGTGCGTRACGAAAAAGCTTCTACACCGTTCCCTCCAACTTCATACGACACCTCGTTCAAACCAAAAACAATTCCACAAAATTGGCCAAGAAAACGAAGAATAAACGAAACAAAAAGTGCGAATTAATTAAGCGTCATGAACAATCCGAAATTCAAACGAAAATTCAAACACTCTTTCACCTACAGGCACGAAAAACTCAAAACAGAGCAAACACAAACCAAAACTGCAAGCAATTTCACATACCAAGCCAAAGAGACACGTTCAAAAACCGTCACCAAAAGAGGAAAACGRAAGACCACGACACAATCATTCACGTACCTCCCAATGGCTCCGCCTTCCGCACTGCCCCTCTCTCCTCCAACCAGGCAGAATRACACGAAAAACAAAGAGATTCCAGAAACAACTCGCTGGAAGCGGGAACTCACATACACTCACTCACTCACTCACTCATCATCCATCACTCATCACTCATCACTAAGCAGCAGCACACCGAACTCCGCCAGAAGGAAAAGCACACAYACATCATAATGAGTGCACACACAGCTTGTAAGTAGGGTTCGCCTGTGGGGAGAGACGAAGTTCCCASGAGTCGTTCCCCATGATGGGAACAAATGCTCGCTAGGAAAAGGACCATAGTGTAAGGATGGCCGGGGTGAACTGGCCCCCTCGCTCGGCCACTCCAAGTAATTACAGGGGTGCAAGTAAAATAAAGCCCCCTATTTTTAGTGCCTTGGTAATTGGGAAGGTGCAAAAATCCTCCTGCTAACTAAGTGTTGGTTAACAATATTATGAATCCATTTTTTCCCAATTTGATCATCCWATGGTAAATAATAAGCTCCAGTCACTACAAGAATAAGGGGTGTTTTCAATGAATTCTTAAGTATAATCCTACACACAAGATTATAAGTAATGACCATTAAGGAGATTTTTAGTAAAATTTTACTGAAAACACACATATTTTGAGTACATTTTTTTATTATAAACCTCCTTTACAATCATTACTTATGATCTTATGTTTAGAATTATACTTGAAAACTCACTTAAAACACACATTTGGCACCTACCGTGATGGAGCCCTCAGTTCAAGACCAACTAAGGGAGAGGCACCCAATGCCAACCGTGTACCCAATGCCGTCCAAATCTGCAGAACATAATCATTTCAGGTTGTAAATGTTGGTAGGCGGTACATGGCTTATTTCTTTGACCTAAAATAATAAGCAATCTACGGTCCCACTACATTTATGTTCTAGAATGAATGCCTGACGCAGATTTGGACGGCATTGGATACACGGTTGACATTGGGTGCCTCTCCCTTATATGAGCTCAGTCTGGGCTGGCCCTGAGAATAAGACGGAGAGAGAGAGAGCTGCCGGGCGTCCTTCCCAAGACCACTAAGCTTAAGTTAATTTACACATCGAGCAGTGGTCCAGGACGGACTCCAGGGTCCGCGTCTTGTACGATGGATGCGCCCTGAGCWGCCCTGCACTTACTGCAGGCTTGGGAATCTGGCGGGCCGGGCCGGGCCGGGGTCTGCCGTCTGCCGTGATGCAGTTGGGAATGGGCCGGGGCCCGGGGTGTCCTTGAATAGTAAGTAGAAAGAAGTAGAGAATGATTCAAAATACTAAATTGTTAACAATTTATTTATGAAATTGAAAATTGTCAATCCCAATGGTTGAATGTATAAACAATCCACACCCAATGTTTTGATTTTTTTTCAAAATTATTGAAAAATGAGTTAAATAAAGGACTTCAAAGTTTATTTTAATGTAGAGATTCCATGATTGCCCACAAACAAAAACTCTTCATAACTTTTGACTCGTTGATCAAAATGGAGTAATTCAAAGCTTCTCATGTACTTATAGTTGTAGATAATCATCTTCAAATTTTTAATTCTGAAAAAATTCATTTTTTCATACCTGCCCGGACTGCCCAGGGATCAAAGAAAAGTACATATATTGCAATAACTTTTTAACCATGTAGTCAAAAGTCATGAAAATTGTTGGGCCTTAAAGATACTCCTTAGACACATGTTGTATGAAAATTTCAAAGAAAAAAACTATAAACTCCATTTGTAGTGAGCTGCCCAAAATTGCTATGTTGCCAAAAAACGAAGTTTGGTCCTTTAGGGGTTAAGGACAAGTCTTGGAGTTGGAGAGACAAGGAGACAACTGAAGTGGAAAGTATTTTTTTATGAAAATAGTAAGCCAAGTTGATCGGAAGGAGAGCGGATTTGCAAATCCTAAATTCAAAGATGGAAGAGCCAAGGAGGGACGAAAGCTCCATATCGATAATTAGGTTGCCAATTTCCACATGCGACCCTCCCAACCTAGTTGGAGGTCTAGTCTGGTCTATCATGCAAATAGGCCCTTAGAGCATCCCCACGAGACTTGCAAAACGGTGTCGTGATGTGGGCTGTCTAGTGGTTGAATTTAGGCATCTTGTTCTCATTTAACTCGAATCCAAAGAGTGGAAGTGTTAGGTGGTATTGAGGGTAGCTAGTCTCAAAGGGTTTCGAAGGGTCTTGAAGGGTTTCAAAAGGTTTCAACTTTCAAAGGTTTCAACTTTCAAAGGGCTTTGAAGGGTTTTAGAAGGTAGCTAGGGTTTTCAAGGTGGCTAGGGTTTGGAAGGGTTGTGTAGGAGGGTATTTAAAGGCTGGGCTTCCACCTTTGGAGGGGCCTCACTCTCTGTCTTGTTGAGATTTCTTTGGCTCTCTCTTGTACTCTTTGGAGGATTTTCCAATTTGGAACTTGAGATTACCTTTGGATATGATTATTTTTGGTTGTGTTGATGGTTTGGAGTGTTCATTTTGCGAGGGTTGGGTTTCTTTTTCCTTTGAATTGTTGTGAGGGCTTTTCTTTTGAGTTGACAGGAAGCAGTAGGCAAACCTGAGTGGGTTTTGGGTACTATTGTAACTGACACGATTTGAGGTTGAGGGTTGATTTGCAGTTGGATTATAGAAACCAGCTTCTTTTGGATTTGTTATTGGTTTAGGTGTGAGGATAGGTTTCTTTTAGAGACTTTCTTTTTTCCTTTCTTTCTCAAACACTTACCACAGTCAGGAACCTTGTGTTTTTCCGAATAAACCACAACTCTTACGACAACGGATGACTTGTCCAAGGCGGCTTGCAAAAGTGCCCCACCCATCTTGCAAAACGGATGAACTTCTTAAGAGGCCGGCTCCAAAAGCTCTAGTGGCTTGCAAAATGGGTGGTTTTGCAAGCCAAAGCTTGGCTTGCAAACTGGCTTGCAAACCGTATAAGGCAAAATAAAGTGCATGAAAAGTCAACATGAGTGGGATTGCCTCCTATGAAAAGTCACCACTATAGTTTGCTATTGTCCTTGCTATTGTCCTTGCTATTGTCCTCCTTGGCTTCTTAACAAGCCATGGGTGGGCCGTCTAGGTTGCAAAATGGATGCCCTCCCATTTTGCAAGCGAAATCCCAGCCACAGTTTGCAAGTCTGGTGGGGATGCTCTTAATACCTCTATTCAACATTAAAAGCATCCAGTGGTTTGCAGATTCTGCAGAGCAATGAGTCCATCGGTCAATAAAATTTGCGCACCGCTCCAAGGGTACATAGTCAACAATTTATACTAGAATCGGCAACGCAAGCGTATTCTCCTGGCATAATCGACAACCTCTTTAAGGCAGTACACTCTCGAAGCGACATTCTCCTTGAAATTGCCCGTATAAATAGCTATAGAATGGATATGAGGTGATCCTTAAATGGACCATATTCATCATTGCGTGAATCGAGAAAAAAATATTTATTGCAAGAGCCAATCATTGTCTTTCATTTCCTCCCATCTCTTTACAAGGTGGGAGTGGACAGATTTTGGAAGACTTATGCTCACAAACAGGTGGCTATGCCCAAAATCTTTGAAAATTCATATGTAATTAAAAAATGCTTGGAAAACTTTCAGAAAAAAAAGTGCTTGGAAAACTTTCAAAAATAAAAATAAAAATAAAAAGTGCTTGGAAAAATATGAAACCACTTGTGCTAAGTTCCACATCCTTTTTCCTTTCTCTAAAAAATGAGCTGCAAATATTTCTGTCCACGAAAACCTACGAAAAACGCAGACCATCCCTTAAATGGTCGCTTTTCAAGCATACTCCCTTAGGGCTGCGGATTCTGTGAATGAATCAAGGTCGAAATGAGCCGAATACGCACCCCCCGGTCTTCACGTGGACCGAGGAAGACTTTCATTTGACCAAGGAGAGAAAGTTTTCCTCTTGGCTCAGTTCCGTTGATGAGTTGATGAGCGGCTGCATCAGCAGTGGCCCAAGGGATCGTCCAAATGCTGCTGTGATGACTGGCTTGTTTCATGGGTAGAAAGGAGCAACTGAGTCAGGAGGAGAATTGTTGTTTGTCTCCACAGGGAAGGTACAGGAAGGAGGAGCCAGGAAGCATGCATTTGGGGCGGGGTGGGGGGCGTGAATCATGGAACATATGTTCTTGCAATAGTACTCTGTACTAAGGTAGTCTGCTCTTAAAGCTCCCATGCTCTAAAAGCGATCATGATATAGAGGTACATTTTTCTTTCTTCAATGTACCAGCAGTTTCCAAGTTTTTATGAGTTAGAAAATTAGAAACTTGCTTTTGCTTTTATTTAGATTGTGGCAATGGCACAAGAGACACTAAGGGAGAGGCACCCAATGCCAACCGTGTACCCAATGCCGTTCAAATCTGCAGAACATAATCATTTCAGGCTGTAAATGTTGGTAGGCGGTACATGGCTTATTTCTTTGACCTAAAATAATAAGCAATCTACGGTCCCACTACATTTATGTTCTAGAATGAATGCCTGACGCAGATTTGGACGGCATTGGGTACACGGTTGGCATTGGGTGCCTCTCCCTTAGTTAGCTTAGTGTGTAAGGGTACACTAACAACAAGAAATTGTAAGGTAAGTCCACCCATAAAAGCATAAGTTAGGACAAGCCTCCCAAATGCACCACTAACCTAAGCAACCATCTTCATTTTATGTACATTTTCAAAATCAATAATGTACCTRTGTAGAAGAAATGATTGTAGAACCAAACTTTGTTTCTTCATAACTTTGGCATATATTATTCAAATGTCAAGYTTTTTRGTATGTTGGAACYTCCTTTCATTTGCCGACAAAGAAATCAATTAAAATATGATTACTATAATAAAAGTAATGAGGCATAATAGAAAAAAGTGGCAGTTTGGGGGGTATCCACCTTGGTTATTGTTGTTAAACATTCATTATTTTTACTAGGCTTTATAGACAAGGGAAAGGGGGKACCAACACACTTTACCATGTACTATTTGGACATTGCACAATAAARTAAGTTGTGTAATTTTGAAATATTGTCTCCATGTATATGATACTCCCATGGCCTTTGAAGTTTGGACTTTAAAACAATTTGCACAATAAAGTCTTGAAAATCTATATTGTGCATATGGAAGAGAACTAACAAAAGAATTAACCCTTAAAGGACCAAGTGTCCATTCAATGTACGCAAGAAATCTCGGGTAGTTTCCTATGAAGTTAGTTTTGGTCGGATGCTCATGAAATTTGGACTCACTATGTAACTATGTACCCCCTTCCTAAAAATGTAATTTTTTTTCCTAATCGGGTGCCCAGATCAAAGTTATGCTTCTTTGAACTTTGCGAGCAGCTTAAGCAGCTTCGGGCAACATGTACAAAAATCTTCCTATGATTTTGAAATTTGGCAAGTATGCAGCTTACATAATACAAGATGAAAATATAAAAAAATATAGTGTAAAACTCTCATTCTAGGAGTTAAAGTTTCCAGGCCTTGTCTAGTAAGGTTGGAGAATTTTTTTTTCACCTAGCTTCAAACGTTCTAATCTTTCAATCCATGGAGTCAAAGTTTTTGAAAAGTTTTTTTCCACACATTTCCAGAGAAATCTAGTACAAATTTTTATGATTGAATTTTGAAAAAGAACTTTATTTTTTTCTTGATGTTCTAAATAGTAACAATTTTTGACAATTTATGCCCAAAATATGCCTTGGTCCTTTAGGTATTGATAAAGAATTAGATAGTTGAATAAAAATTTCAACTCATTTGGTCTTTTGAAATTGATAGAGTTGGTTTTGAGAGGTCAACAAATAATTTTGTTACTATCACAATTTCAAATTAAATCATCCAGTGACCATGTAGTAGTTGTAAGGGTAATAAAGCTATGGAGGACAAAAAATGTACAATGCATGACTTTTAAGGTCCTATCAAAACACCAAGTGACAATCTATAACATCCTATAAGAACATAACTTTAGAGTTGACTACCTTGATGATAGGCCCGACCTGTGACAACATACATAACATTCTGTAACATCTAGTAAGAGCATAACTTTATAGTTGACTCCTTTGATGATAAGCCTATGGTTTATAAGCAAAAGCCTAATTTAAATTTCAAAATCAAGAATTTAAAAGGAAAAAAAACAAATCTTAAAAAATACATTGTATGGAGATTCTTTTTTAAACAGCATTCTATAGAAAATTAGAATTTAACTAATATGACTTGAACTTTAGTCAATGCTGTGCATACACTATGAATGAAGATGTATACTCAATAATGAAAAAAAAAAGTTGTTCACCTTCTAAACATGTATGCTCAGTAAAGGAACTAATAGTCCTTGTTATCCTTAATCAAAACAATGGGCTAAATAATCAAGCTATAAATTGCTTGTAAGAAAATTGGCTTAATTAAGAGAAGAATATATATTCATTGCTTAACCCCTAAAGTTTCATTGTCCTCCCCGGGGGAACGAATGAAAGGTTAGGCAAATTCTTATGATCTTAATTTTTCATGCAGTTTATTGAAACTTCTTTATTAGATAGAAAAACACATTATCTTTTTAAGAATATCATTTTTTTTGACTTGGAGCCAAATTTATGTCATCATCGGCACAAGTTCCTACTCACTGGGTGGCAAAAAAATCCACAAAAACTTGAAATTTCAAAATTTCAAAATTTGTTTTCTTCTAGACTTTTTTCCTAAATGAAATGTTTTTATTCATTCCATTTGAAGTAGTGGTATGGCAATAAATAATGGAGTTTCTTGATTTTGTAGCAACCATTCATCTTTTTGAAAAATAAAATATTTTTGAACTCCATTTTCAAAAATAAATAAATTAAAAAGTTCCACAAGGTTTAGTATACTTTCTAGAACAATCGTATTGTTAGGATTAGTTTGTTTCAATTACATCTTAGAGCTATTTGATGATTTAGTTTCTCCTTCTGTAAAATAATTAATTATTGTTATTTAAAAAAATTTAAAGAATGAAAATCGAGGTTTCTATTCTTGGATTTTTTTTTCTCTTAAACTTTCAATCAATTCTTTGACARTAAAAATTTTAAATTCAAAATTTGTAGTGCAAAATAATGTTGCCAAGACATTTCAAAGTCTTATAATCTTGTCACTCAAGGTAAGTAATTGTTTTCTTTTACTTCAAGYGCAATTATCTTGCAATTTGCATGATCAAAGGTTTTAAAATTTCTTGTGCACATTCTCATACTAGTCTAATGCAAGATCTTCCTTGTTCTCATATTACTCTAATGCAAAATTCCATACTTAAATATGAAAAATATMAAGGTTTAAAGTTTTTTTGCTCTTTGCAATAAAAAAATGGCAGTTTTAAGTCTTTTCACAAAAAAAAGGCCTTGAGATTCAAAGGGTTGAAGCGTCCAAATTAGGTGCAATTAATCCCCTAAGCATAAAGGCACCAATTTGAGTGACTCGGGCTTTGTAGCTTAGGAAGTTTTCATGATGAGGTTGTTTATCATCATCCCGTAACTAACTATTACAAAGGAGGATTATAAAGCTAGAATTCTAATATGAAATTCGCCTACCAATTTGTTTGATCACATTTTACTCAAGTGAGAAGAAAATCCAAATCCAAATTTGTAGTATAAGAACTTGTCATATTTCATGCTCATGCATGTAATTTTACGACATGATTTGATCTCTTTCATTTGAATTGTGGTGGAATAGCTAATGAATTTTTCCTATGCAAATTTGTTTTGGGATGTGAATATATATTTTGAATAAATTATATGACTCCTCTCACAATTTTCCTCCAATTTTTCACATGCTTACAAATACAACACCATGTATAAAATAAATGTATAAATATTGTAGAAGGGAACCTGAAAGAAAATTTTCAAAAGTGGTCATTTACATGTTGATGCCATTTTTGTGAAGTCATGACTTGGATTTATAAATCTCTCAAAATACCTCGGGCAAAATATATGATTGTATAGAGGCACATGCATGTGTGTATATGTTTCTATGAGTATCAAGCTAATAAGAAATAATAGTTATATAAAAGAAATCTAGTTGACCATAAGAAATAAATTGGATGTAATTGACCTTCGAAGGATGAGGAAGATAAAGTGAACATATAGTTGCATTTTGTTACAAAAGATGGTCTTATAGACATCTCTAATTACACTGCTTTCAATACAATGTGATAAATCATAGCCAAATAATTGATGCTATTTTTCAAAACATAATATGTCCATGTCTTCTATTTTTCATCCATTTCTCATCCTTTGATCTTGATCCTAAACTACTTACAAGTGGATGTTCTTATTTCAATATTGTGTAGAGCATTCTATAGTYTAACAATTGTAAACTCCATGAATCATTGAAAAATTTGTAGAGTAGTAGAGCACATGCATAAAGTTTTATTTAGAATCTAGGGTAGTTGCAAGAAACACTTGTTGTTTTTGGCTCAAAATGGCCTTAATGCTCGAATATTGTGACTTTTAAAATAAAATTTTCAAAAATGAAATAAAATACGGATAATTTGTAAAGCATTCAAAAAAATTACATGTGTGAAAATTCAAACCTAGGAAAATTTATCTCTAAAAGTTATGCACACTCAAAGAGTGATGAAAAATGCCAAGAAAATGGACACTTTGATGTTTGATTTTTTAAAATAGTAAAAAAATTCACAAAAATTCTCCATGAAAAAGAATTTTTTCCTCACTTGAAGATGCTTTTTCTCAACCATTTTTGTCCTTGAAAAAAAAATTGAGTTCTTTGCACTTGTGCAAAGGTAGTGCACTTTGAGCACATTTGGAGGGTGGACAAATTACTATTTTTAGAAAATCTCTTCGTGGGCCTATGTAATTTAGTAGAAGTCCTTGCATCCAATTTTTGAGCTTCAAAATTCGTATTTTTGGGTAAAAAATAGTACTAAAAACCTCCAAAATGGCCAATGTAGACACTCAATTGGGGGCAAGTTAAAAATAGTAAAATAATTTTGAAAATTTTGAAAAAATTATTCAGTGTCTAAAACTACCTCATATACCTCTATTCCAAATTTCACTTCAAAAGATCAAACCATGCAAAAGTTATAAGCAAAAACACACATGTCCAAGGTCAAAGGGACAAAAAAATAGGACAAGTGTTTCTTGCAATCCCCCAATAGACTTGAGAGCAAAATTTACTAAATCGATTGACTTTCACTTTTAAAAACTCCTCTTACACATTTGATTAATAGATTAGAGCACCTCTAAATTTTTTTGTTTTGATACTAGCTTAGTACAACCATTATAATCTTCAAGATGCATCATCCAATGATCACAAAAAGTTGGTGGTAATTATGTCTCCGATACTTGATGTTTCTATACATGGTTAAATGATTATTACTTCTTATAATTTTATATACACACAAAAATACATATATTTCAATCAATAGGTCAAAAATCTAGTCACCATCTYTTGATAAGAGACACCCTGCCTACCATCCAAATATTTAAACTAAACCTCGGCAGTCTCATAAAATGTTTTTTTACACCCCTCTAATATAAGATATACATGGATATGTTGACATGAATACAAACATGGGTATACAAATATGACGTATGAATATAACACATGGATAAACATATTAACAGTTAAATATGGATATGACATATGTGTACACTATATCTTATATATGGATACAACATATGGTCGCATATCTTATATCAATTGTCATCACATATGGGTTTGGAAATATACATGGTGYAGAGGGTAATGAAAATTGAACATGAATTTCTTAGAATTTTCTAGTTGAGGAATAATGAAAAATAAATAAAAATGATTTTTTGTTAATTTCAAGGGATATGGACTTTGGCGTCAKCACTTCTTCTAGGAGAAACAAGGTTAAAGTAATTGTTTAAATTTTTCATTAATTTCGTAAGTTCTTTCAAATTCAAAGGCCCAAAATTGCTTCAAAATACTAGTCTCCAAGGCATGGCTCAAATCTTCACCAATATTTATTATTTAACAAATCGAACCATAACATCCTTTATTTGACTTGTTAGAGTACACCCTCCTAAAATTTCAAGAATGAGAAACCATACCAATCGCAAATCAGATCATACTGCTTAGATTTCAAAAAGAAGTATTTTAAACTCTTTCAATTGGTTAGATTTCATCTTTCAAACATTTTATACAAAAATGTGTAGATCCTACAACTTACAACTCTCCATAATATGCTGAAGAAATGAGTAGAAAATATACATAAAAATATTCTAAAAAAAAYACTTTATATTCATGCTTGAAAAAATTAGTAATTATAAAGATGCAAGGAATGATTTGAAATACTAAAATTGTCAAAAATTTAATTATAAGATTAAAAAAAATCAATTCCAATAGTTGTAATGTTCAAATAAACAATCGAAAACCTATGATTATATTATGAAAAAAAAATATTGAAAATAAAGGGCTTCAAAGTTTATTTTAGACTAGAGATTCCATAATTGCTCGCAAACCAAAACTCCTCATAATTTTCATCTCATTAATAAATAAAAATGGAATGATTCAAAGTTTTTCACATGTAAAGAAATCTAAAAAATCAATTTCAAATTTTGGTATCTTGATAAACTAATTTTTTTCATTGCCCAAGCTACTTGGGCTCCAAAAGAAATTACATATCATACAATAATTCTTGAACCATGTAGTCAAAAGTTATGAAAATTGTTGTGCTTGAAAGCGACTCCATGACCACATGTGTGAAAATTTCTAAAAAAAAATTACTGAAAATTCCTTTCATATATGGATGATCAAAAGTGCTACTTGGTCCTTTAGAAGTTAAATTATTTTTTAACCCCAAAACGGTGGTTTGATCACCATAGAAATCAATCCTCTTTGTATTGTGTGTATCATTTGTTTTAAAAAAAAATCCAAAAGCACTCATTGGAGGTGGCAGACTATTGTGCAAAACCTCCCCTCCCCTTTTCACACCAAATTCCAAGGACAAACACCTGACACTTCTATCCTGCATAGAAGGATTCTCTCTCATCCATGGGACACTTAACCTATAAACCACGCCACAGACGTTTGGCGTCCAATGAATGACAACATATTCCTTTCTGTAGGATAGAAGTGCAACTATTCATCCTGAAAATTTTGTGTTGAAAAGTGGAGAACTTCTACAGTAGCTTGCTTTCCAATGAGTTCTTTTGGATGTTTTTAATACCAATGATTCTTGTTGTTCCAAAATGGATAATTTCCTCAGACAACATTCCGTCCTTCAAGGGTTAATGTCCGCGGTGTCCTCCTAGGGTTAAAGTATCAGGGCTGCTTGCTTAGAAAAAWGCCGYGTACGTATAATAGTGYATATTTTAGTGGTCTGTCCTACGTGAACTTGAGCATAGGGCCGGTTTTGGATAACCTTTCCCCTGTGCTTTCACAACAAGAAATGCCGACCATGACCGGGTCAGTCTTTTGGGGCTGCTTCAAATACATAGGCCACATGGTTACGCTCAAAAAGCTTGTGGGACCTCATGGTGGATTTGGTCTTTTTGCTTGGACCCAGCCAGCAATGGCATCCAAATTCGCCACATCCATAGTAATTAAGTTACCGGTAACTTACTCCCAATCCGTCGCAACCTCTCAAGTATCCATACCATACGCCATACCATACGTGTAGGTCAGTTTTGTAAATAACTTGGAGAAACTTGGAAGATGTTGAAATAAATAAATAAATTATTTACAACTATTTTCTAGAAATTTGAAAAAATTATTCTTGAAAAAAAATTAGAAAAAAGAACACACTTTTGCATGAATAGAAAGAATCAATCCAAAATAAGGAGAAAGTGCCAAAAAGCAAAAAATTCCTATCCGCTTGTTGAATTGTCGAACTGTAAAGAGTGAAATATTTTGGCATCAACTTGCTGAAACTAACCTATGCGTATGATATGTGACTTGTTTTTAAATTTTTGGAAGCAATGTAACATTCAGTAGCATGCATTGTCATTGCCTTGGCTCTACTTAAGATGGTGTGGAATATTTTGCAGCCAACAATGTATCATGAGTAGCTAAGTGGACATATGAAGGAGAAAATGTGATGAGTAGGATGCATGAAAGAAGGCAATGGGTGTGAGGGGCTAACTTGGTGAATGTTACAAGGCCTATAGGCATGCGGCACCACCCTCAGTGTAATTTGCTTGTCATAGGTCCATTGGTCCCATGCCTACTTTGTCCAAAGCTTTGAAGCTAGAGTAAGGTAGCCTTTGCTCCTAAAGCAACCATTTAAAGAATTGATTGCATTTCCTTGGAAGCTAAACTCCTTGAAATAAATTTTTGTAAATTTTTGTAGGAAGAAAAAATGGAATCGGCTTCTAATCCAAGTTCTTTCATATTTTTTGAACCTTTGTGGAATTAGTTACAAATTCTTGTATTTGAAATGCAATGGTCACTAAAAGTGACCGCCTCTTGAAATGTACACCATTAGTACATCAAAAAAAGAGAAATATTCCTCCGTTTTAGTGATTGTTTTAGAGTAGGGATGCTTTTAGTGCACCCTACCTTATTCGGGGCACTACAAAAAACAATCTTCACTAGAGTGATGAAGCTATTAACATCCACAAAAATGGATGAAATCTAGAATATGTCAGTGGATGAAAATCCATTTATCCAAAAGAGTGTACATTCATCCAAAATAGACCAATATCATTGCAGGTTTTGATAGCAATTTAGCAGTTTAATGCACTAAAAAAAAAGAATATCTCACCAAATATTACCCTTAAATTTTTTTTATCGTTTATTAAGTAAAAAATTGCTAAGATAATGCTTGACCTAGAGTACTGGTAACCTTGAGGATCTAAAATTCTTCCCAAACCTTTGACTTTTAAAAGGTCTTGTAGGAATCATATGTATGGTTTTATATTTTTATATTTCATATTATTGGAATACAATGTCTGTCCTAAAATTTGGCAAGACATAAATTGTTGGATTCAAAATTCAGCAACTAATGTCTTTCATTTGGCCTGAGGTCATTTCAATATCTAAACTTTATCATCAAATATGGCACTGTATATGTAAAATATGTGGTCATTTTTCAACTTCTAAGGCATGTAGAAAGTGCAATAATAATCTAAATCGAGCGCAATTACTGATCTAAATCGAGTGCATGCCATATGTCATAAAATCCGATCTAATATGTAGATACTGCCTCTTTTGAGTGCATTGTGTGAAACAATACACTGAAATACATTAATTTTTTCATACCCCCCCAATGAGTTCAAAAAATGAATTTATATTAATTTTTTTCTTGACCCTAGTGCCACCCTTTGTAGTTTGCAAGTGGGGGTAGGGTGCCAATTGATATGAGATATATAAATTGTATTTTTGTGTTTTTTTAATCCGTATTTTGTATCCCATATCTCATACTCCCTCCGTCCCATAATGATCTTCCTGTTGGCCTTCTTTTTTTGTCCCAAAATGATCTTCCTATTGCACTTTTTGATGTTGAAATTAATCAAATTTGGCTTATAATTGTTATTTGGGACTAGCAAAACAACTCTAAGTGGTTGTTTTTGCTCCATCCATGCAAACATCAAGCAAAAGACAAATATAATGATTGAAAGCATCAATCCACTCTTACAATTTTTATTTTTTGCATCTCTTTGAGTATTTCCCAATTGAAATAGATTAAGCTTTAGAAGACAAATCAAAGGTCTATACATGGTCTTAGGCATATGCTAAATGCCCTCAAAATGGCAACCTCACATTCAACAATTAAGTGCTCACTGGTGTTCTTTAAAAACACCCCAAAATATTCACTTTTCAATATTCAAAAACTACTTTGAAAAGGGCTTCAAAACTCAAATTTTTTAGGATGCAAAGAGAACACCAAACTCTACATACTATGCGAATTGAGTCTTTAAAAAGTTATTTTTATCCTTAATCCATAAGATTTGGTCTAACAGGAAGATCATTTTGGGACGGAGGGAGTATAATATATTGAAGTTGTATTTTGTATTTGTATCCGCTTCGGTATTATACCATATCCATATTCAATATTGTATTTTGGATTCATATTTGGACAGCTTGGATTGAGTCTCATCAACAACTTGTGATTTTTTGAGAAATCAACAGCATCTTGGAGGGGAAACATTTAAAAAAAATCAATAGTCTGAATTTTTCGAGAAGGGGGGGAGACCAATGCACTGAAAAGAGGTGACAACCTCTTTTGAGTGCATTGTGAATTTACTTTGGTAATTGTTGTACACATCAAATCATGCACCTTTTACTTATGCCAAAGACATAAAAGATACACCATGTTGCATTCGAAATTGGGCTTATCAAACTTTTAGGGGTTGAAGATTAATCTCTAGAGTTATTTTGTTCTTTCAAGCAAAAGATTATCTCAATATGCCCAGTTTTAAACGATTCTAAAATTTTGCCTTAAGTTTTTATTCGTGTAGATCTAGCTGCAAGTKCTTTTAATTAGCTTGTTAACCCCTAAAGTTCCATTTGTCCCCTAGCTTGGGGGACAAGCTGGATTAATTTTGGACAGGCTCCTAAGGTCTCAATATTTGTTTTGATTTTCTAAAACTTTTTGTGAACAAAGAAAACCACATTAGCTATCCAGAAAAATAATTATTATTGCAATTGATGCCCGTGATCACAACAAAAAAGCATAAAAGCCCCAATTTTAGTTTGGCGGGCAAAAAAACACTCAAAAAACTTTAAATTTTAAATTTTGAAAATACGTTGCAAAGAGATTGAATTTTTATCAATATGTTAAGCTTTGATTCATTCTATTTGGATTTGTTATGCAAAAGTTATGAACAATCTTATTTTTGTGCACTTAAAGCATCTTTAGATCTTGTAGGATTCATTTTTTAGCTCAATTTTTACAAATATTCCCTCAAAAAAGTTTCACAAAGTCAAGATCTCTTGCTGGAATAATCTCACAATTGAGGTCAGTGTGTTCAATTCTATCTTAGAGCTATTAAAGGTTTAATTTTTCCTTCAATCTTGAACCTATTACTACTTAACAATTCTTTATTTAGTGAAATTGAGTGTGTTTTTTGGAAATTGTTTTCCCCTAGACTTTGATCTCAATTTTTCATCTTAGAAATTTAGAAATTTAAAATGCGTACAACATTYAAGTTTAGAAGGTTTAAAGCCAAAATTGTAGTTGAGCAAGGTGCAAAAAAACTAGTTTCCTTCAATTCAAATGCAAATATCTTGCAATCTACAAGGTCAAAATTTGTGAAATGTCTTCCACATATTCTTAGACTAGTCTTATACAAGATCCTATAGTTAGTTGTGCACAAAAACAATTCAATATTTTTTTTCTCTTTGCTATAGAAATGGCAATTTTGAGTGGTATTTGATGGAAAAAGTCGTTGGGACTTTAGGGATTGAAGTACATTCTCAAAAGAATTCAAAGTCAAAAACCTTACTAATTGTATAGCTTGAATGTTCACAACAAGGTTTCTTCAAATCATCATAGATGGGAGGTTTCATCTGTCGAACTTTTTAAAAATAATTGTGCTTGACGTATTTAAAATGAGGGGTAAAAGTCTCATTTTGAAGAAATAAGCTATGAACACCACTATTAATACAAGTTTTTCTTATGAATAATAAACACTTCTTATTTCATTACTTAAGCTTTTCAAGAATACAAGCTATGCATATTGATGAAAAATACTTTGCTCTTGTTTTTGTTATATTGAACCAAATTAGTTTCTCTAATGAGTTTAAATATTATAACAACTATGATTTATTACAAAACTACTAGCAAGTTTTCACCTTAATATATAACTTATTAGTTTCATGTACATTTCTAGTCATGTAGTACCATACATAACAAAAATCTTACATTAAAATTGAAAGTTGGATATCAATTAAAAGGCTAACTGGAGCTCAAAAACAAAGTCTTACTATATAATAATGAAACTATTTTTTTAGGGTTTAAGTTATGAAGAAATTACCTTTGTCAAATGTGAAAAACATCCTTGGCTACAAATTTAAAGCCAAATTTATCCAAAAAAACTATTAATCTTAGTTCTTTCATGTAAGAAGTATAAGGTCTCTTCCAAAAGAATGGATGGATTTTATGTAGATGTTAAAATAAGTGTGTTATATTTAGTGAAAATAGTTGGATGAAGTTTGGATGTACTAGAAATACATGAAGGCAATGGGGTGGTTTACCTTAGTTATTCATAGTGTCTTGTACAAGTTAGTGACATGATAGAGGTTTTTTAACATGGATATTCATGTTGAAAATTACACGATTAAATAAAATAATGGTTCTGAACAAATTAGTAAGAGAGTTGATGTAGGCCAATATTTGTGTACTTCCAATTTATTGAAGACCAATTTCTATCATTGACTCCCAAGTTGTGAATACAATAAGTGGACAAATACAATTTAGATTTTAGAATTGAATTTTTTTCCAGTAGTTGTCAGTAGTGACATGCACTAATTAGTAACATGATAGAGGTTTCTAAATGAAATTCCATGCTAGAAATTGACACCAATGAATAGGGATGTAATACCAATCAATATGAACTTGATTCCAACAAATACGAACCTAAAACCAATGGATAGGTATCTAACGTCGAGGATAAAAGGGTTGACATTAAGAAATAGGGAGTTTGCATTTGGGATCACTACAAGAAAAAGGGGTGTTTTAAGTATAGTCTTAGAGATAAGATTTTAAGTACTAACCTTTTTAGGACATTTCTAGTTAGAATTAACAAAAAATACATGTCTTTCTAGTAAAATAATTCATGAAGACATGTATTTCTAGTAAATTCTTATTGAAAATCTCCTAAAAAGGTCATTACTTAAAATCTTATCTCTAAGGTTATACTTAAAACATCCCTCTCTCTTGTAGTGCCATAGGTTACATACTTACATTGCTTCCAATTGTTGGTGCCCACTCTTTAGGGCAACCCTATAGCAACAACACAAATTTGCAAAGCAAAGGCATTAAGTCCTTGTTTGGCTTGGGTAGTGGGGGTCCACGTTTGAATATGTTGGCTTTGCCCCACGGTGGAAGCGACATTGGGACACGCCACTTGTGAATTGCATTTGGCCCTAGAAGATGGCCTACCACCTCAAGAAGATTTCACTCAAAGATTCGCCTCCTAGCGATTATGGACAACACAAGATAATGTTGACACAACATTATTCAATGTCCATATTAGAGTCAAACTATTAGCGCTCCACGGACAAGCTATGCTACTTGCCAATGCCATCTTTAAATAAAATTCAACTTGATGTACCTGCCGTAGGATAGTAATCTAATCCATGCCCACTGTTGTGTATGGACCCCTTGGCCTACAACTGTAGGGTTGCTCTTATCTATGAGTACCTACTTCCTATCATTGATGCACTTTCTACATCCAATTGTTATCATCTACTTTCTATTTGTTGACTCCCAAATTGTACAATATACGGACACATATGGCATGGATTTAAGGGTTGGATTTTTTTTAATACTATTATTTGTTGTGACATGAAGTAATTAGTGATATGATAACAATTTCTCAACATGAAATTTTATGTTGGAATTTGATATCAACATATAAAGAGATGACATCAAAGGTAGGGAGTTGACATAAAAAAGCATTAGATGTTTTTTCAGCCCCGCAGGAGATTGTTTTGGGGTTGTTTCCCGAAACTGTTCCCTACACAGGGAACCAATGATTGCTGATATGAAATTCTGAATTTAAATTTTTTTATTTTTTTATTTTTTTATTTTTATTTTTTCTTCAGAAATCTGGGAAAGTATAAAGAAACTGAAAATCGATTTAAAAAAAAAATCATTTTCTTTTAAAATAATGAATAATTAATCAAAATAAATAAATAATTAATATTATCTGACATGGCAGTCTCTATGCCACGTCAGATTGCCTATGTGGCAAAGTTCCTAGAGTTCCCAACGTGTTTCCATAGCCCGGGAACTCGCAGTCTTCTAAATGATCCAAAAGACATCTAATGTAGGAAGTTGAATGATATCTAAAAGGTTAAAAATTGATATTTAGGGTAGGAAGTTGATGTCAAAGAAGTTGACATCAAAGGTAGGAAGCTAATGCCACCATGATGGGTGTGAGGTCATATAAATTTGATAGCTTTATTATGAAATTCATCTTGAAAGTATTCTTTTTAACCCCTAAAGGACCATTTGTCCCTTTGGGGGACAAGGTAGATTTTGGGCATGTACCTACTATCTCAATTTTTGTCCTGATTTTTGGAAACTTTTTTTGTAGATAGAAAAACTAATTAGCTTCATAGGGATATGATTTTTTTGTCAATCAATGCCCATGAACAAAATATATGCCCAAAACTATTCAACACATGGGAGAAGGGAGGGGGGGAGAGGGGACAACAAAAAAAAAGTTTAAAAATTTGAATTTGAATTTTTTTTTTCCTGATAGTTTATATTTTTTCTACATGAAAAGCATTGATTCATTTCATTTGGATTTCTTCTAAGAAAGTTCTGGAAAATCTTGTTTTTCGGGTAGTTGGAGCATCTTCTTCAAAAAATAACTTGTAGGATTTAATTTAGAATGGAATTTATACAATTTTAAGAAAAGAATTACTCCACATGGTTCAGTTTGCTTGCTAGAACAATCTCTCCATAGAAATTAGTGCATTTTAATTCCACCTTAGAGATATTAATAATTTAAATTTTCCTTCTATCTTGTACCTACTCCAATTTGACAATTTTTAAAGAATAAAAATTAATTTCTTATTGAAATTCCACCTCCACCCCCACCCCACCCCACCCCCTAGATTCTCAACTCAATTCGCAAAAAACTAAAGTTAAGAAGTTTCCAAGTTAAATAATCTAGTCCCGCAATGTGCTGCAAAGACGACTCAAAGAATGATGGAAAATGTCAAGAAAATGGACACTTTGATGTTTGATTTTTGAAAAATAGTAAAATTATTCAAAAAATTCTCCAAAAAAGACATTTTTCTCACTTGAAGATGCTTCTTCTTAACCATTTTCTTCTTTGGAAAAAAGAATTGAGTTCTTTGTACTTGTGCAAAGGTAGTGCACTTTGAGCACATGTGGAGGGTGGACCTATGAAAAAAATCTCTTTGTGGGCCTATGTAACTTTAGTAGAAATCCTTGCATCCCAATTTTGAGCTTCAAATTCGTATTTTTGGGTAGAAAATAGTACTAAAACCTCCAAAATGTCCAAAGTAGATACTGAATTGGGGGCAAGTTAAAAATAGTAAAATAATTTTGAAAATTTTGAAAAAATTATTCAATATCTAAAACTACCTCATGTACCTTCATTCCAAATTTCACTCCAAAAGATCAAACTATGCAAAAGTTATGAGCAAAAAACCACCTATCCAAGGGCAAGGGGACAAGTGTTTCTTGCAATCACCCAAGCTTGAAACATGTTGTAGTCATCCATTGTTCAAAATTTGAATGTTTGGTCTTTAAGTGATTAAATTGATGTCATCCACAATAATATGGAATTCATGTTTGTGCACCTTTCAAATTTGCATATTTATGTAATTTGTGCAATCTAGAAATATTAATGTAGAGACTACCTCGTGAGCTAATTTGTGGAGTATTTAACCCTGGAGCGCGCCGAGGTCCAGAAACTAGACGATGAACGGATTGAAATTGCAGTTTCATCTTCCTGACTGCTTGGATGAAAGATCTTCTAATTTGTGCGGATACTATATCAAGTTGTTGTTCTATCTAAGGGTTGAATTTGGTGTTACTAGAGTACATATTTTTCTAAAATTACTAGTTTGCAAGTATGTCAAGTGGTTGACCAAGCCAAAATTGTATTGACTTTAGTTCAAAACTGGATTTGCCAAAATGAGGTCATAGATTTTAAGAACACAAAAATTTCAAAAAATCACCATGTCAAAAGAACCTCATTTCAAATCCATCCCATAAAATTTTACTCTGAAAATGATAATACTTTGCTTGTTATCAAATTGTGAAGGAATTTTTAAATTTCCCTTTCAGAATTTATAAAAAAATATTGGTGATAGCATTGGTGAATCTAACCATACTGATGGAATCTTCAATTCTCACTCTACAACTTTTATTTGTATATCAAATCCAAATTATGCTTCCAAATACCGCTTTATATAATGATTTTTCTGAAGTCATCAATTTTGGAGATGAATCAGGATGCTCGAGTGTTAAGTCTCAATGCATTGATATCATTGTGTTTTAGAATTTCAAAATTTCACCCATTTAAATTAAGATCCAAAATTTTGCTAAAATATTATTTATAAAGGTAACCCAACAAATTTCTATTTATTGATAAGAAATTGAATTCTTAAAAATAATTATTATAATTCAATTGCTTACTTTTATTTATTTTCAAATGATCCATTATATAAATAAAGAATGCATTAATGCACTTAATATATCCCAAAGCGCTGCAGCAAACATCAGACAGTGCAGGGTTGCTGCCTGCCTTTGGACTGCATTTTCAGCCTGAAAAAATTCTGAAAATCTTTTTTAAAAGTCGAAAAGAAAAAGATTGGGCTATCTGACTTGTCTTTCAATATTAATTTTCAAACTAAGATTGCTATAGTCAAACAAAAATTATAATAGAAATAGCACAAAGTGTTTGGAATTTGTCTAGTGTTGAAAAATTTACTATTTGGAGATAGTGTTGGTGTTCTCATTATTTACTAGATCTCATGCATTTTTTCACAAACAATGAATAGAAACCACATTTTCGACCAATCAAAAGAAAATCAAATGATGAAGATAGAAATTTTGTATTTCGTGAATTTCTGAATTTCTACCTTCGAAATTCAATCGAAGAGATTCTAAAAATAGTTTTATAATTTTGACCATGTGGATACTTTCTATTTTTTGTGCTTCACATTATCTTCTTTGATGCAAATTCAAAAAAGTTAGAGAACTTATATTTTATAACACACTTGTGTTTTGTCCAAACTCTTCAGACTTTTAGGGGTTAAAATTCAAAATATATAAAAAGAAAAAAGTATAAGAATACAATTAGTTGCTTAGAATTTTTTTTATTGATATATTGCTGGAAACACACTCTTCACATCTTTTTTTCAAACAAAAGTTCTAAATTAATATTTGGTATGGATTTTTTATTTGAAAAATTATATTCCTAAGTTTGAAATTTATTTTGATAAATTTCTAAATTTGGATGTGGTTTTATAAAAAATACTTGATTTACTTATATTATGATAATCCAAATAAAATGTAGATTCTACATATTATCATATTGTTTAGCTTCTGAAGTATTATTCAATGAGAGATTTCAAGCCTCTAAACCTAGAAGACAATTTATATTGGTAAATCCGAATTATAATCTCTGGTTGCATGTACAAAAATCTAATTCTTCTTTAGAATTTTATAATAATCGTAATTCGAATTGTTTCTTCAATTTGAAAATTAAAATATTTGTCATTATGTATAGTACATAGTGCATTAAAAGTTGTATCTTAACTTTGTCTCAATGTGGTTTTTCACCTCTCAAATCTTTTCAATCAATTAGGAAGGTATAAGATAAGGATCACATGCACTTGTTTAATATATTCAAACATTGGACATAGTCTTTGCCATAAGAATGGAGAATTCTTTTTATAATTGTCTCAGGAATTAAATAGTGACTCAAAACACACCAAATATGGGATAGTCTGTGGTGTATTACATGTAGGATTTACAAAAACTCCCAATTTATTGGCTGTAAAACTCACATATATTCTCAATGAACAAAATCTTATATTGTTGCATCCACATATGTGTTACAATTGCCTATTTGATTACCTTGCAATATCATATCACGAGAGAATGAAGTTTTAGTACAACAATTAGATCCTTTAGATTTTAAATTGCTTTTATGAAACATTAGGAAAAATTTTAGCCCTCCAAGAGACTGCGAGTTTTGCACCCTTGCGGTGCAATTACAAGAAAAAAATATATATTTTTCTTTCAAAATTTGGAATCTGACGTGGCGCCACTAGTGCCACCTCAATTGTAACACATATCAGCGCCACATCAAATTGACTATTTTTTAATATTAAAAAAAACATTTTTCAAAAAAAAATTATTTTTTTATTTTTCTGTATTAGCACTGCGGGGTGCCGAAAATGAAGTCTTAACAGCCCTCTACAGGGCTGAAAATTTTCCTAATGATCTCAATTTCAAATATCTATTTTAAAAACAATATTACTTACAAATACATAAAGGTCTAAGTATACACATTCAACCCATAGAAATTTGAGGTTCACTTGGTTATGTTACTTTATGGTAAATATGGTGTGCATCCAATGATGCTTATTGTAGCATATTTTGTATAACTACAACAATGTTTGCAATTGAAATTTTTATGCAATACTTATTGATGTTTTTAAACTCATAGTCACATAGAAATAAAATAAAAAATGAATGAGAAAAATCTAGAAGCAAAATTAAAAATTCTCCGGGTTCATTGCATTATAATAAACAATACAAATACAACCTAAACAATAGTATGAGGCCATGCCAAAAAATGACACAGATCTATCCTATGCCTTCTACACAATTGTTGTGACACCAAGACTTATTGTGAGCAAATGACCCCAAAGCACATTGAGCACTCACAACTACATTAGGTATTCACGTCATTCTTGCTTTGGTTGTAATCCAAGCTACTATGTGTATTTTTATAGGCATGACAGACCATAAAAGCTTAATAGCTTGGACACATAATCATGTCTCCATCTAATCTACTCGAAAATAAAATGATTTTGGGCAATCTAAATGTACAACAATGTGGTTCCTCTAACTTAACAAGCATTTATCAGAAAGTAATCTTCTTGTATTTCTGAAATATGCAAAGATAGCTTGGAGCCTTTCATGCAACTCATATCCTTTACTCCAATTGGATAAGAAGTTTAAAGAGTAGCTTGGTGGAGTACTCCCAAATATTTTGTAAAGCATAGCAATTCCAAAACTTATGCAAGGCAATCTTCTATGCATAGAACTCAAACAACAGGTAGATTTTGTCCACACAATTAGACCCTTTATCTCTTCAAATGTTAGTTGTACTAGCTTTGTGCCATAATTGCCAAATTAGCAAGGATTACTTCGGAAGTGGCTTCTTATTCTAGATGTTGTTGTAGTTGAATTTGAAATGGAGAGGCATGATGAGATTTCATTGCTTTGCAACTAGACGTGGGGCAAAATGGTGAGTCCTCACCATAGCTTGACCTTGATTAGTTGTGTATTTTATGCTGTGCTCCATGAGCCTTTTACCGTTATTCCATTGTATGTAGATAGGATCAAAGCTAAGCATCCTACCATAGAAGAAGAATATGTCTATTTTATGTTGTTGTACCCTTTGGATATCATGAACAAGCACCCTTGAGAGGTGTGCCAATAATTTTGCTAGCCCTCAATCTATTGGATGTTTCTAAGAGTGTGTGGGGTGGTGGATAGTACATTGAAGCATTTGAAGACTCATGTTACTTGCTCAACCATGATAGATATGGTGTGATCATAAATCAATGTTCACAAATAATCTCGTTGTTGCAAAACTAGGGCAAGATTATTATCCTTTCATTTGATGTAGATTCCAAGCTATTCTTCCAAGCTTGGGGGGCTTGTGGTGGATATCTCATGAATACGTTGACTTCTCCTATGAGTCTTTGCTGTGTGATCCCTCAATTTCAGAATCCTATACGGACTCTAAAATTGATCTACTGTCATGATCCAGTTTCATGTCATTGGGTGATTGCAAGAAACACTTGTACTATTTTGCGTCACACGTTGCGTGTGGAAGTTGTTTTTGTCTCTAACTTTTGTAAAAATGCTCAAAAGAGCAAGAAATTTGGAAGCAAGATTTTTGATGGTATGGAAAATAAACACAAATTTTTTCAATTTTAATAAAATTACTTAAGTGACCGAAATTGAATTTTGATAATATGTCACACTTGCAGTTTTGGTGTTTTTTAGTACTATCAAGTACCTTTTTTGAAAAGTTAGGTAATAAAATTTTGTGGGGTGCTTTATAATATGAAAATACAACTTTCCAGGAGAGGGATTTTTGATTGCCTATTGCAAGTGAGTTCTAGATTGGCCTAAAGTGAGCACCATTTGCAATGAATTTTTGAATAATGAAAAATGATTTTGGTGGATTTTTTTTATGATTAGACATCCATATAAAGTTGTTTCAAATGGCCAATTTTTATTTTATTTTTGAAAATTWTATCCTATTTTTTGCTAATTAAAATATCAAAGTATGTATTTTCTTRAGACTTGGCACTTTTCAAGTTCTCCTACTTAGAGAATTTTCCTACACTTTTCCTTCCTAGGGTATGTTCTTCTTAAAGGTATATACATTAGTCATAATTTTTAAAAAAATTTAAAATTAATTTTCTAATTTTAAAGTGCTCCCGAAAAATCAGCCAAACACAACCAAATCGACAAGTGTTTCTTGCAATCACCCCACTATCCTTACCAATCCTTGTAATTTTGTACACCAACCTTTAAGAGGGCCAAGTCTCGTTGCTTGAAGAATCCTGCTTCTATTTATTTCAGGATTTGTTGACTTTGGTCTATAGAAGCATGCTCAACCATCCTTGTAAATTGTTGATTGGCTCTACCTTGATCTCGGATAATAGGTCATCTATGCTTTAGCCAATCTCAAACAAAATTGGGAGCATGTGAACAATATTTCCGACAATGCAATACAAACTTTTATAAATTTTTGTTAAATTACAAGTCAAAAATGCAATCTACAATTTTTTTGGAATTTATGCTTATATATACTAATTCAAGTATTTATCACCATAATGAAGGTCAATCCCCATATATTAGCATATATTGTGGGATATTAGCAAATCAATAGTGTAAATCTTTTGCATATTGTGATATTTTGAGACCTTCTGCATTTTGAAAATCAACCTTTTGTACTATTTGATGAAGTGCAAGATTTATGACTTTTGACCAAGTTTGCACAAAGATGTGAACCTATTCTTGATTTTCAAAACTACATGATTGGAGTGAATAACAAGTAAAAAGTCATCATAAATGTGCACTTACTAACTATATTTGAATTATAATAAACAAATCTTAGAATGACTCGGAGAATTTTTGCCTTGAAAATTCATGGATAGATCTAAAAAAATTTTGATGGTGCAAAATATATAAATGATTGGTTTTAAAATATAAATAATAGTGATGCTAGCTCAAGTGAATAATAAAAATTGACCTCTTCAATTGACTTTGTAGGATGCTTCAATTTGATTCCAAAATCAAAATTGGATTGGTCTATGCATTCAAATTTGAACTTAGGAAGGTCTACGAAAGGGACCCTATAAGCTTAGATGCTCTTTTAACCTTGAAAGGATCATTTAACCTCTCCAGGGACAAATGGAAGTTTAGATAGGTTTTTTTAATCTCAATTTTGGCTTTGCTATTTGGAACTCTTCTAAAGATAGAAAAAACACATTGGCTTTATGAAAATATGATTTTTATTTCAATCGGTATGTAGGAGTAAGATTATGTGTTTATGCCACCATAAACGTTTTTTTTTAGTTCGTTGGATAACAACAAAACCACACAAGCTTAAAATAATGTTTATGTGCAATATAAACACAATCATGTTATCACTATCAACTACATTATTTGAAATAATTGTTATAATTTTTTAATATGAAATACTTTTGTTTTCATGAAAAGGCATGTTTCATTTCATTCAGATAAGTGTGGAGAAAGTTAGGGATCATTTTGTTTGGAGGGTAGTTATAGTGTCTTTTTGAAAAAACTAACATATGGGATTTGTTTTTTAATCTCAATTTTCACATTTAAATAAAAATTTCTATATGGTTAAATTTAGTTGTTAAATCAATTGCACTCTTGGGATTATTGTGTTTCAATTTCATCTCTTAGCTATTACATATTTTGTTTTTCCTTCTATTTCAATCACACCTTCTTCTCCTCAACAATATTTTAGAGAATAAAAATCAACTTAAATATAATTTCTTCTAGACTCACAACTCAATTTTTGATTTAAAAAAAATTCAAACTCCATAGTCTAAAAATTTAAATTAACCCTTCACCCCTACAGTTCCATAACTATGTTTTCACCAAAAATGCTTCTAAACTACCATTTCTACTATAAGTATCAAATTTTTGAAACAAAACTTTTTTTGACACATGTAAGCATAGGGGCTTGTAGTATGCTGACTTGAAAACATGTGTTAAAAATTTCAAAAATTTACACCACATTGATATCAAGATATAATCATTCAAATTCACTGAGATCATTCTTTTGGCCCTGCAAAAAGCAAGGCAGTTAGACTTCATAGGCTCACTTTTTTATGAAAAAATGTCAAAAATGGTGGTTCTTCTTTGGATTCTTTTTTCTTGGCAAGTTGGCCACATGCTTGAAAATTTTCAGATCATTTGGAATTGTACAACATATAGGAAAAAAAATAGTAAGTAGATAGTAGTAGAGAATGAATCAAAATACTAAATTGTTAAGAATTTAATTATGGAATTGAAAAATACCAATACCAATGGTTGGAATGTTTTAATAAACAATCTACATCCTATGGTTTTATTTTATTTCCAAAAATATTGAAAATTGAGTAAGATGAATGACTTCAAAGTTTTTTTTAGAGCAGAGAATCTATAACTGCCCGCAAACAAAAAATCCTCATAACTTTTGACTCATTGGTCAAAATGAAATGATTCAAAGCTTTCTATGTATATACAACTCTAGAAAGTCAATATCAATTTTTTATTCCTGAAAAAACTGATTTTTTCTAATCTGCCCGAACTGCTAATTTCCGAAAAAAATAACATATTAGGCCATAACTTTTGACTTGTATTTTCAAATGTCATGAAATTTAGTGCATATGGAAGATATTCCTCATCCTCGCCTTCTATTAAATTTGGGCCAAAAATATGGAAATCTCCAGCCACACATACCTGCCCAAAACTACTATGTAGCCAAAAAATGCATGCTAGTCCTTTAGAGGTTAAAGACATTCCACCAATTCTTCCTTTGTCAAACTTCATTAGTTTTCTATGTAAAAATGCACATTCAAAAATATGATATTTTTTTCATAGAGGAATATACTTCCAAAATTTAACTTCATTTTTATCTTAATTAAAAATTAAAATGAATTTATATGATTTGAAAAAATAAATCCTTCATAAAAATTAGAAAGATTAGAAAAATGCATTAAATAGTATGAAATGTTTAGCAAAATTATAGTTGTTAGTGATAGACATCATGGTGTAATTGGTGTATACTTCAAAGTCACACTACAAAATTTTGATAGAAAAGTTCAAAAATTATGTATTTTAACCCCTAAAGTCCCGTTGGACCTACATGGGCCAAAATGTGACTTTTGGTAGGGTTGAATGGTCTTAATATTCATCGTATTTTTTTTGAAACTTTTTTTGAAGCTAGAAAATCACATAAGCTTTTTGGGAATATAATCTTTTTGTAAATTTGTGCATGTAAGCAAAAGTTATGGCAAAATAAGCAAAAAATGGAGGTCTGTGGGGAGCACAAAAAAATCACAAAAAGTCAAAATAATTTTTTTTTTAAATTCCTAAAATATTACATTTTTGTGTACATGTGAAGCTTTGATTCATTCTATTTGGATTAGTAATGAGAAAGTTATGAACAATCTTGTTTTTTGGGCAATCTAAGCAATTTCTTGAAAAAATAACTTATAGGATTCGTTTTTGAATGCAATTTTCACGATTTTTCAAAAATAATTTTGTGAAAAAGATAAGTATGCTTGCCAAAAAAATCTCACCATTTGAATTATAGTGTTTCAGTTCTATCTTAGAGCTATTTACAATTTAGTTATTTGTTCAATGTTAGACCTATTTCTACTTAACGATTTTTTAAAGAATGAAAATCATTTTTTTTTTTTTTAATTCCTAGACTTCCAACTCAATTTTTCAACATAAAAAACTTTAAATCCAAAGTTTGTAGTGCAATTTTTTTTCAGAAATGGAAATCAAAGTCATCTAAAATTGCAAGATAGTCTTCAAAAAAACTCTTTTATTCAACTTCAAATGCTAATATCTTCCAATCTGTACTATTAAACTTCATGAAATTTTTACCACGTGATCTCAAACAAGAAAAGTACAAGACCTTATGGTTACATTTAAAGAAAAATATTTTTTTTGCTTTCTTGGATGAACATAGATAAAATGGCAGCTTTGAGTGGTTTTGGGCAAAAAAAATGCCTTTGGGATTCTAGGGGTTGAGTTACAAGATGCTATCTTATAAGTGTCACAAAGATTACAATTTTAATAATTTTGAAATTGAAAATTAAAATTGAATAAATATAAATGACTAGAGCTATATTTTCTTAGTAAAGCTTAAAAACATTAAGAAATGTGTGAAATTCAAGTATGACTTTTTATTATGCTCCTTAGGTTTGGTTTGTCCTTTACATATTAAGAAGATTCAAAGTCTTACAACTTGGTCTTGCACGGTGCCAAAAAAACTGTTTTTTGCACTTTAATTACAAATATCTTACAATCTATATAGCCAAAGATTCTTAATTTTTGATACACATTTTTACGCTACTTTGGTACAAGATCCTATGGTTAGAGATGAGATAAAAATAGTTTTCAAATTTTTTTTGCTCTTTTTCCAATTGAAATGGTGATTTTGAGTGTTTTAGAGGTTATTGGCACAGATTTGAGGCACCAAATGGAATATGGGCACTTCACAGTCATTTGCTCCATATTCACATTTGTATTTCTATTTTAACTCTTAGTGCTCTAACATCCAATTTTTACACATTGAAATTCATGTGTCATTTTCATTACTACTTGAATGAAAATCATTTTAATTTGTGGAGTTATTTTATCAAATTGTTGTCCTATCTAATGGTTGCCCATTAGAGGAGATTTGAGGCCAAGAGAATCCCGCAAGTTTCCCGGATTTCCCAAGATTGTGGGAGCTCGCCACATAAGCAATTTGACATGGTCGAGACCATGCTATGTCAGACAATAATATTTATTTATTTATCTAATATTTTTATTTAAAAATTTAAAAATTTAGTATTAAAAAAGAAAATAGTTTTCAGTTTTTTAAATTTTTTTAATAATTTTGAAATTTTGAAATTTTGAAATTTTTATATATTTTTAATTTTTTATTAGAAATTTTGGGCAGTAATGTCAGGTTCAAAGTTCTTAGACAACCATGGGAACAATCTAGAAACGGCCCTTCTTTGGCCTCAAATCTCCTCTAATAGATTTGGTGTTACTAGAATGAATATTTTTCTAATATTACAAATGTGGAAGTATGTCAATTGGTTGACCAAGGTGAAATTGGATTGACTCTACATTGAATAAGAGTTTTAACCCCTAAAGGATTATTGTCCCTTCGGGAGACAAATGGGATTTTGAGTAGGTACCTACGGTCTCAATTTTGGTCTTGCTTTTTTGAAACTTTTTTCGAAGATAGAAAACTGATCACCTATGTAGGAATATAATTCTTTTTAGTCGATGCCCGGGAACAAAAGTTATGCCCAATTAAGCTCAAAACAAGGAAGAGGGGACAATCTAGAAAAAAAATTTAGTTTTAATTTTAATTTTTAAAATTTTAATTTTCTTGTAGATTATAATTTTACCTACATACAAAGATTTGATCAATTCCATTTGGATTTGTTATGAAAAAGTTATGGGCAATCTTGTTTTTTGGGCAATCTAAGCATCTTTTTGAAAATATAAGTTATAGGATTTGTTTTGAATGCAATTTTTACAACTTTTCAAAAAGAAAAGTTTCACATGGTTTATTTTTCTTGCTAGAACAATCTCTTTGTTGGAATTAGTGCATTTCAATTCAATCTTAAAGATATTAATAATTTAGATTTTTCTTCTGTCTTGTACCTACTTCTAGTTAACAATTTTTTTAGAATATTAATAATTTATCTTTTTTGTATTAATTTATTTTTCTAGATTCTCAACTCAATTATCCACCATACAAATTTAAGAAGGTTCAAAGTCAAATAATCTAGCCCTGTGATGTGCTGCAAAACTTGTTTTTTTCACTTTGAGCGCAGATATCTTGCAATCTTTGGGGTCTAAATTTTTGAATTTTTTTCCACATATTCTCATACTAGTTAGGTGTAAGATCCTATGGTTAGATGTGCAAAAAAAAACAATGTTCAAATTGTTATACTCTTTGCTATAAAAATGGCAATTTTGAGTGTTTTTTTGCAAAAAAAGGCCATGTCCTTTAGGGGTTAAGGGAACCAAACAATTACCCCCCCAAAGACCATTTGTCCCTTTGAAGGACAAGGTAGATTTTGGGCATGTACCTACGGTCTCAATTTTTGTCTTGATTTTTTGAATTTTTTTTCAAAGATAGAAAAACTAATTAACTTCATGGGAATATAATTTTTTTTTCCAATCAGTCCCTAAGAACAAAAGTTATGCCCCAAACAACTCAACACAGGAAAGAGGGGGCGAGAGCTCAAAAATTTGATTTTTTTTTCTCATAGTTTATATTTTGTCTAAATGGAAAGCATCGATTCATTCCATTTGGATTTGTTATGAGAAAGTTATGGACAATCCTGTTTTCCGGGCAATTGGAGAATCTTCATAAAAAATTAACTTGTAGGATTCATTTCTGAATGCAATTTTTATAATTTTGAGACAAACAAAGTTCCACATGGTCTAGTCTGAATTCCATAACAATCTCAGCATTGGGATTAGAGCATATTAATTCCACCTTAGAGATATTAATAAATTAGATTTTCCTTCGATCTAGTACCTACTTCTACTTGAATTTTATTCTTTAAAAAATTGTTAAGTCCCCCTAGATTCTCAAGTCAATTTTCCACCACAAAGATTTAAAGCTCAAATCTCTTTATTGCAAAAAATAAAAGTTAAAAAGGTACAAAGCCAAATAATCTAGTTTAGCAATGTGTTGCAAAACTTGTTTTTTTCACTGAAAGCGCAGATATCTTGCAATCTGTGGATCCAAACATTCTGAAATTTTTTCCAGACATCTTCATACCAGTTAGGTGAAAGATCCTATGGTTAAATGTGCAAAGAAAAACAAATTCCAATGTTTTTTACTCTTTGCTATAGAAATGACAGTTTTGAGTGTTTTTTCACAGAAAAAAAGCCTTGGTCCTCTAGGGGTTAGAGGGACTTATTGTGAAAAACTATAGATGTTTGAAACATTTTATACAACTCTCAGATACTTTAGTAACTATTAATGTACAACATAGGTAGATGATTTATATACTATGAAATGCTGATTAATTAGTATGGGTCCCCTTAATCCCTCTATTCAATATAGTTCAAAACTAAATTTGCAAAATTGAGGTCATAGATTTAACCCCTAAAGTGCTCCGACATCCATTTTCTAGATGATGAATTGATTGAAATTGAAGTTTCATCTTCCTAACTATTTGAATGAAAGTTCTTCAAATTTGTGGAGATAAGTTGTTGTTCTATCTAAGGGTTGGATTTGGTATTACTAGAATACATATTTTTCTAAAATTACCAATGTGCAAGTATATTAAATGGTTGATCAAGCCAAACATGCATTGACGTTTATTCAAAATTGGATTTGCTAAAATGATGTCATAGATTTTAAGAACACAAAAATTTCAAAAAATCACTATGTCAAGAGAACCTCATTTCAAATCCATTCCAACAAATTTTACTACAAAAATGGTAATATTGTGCTTGTTATCAAATTTTGAAGGAATTTTGAAATTTTATTTTCAAAATTTATAAGAAGATATTGGTGATAGTATTGGTGAACTTGCATGTATGGATGGAATCTACAACTTTATTTGTATATCAATTCCAAAACATGCTTCCAAATAACACTTTATAATGATTTTCTCAAATCATCAATTGTGGAGATGAATTAGGATGTTTTGGAGATGAATCATTACTCAATTTTTATTTATTAAATCACCATGTCAAGAGAACCTCGTTTCAAAGCCATTCCAACAAATTTTATTCCAAAAAAGAAACTATTTTGTTTGTAAAGGAGACAATCCATTTCTGATCAAATAAGCAATTATACATGTTTATAGTGCAAGTTTTTTGAATGTGGAATTTTTTCCATGTACAGCAATAGAGTTTGAAAGAATTGCGTATTTTTCCAAAATTTTATTACATAAAACAAAATTACTAGAAATTTTTTAGTGGAAGATTCTCTTCCACCTATAATGGTGGTATAGACCTTTCTATTTCTAACCATAGGCTAATTGCAAAATCAACCAAGGGCTGACTGCAATATTGAAAGCCTTGGAACCAATCATAATGAGCCACAACTACTCTATGGACTGTGCCATAATTTCATGGAAAGACAAGAGTCTATTGATTGGAAATGGGAGTTGATTGGAAATGGGTTGCCTCCCCTAATTGAATCAAGAAATGTTCCAATCCTAATTTTTAAAAGAAGTATTGGTGGTTAGCATCGGTGAATCTACTTGTACAAATGGAATCTAAAACTCAAAATCTACAATTTCTATTTGCATATCAATTCCGAAACATTCTTCCAAATACTCCGGCGTAGTACTTTATGATGATTTTCCTCAAATGTGTCAATTCTAGAGAACAATCTGTAACTTTAGGGGTTAAAAAGTGCCCTTGATTGTTGGGGAACTTCGAACCTTCCAATTGCTCTAAAGCAGTCATAGGCATCGCAATACTGATAGTAGGTAACCAATAACAAATCACTTTGGGATCTAGTTGGGAATTACTCCGACCACGTGTGAACGCGAGTAAGGCGAGGGCAAATCTTGAGCCAACACAAGTAGGCATACTGACAATGCCACACTTGCGCAATTGCTGCTGTGACGGAGGACTTTGCTCCATTTGGAGTGTCTGTGTGCGTCAGTGTATGATTTCGCCAAATTTTCGGTGCGGTCTGTGCTTCGTGGAATTACAGTTTGATGATTGTAGAGAACACTGAAATTTTTTGAGAACACTTGTTTCGGATTTGGCCCTCACTGTAAGTACTAAGTTATGCAATTTGGTGGTGAGTTTTGGTAGCTAAGKTAYAGAAGAATTTCTAGAGCTATTCGGTAGTGGTGGAGTGAGGAATGACTACGAGTCACGAGATTGTTTGTAAATCAATACTGTGCGAGATTTGGAGTGATTTGAGGAGGAGGTGGCGGTGGAATTAAATGTGATGGACGATTTGGAGAACGTGATGCACGTGTGACGATTATTGTGTGTCTGTGAGTGGTGTTAGTTGGTAATTGAGCTCTTAGATGATGATTTGTTACTGAAATGGCGTGAAATTTTTGCGTGTCTAAACAGAGTATTTCTATTGGAGATGCTTCTTGGTATKCTCCGTGGAAGCTTCCTTTCGAAGTGCTGTTGCGGGGGTCGCKGTTGAAAGAGYGTGGAAGTGGTGTGCATCAATTTTGGACTAACTTACCTAGAACTTTTTGCGAAATTTCCAGAGACTTGTTTCACTCGTTCCTGCTCCAACTGTGTCCGCGTCTGTCCTCTGGTTTGGACTGCGCAACTATGTTGGAAACTTCCGATCGAGGTTGACCTCTTCATCGATGCTGTCGTGAGGTCTGCGCAGTTCACGCATCATCACTCCGTGACGGCCATTTTTGAATTCCAGACTCAATGCCTCGGGTCCGACGAGTCCTTGCAATTCCAGCTCCCGTTCTGTCGTGCTCTTGAATGGAGTGAGCGGTGCATTTTCTTGCTCTTAATTATGTTTTTGTCGGCATTGTCTCCCGTTTAACTTACTTGATCATAGTCTGTGAATCTGGACAGAGTATTCTTCAGTGGGAGGAATCTCACTGTGCTTCTTTAAGTCAATAATCACCTCTAGGTTTAGGGTTTAACTATTTGAATGATGCCGTTATATTGTGACGGCCCCCCCATGTGACGAAGGATTTGAATTCTGATGTTTACCGCCACGATGCTTTGAGTAGGAACGTCTTTGCGTGATGAAGGATCATATTGCGAAGTATTGCTCTGGAGGTTCATGTTTGTCACAATTTGAATGCCACAGAACTCGCTTATAGTGGTAGAGTAGACCATTGAGTCGATTTCTATCACCGGAATTGATCTTGAACAATTTTCTTGTTGCTCTGCAGGCATTTCCTGGAATTTTGATACGCACTTGTCCGACTCAAATTGGCCACGGATTCTGAAGAACATGTGAATAACCAATTGCTCGAGGAATATTCTCACTGCTGGGACTCGTGCTTCTTTTGCATCCACTTATCTCTGTTGATGGAGGGCGAAGAAATGRTGCCTTAAACAAGCATGATTGTAGGTTAAATTAGCCTCTATCTGTACCTCGAATGCTGATAGGAGGGTGACTGTAAGTCGTGCCAAGCGTTCTGTCAACAAGTGCGGTCAGTCGTTGTCACCCTGGCATAAGCAAAATCCCGACAATTCCTGAATTACATGTAGCTGGAGATGCCAGCAWTCGCTGTCAGCTCTGTAGAATCTGCCATGTAGACCTTGGGGTCACAAAGTTGTGCGTAGAAATCATGAAGGAGGTGATATGAGTATGAAACTAATTTCTAGTCAGTGATCTAGAATTCAATATACAAATCATACAAATGACCAATCTGCAGAAAATGGCGATGGATGTGTTCATCCCTTCCTGGGGAGAAATAAATATTGCATTTGCCGCTGCCGTAGTATTCATACTCCTCGTGAGCTACTTCCAGCATTTCTATTCAGGAAACGATACATCTAAGATTGTTGTAGAAGAGAAGGTGGCTCACCTTCCAGCAATCTCAGAACTCGAGAGCGTGGTTGTAAACAACCCAAGTATTCAAGGAGTTGGTAAGGTAAATCCTTACAGCGTTTAGACACATATACTCGTTATTCAACCTTAGATTTGAAAACTGATGAATGTACTCGTTATTCAACCTTTTTCATGGTTTCAACAATTCAAGATAATTGTAGCATGTTCAATTTTATGAAAGCTTTCTGCTTAGGGTATGAGCTATAAKTAATGATATTACTGACTACATCTGGGCCGCTCATTATGCAGGGGCCGACAAAAGCCTGGGGGAGTGGCTTTGTGTACTTGATTCGGGTGAGGAACACCAATGAGGTTTACTAGACGAAAATGATGAAATGCTTGAATGTGTATCTCTTCATAGTCGCTTCAGGACTTCAATATTTTATCGTGTCGTAAACTTCATTTTAGATGGTGTTGTGAGCAGTGTTAAGTAGAAGTTACCCTGGGAGGCTAATGGCACGCTGRAATTTTCTTGATGTAACTGCAGCAGTTCAGCGCTCCTTCTTACTGAGTAAACACTGACCTCTTCCTTATGATTGGTTTTTATTGGACAGCTGGAGCTTTTAGCAGCCAGGAACCTGATTTCAGCAAATTTAAATGGCTCATCAGATCCTTATGCTATCATTGAATGTGGCACACAAAAGCGTTTCAGGTGACTCAGTCTCTTCAGACTGAATGATCAAACKTCGGATTATCAATTGATTGATGTATTGAATTAGCATGGTGGTACTTGAGTTACTCTTGCTGTAATGCAGTCAATTGAAACTTCAGATGAAATTTCACGWACTTAGATATTTACATAGCTTGACTGAACTGGCACAGTAGCTGATCACTCTTCGTTTGCCTTACAGCTCTATGGTTCCGAGCTCCAGGAATCCAGTATGGGGTGAAGAGTTTGACTTTTATGCAGAAGAACTGCCTGTTCAGGTACATATGCGCACAAYAATATTTTTTTTCACACATTAAAGGAAATTAGGTAGTCAAAGGGTCTGGCATCGGAGAGTGTTTTTGCAACGAAATGAGAATTGTAATGCTGCATTGTTTTTTATAATTCGTGTTATTCTTGAAGCTTTTTGTGGGMTTTTAAACTGTAATTTACAGGCAACTTGAATGGCAGACTGAATTCGCAGTTTAATGTGAAACGGTTGCTCTCCTTGGCACTTTTGAGCAAGGGACTGCATTTTGCAGATCAAAATTGCTATCTACGATTGGGATATAGTTTGGAAGAGCACTGCTCTTGGATCATCCATCCTTGAGATTGTGGAGGAGGGYCAAACGGAGGCTGTGTGGCATTCACTGGACAGTGCTTCTGGTCAGGTGAGCACTGAGCTTCACTAGCRTGGTCCTTACAGCAAGGGAGAATTTAAATGTAATATTCTCGGTTTRAAATATCCTTACGATCAGCCTAGTGGTGATTGACGAGTCAGTATCATGCGTTGTACTACATCTTATACATGTATGTGCTGTTTTGCAAGTAGTTGTGTATACAAATGGCGACAAAGCGTTATCCTGTGAATCAATCCGGGTAAGAGTACAGTTTGAGAACGCTACGACCTTGCATTTCTTGGGAAGAACAATCCTTTGCAAGTTTATCAGCGACAAATGTGTACACAAATACATATTTTTATTCTGGACTTTGTGCCACATCAATGTGATTATTGCCTTAAATTTTATAACGTGAGGGGTCAAGACGTCAGCAGTTCGAAGAGGAACCAATTCAGGAACTGCATTGAATTTATTTCAACAAAGACAGCTAATATTGAAAGGATCTAAAGTGGAAACATTTTTTATTTGGTTTGTACCACCTACTTCGTTCGCGTTTTTGTTGCTAATACAGTATTGATGAAATGAGTAATAAATCAGAGAAAGATATTGTAGTGAAATTTAATATATAAGTCTGAGGCTCTAGCTCTCTGAAGGCACTACACACGATGTTGAGTGCCCTTAGACAGTTGCTTTTATGTCAATGACTTAAAGACAAAAGGTCCTAATTATTATGTTTGGCTTTTTTGTTTTCAGTGTTTTTCTTATTTGGAATTCATGTGCAGCTCATGTAAACAGTAGCTAAGCAGCCTGGAACTGGCCACTGTTCTTCAAATGTAGAACTTGGAGTTGAAAATGTCTTGTCATGCTTTTGGAAGTAGCATATCTTTGGAGGAAGCCTCATAGTGGAGAAAACCGATCATTCAATTGTTGCATGACTTGTCTACAGATCTCTGAGTGGTTATCTCGGGGTAATAGCCCGCCGACGGCTGTCCCTTGAGGCCCCTGTTGGAACAGAGGTGCGGCAGAAGCCTGGGCCACTTCAGCTCATTTTTGAACTGCCTCCAGATGAGGTACACTTGGGATGAGYTTTTTTATTTCTCTATGAAGAAGATTCTTTCTTGTCATTCATGTTTGAATTGGCTAAAAATGGAAATAATACATCTTRTTATTTGGAGCTCTATGGATAATCGTGCGTTTGGCCGCTGCAGGTGGTTGACCACAGTTACTCATGTGCTCTAGAGAGATCTTTCTTGTACCATGGGCGAATGTATCTGTCACCATGGCATGTTTGTTTTCACTCGAATGTCTTTGCCAAGCAGATGAAGGTTTTTCCTCGTGCACAACTTTTTGTCGTTTGTTTGCGTGTAATATGGGAACGTCAAGATATGGTGATAGTTTAGCATGGACTCGTGACTATTTTACGATCGCTGTTGTCACTAAGAAGAGCTTTTTGCATCTATTATTGGGCGTTTCATTACTTACATCAAATTTTGTTGATGCGCAGATCGTTCTGCCCTATGATGACATTGAAGAGGTGAGTGATTTTGAGAAGTTTCAATTCTTGCCAGTCATTCAATGGGTTCATTTCGTCATTTGACTGGAAATAATGTCTGGATAAATCATTCCGCTCGGAAGATATCTTCCAGAACGCAACATGAATATTGGAATAGATACAGATGTATTCGTCCTAGCGCCCGGAGTGATGTCATTAGAAGTTTGACGTGTCACTTGAAATTTTCTGCAACTTGCACTGCATCATTCTCACTTAACCTTGATATTATACAGAATTGAACAATATTACTTAAATTAGCCAAGCTAGTAAGTTTTCCAAATGGCCTAATTTTACACCCCTCGKGCACACACCCAATCTGATGCAATGGTCATCATTGGTGGAGCTCAGATCAAGAAAAGTCACCATTCTTTTATAAATCCAGCGATAACAATTACGCTGCGATCAGGCTCTGGAGGTCAAGGCGTTCCTCCCTTAGTTAGTGTTGATGGTACGTGACCTCGTTCTGCCTATATTTCCTTGGCTACTTTAAGTTGACTATTTCCTTTACCTTGGTTCTTTGTCTGTYAATTGAATTATCGGAAAGGGAAAATCTTTTGAGATATTATTTGGAGACCCTGTTGCAGAGTAGAAAACTGCTCAGAGAACTCAGGCTTTTGTTGTGATTCTTTGCTCGTMGGTTTGAAGTAACGATGGTACTAAWAATCTCTCATTTACCGACCACGTCTTTGTTGTAATAAAGCTTTGCGGGATACAAGACTTTTGTCAAGCTTGACTTGTGGTTGGTGCAGGCAGATCGAAGTACAAGTTTGCATCTTTCTGGAATCGAAATCAAGCCCTGCGTGCTCTTGAAAAGGCTTTGAAGGAGTTCACTGCCATGCAGGAGGCTGCAAAAAAGGTATTCGCAATTACCCTCCCTTCTATACTAGATCAATATTATGTAATATTCAACTTTTAAATATTAGTTAAAGCGTAGAGAACCCAGGAAATGCTGTTGTCTGTCGCCCTTTCTTTGTGACGGTATCTCTTAATATAGTTGATTTTTGGTCATTGCAATTATTACAATTATGGCATTTGAAAGACTACTCTGTAGAGTATTTTGGGAATATCAGAGATTTTTGTATTCAAATTTGCAGGAGCATTATGTTTCGATGATGAGAACTAGAAGTGGGTCGTTTCGACTACACGAGGAGATTTCTGATGAAGACACTATTTCACCGTTACCTGAAGCTCCAATTGTGATACAGCCGTTTCTCAAGGATGATRTTTTATCTGAATGTATAAATGTGAGTCCGCATTAGTTCTTTTATTAAAGTTAATGATTTTTCTCGTTTCCTTGGAGATRCACATGTCATCGTCTCGTATTGTCCCAGCTTAATAAAAAAAAGCAGCTGACATGATCAGGATGGTTGTCAGATTGAATTGCCGTGTACAGCTGAAGAATTTTTTGCAGTTTGCTTGAGGGACGACTCTCTATTCATGCAAATGGTAGGCGACTATCGAAAGGACAAAGAATTGAAGGTGCTGTGATGCCTTAGACTCAAATTTGTTCTTACCTTAACTATAGTATCACGGCCCTGTGGTTGAGTCATGTGTGAAAGATAATGCAATCCCTTGAAAAGGAGTAGTTGGTGAGCTCTTTTTCTGTTGAACTTGTCAATGTAGTTTATAGTTACTTTTTCTCGATGGGTCAAGAGTGCATCCTTCGTTTTCATCAATTTTGGAACTTCTACGAGGGAGCATTTGTTCATCCTATGAACTTCTATATTGAAGTGAATACTTATGAAGTTTGGTATAATGTATTATGACTCTGCAGTTAGAAAAATGGGAGGACTCTGAACAATACGGTGGCTTGACTCGGAAAGTGACCTATCGTTCGATTTGTCAGAGTCCCATGTGTCCTCCCGACACTGCTGTTACTGTGTATCAACATACCTCTTTTTCTAACAACAAGAAAGTCCTGGTTCGTTTCAGTTATRCCCTTCTTATCAGTGCCTAGTTCTGTGAAAGCATCTCAATTTCTCTTCTGTAATTTCAGTACTGAGGCTCTTAGAAATTTACAGACAGTCGATGTTCATTTCTGAATATTCCTTGTAACAACCTAGTAACTTGGTAACTTGTTAAATCTGACTGTCTTTTTGATCCTCGACACGAATCTTTCCTATCGTCTTTGATCTTAAGTTTCACTCAGGTGGAAATCTGTTGGAGATTCTGTACTGAATTCTACTGCTGACTCATTGGGTTTTCTTTCGTAGGTTTATGAAGCCGTGTCTCAAATTCATGATGTGCCGTTTGGATCATACTTTGAGGTACTCTTTGTGCATGTCTCCACTTGATCCCATGGGTCAATTTCTGTGGTTAGGCACCAGCCTCAGATGAACTTATCAACACGCTGTGTTTTCCTGCTTGTAGATATGATAACGTACAAGACTAATAGTTAATAACAGTAATAATCCTGGTCCTATGACCGTCGTGAATGGATAGCCTTGTTGGGGGTAGTTCGATCATACCTTAGAGGTATGGGCAGCTGGAACTACCCTTGTTGCGATTAACAGTTATCATCAGATCCATGACCGTAAATGGAATGACCTTGTTGCGAGTCATCCCCCCACCCCCCCCCCCACCCCCCACCCACTTGTTCCACTTATTCGGTCAATATTGCCAATCTGAACTGTATAAACCTGTCATACTCTTTAGTTCAAACGTGACATTTTTCTGCTTWAAAAAAATGGATGAGAAGCTTCTTTCTATGTCAATTTTTAGAGTATCATGGATATAATTGCAGATTCATCAATCCACGATATACTGTGGTTATCATTTCTGTCTCGATTTTCATGACTTGCTAAGCAACGAATGCGAGTGTACAYCACTGTTTTTCAGATTGTGAATATCTTCTTGTTTTGTTGACGTTTTGTGATACATCAATCGAGCATGCACAGTGGATGTGATCCTTGCAAAACCTGTGCTCAAGTGTGTTCTATGGGGCAGGTGCATGCAAAGTGGACATTTGTGACGAAGTCAAAATCGATGTGTAATCTGATCTTTAAAGTTGGTAAGAGACCCGAAATATGTTCAAGATTTCCTTCTTCTTTTTCATTGTTTGGTATAATTTATATTCCATTTTTGTAGTTCCCGTTTTATATCATTTTTCAGCTGTAGGGAACACGACAGAACATTGTGAGAATGGTGATCCAATCATTCTGTCAATGTTTTAAGATCATCGACAGGGCTCTAGTGGCGAGTACAGTTTTGTCAACGAGTAGTTTCTAAGGATGAAGCAATGACTGTACAATCAACTTCACAGAAATTTATCTGCGCTGTCTCGTTAGCAGATGACACCCTTTGGTTTCTTAGAAATCCACGCTGATGGTCCCCGTTTTTGTGGACTTGAACAGGTGCACATTTCCAAAAGTGGTGTTTCATGCAATCAAAGATTAAATCTGGAACAGTGTTAGAGGTATCTTGATCTGCGCACCTTGAGCTCGTGATATTTCCTAGTCTCTTAGACGCTGGAGCAGCAGAGTTTGTTTCTACCTCGCCTGATAATCATGAAATGGCTTCGAATTAGTTTTCCTCGTGCAGTGATGACCCAAATCATTGTATTGGTTGGTGTAAGGATTTGCAGTCGTCTTCTTTATTTGTGTTAGAATAGGTTGCTACAGATCATCCTTCCTGAGATATTTACAATTTGACTTGTGTACGCAGATGAAGCAAGACGCCGAGATTTTCATAGAGTTGGCTCGCAAGGAGCTTGCAAGAGTGAAGGAGGAAAGGACACACAGCGGTGACACCGTGGATAAAGGTGGCTCATAATTGGGAGGATGTGGGTTTTTTAGCTCTCTTGTGATTATTTAGGTTTTCTTTTCGCCGGGGTTCGGGACGGGGGTAGGTTTGGTAGTTGGTAGTTTTCTGTTGACATATCTTAAGCATTGAAATGAGCCAGTGAAGGAATCTTCACGAATGATAGATATAGGGTAATTAGCTGTTTATCTTCAAATGACAGTTTCCACGAGAGCATCTTTCAAGCAGTAGTTCTCTCACGGCCGTTGCTCGAGGCCGAGTAACGTTCCTTCTGCGAGGGCTCAGGATATCCCAGCACATGCACGAGGTGGAGATGTCGAAGCAGCTTATGTAAATACTATTAATGCTATTAGAATCAGAGTCGTTTCGCTTCGAGCTTTGAGAGTTGACCGTCCAGACATGCATTTTAGGGTACTGTTTGAGTTTGCTCAAGGGGATTAGAATTCATGGAGCATATATCTGCTGTCCAGTGAATGTGACAGTGACTACGAATCCTGGTGAATTGTTCCCGTTTACAGCAGTATTTGGTCTCACCTAAGGTAAGGTAAGGTAAGGAGCCTTTTCTCGTACTGACCTTCTGCCATTGGTAAGCCATGAACATAAGTGATTACAAGGTTTTGTTTGTGACGAGCATATTTAGAATCCAGTATACATGACAATGTACTGTATAGTACGTGGAGTCGAAACTTTGAAGATTTGTAAGTTTCTTTTACAATATAAGTATTTGAGTGTATTGGAATCCTCTTGAGAATGGGTTGATTTGAAAATTCTGTGTATTGATATTAGGGCATGTTCACACTATGGCCGTCCAAGTCAAGAGGTTGTGGGATTGAGTGGCCAAACTTTGGTGAGAGTCCAAGGAAATAAGCAATAAATAGGCCCAAAAAACTAGGAATTGGAGCCTTCGGCCAGCCATAGTGTGAAGCCTCCAAAGGCTGAAGTCCAAGCCCGAAGTCCAAACCTATTCCATTTTTTCGACTTCTATCCTTTCTCTCCACATTAATCCATCCAATTTCTGAAATTTTTCATGAATCATCATTCATGTGACAATTTTTTCAAGCGATAGGTTAAAAAAACACAAGAAAGGAGTCAAAAATGGCCTTGGTAAAAAAATTACAGCACATGCCCTCATCATTGAACGAGGAATATCAAGGATCTAAATGGAATCAAAAGGTAGGATTAGACATTGAAGGGAAGTAGGTTCATGCAATAAAAAAGTGGGATTAGGTGTTGGAGAAAAATAGGTTCACTGAATGCCAAGACTCATGGCTTTTTATAGTGGAGACTAGGGTTCAAACCTCAACGGCGACAAATAACAAAGGGAGGGGGATAAATAACCTTCTACTACGAAAAGAATCATTCCAGTCCGACTTTGTGAGTTTTTATAGTTTTTATAAAGTGGCCCTTAGTCATTTAGATTGATTGAAAGTTAAATGACATTATGTTGTTGAGTAAGGCAAAATGCCTAAGTGAAATTTACCCACCCTAACCCCTAAACGTCAAGGAGAACGTTTGGTGTCCAATGAATGACGAGGAATTCTCTTGTGTAGGACAGAAGTGCAACTATTCATCCTTGGAATTATGGGTGAAAAGGGGAGATCTTCTACAATACTTTGACTTCTAATGAGTGCTTTTGGATTATTTTATACTAATGATTTTTACAATACCAAAATGGATGATTTCCACGGGACTCCTAAAGGACCAACATGTTTAGAGGCTCTAAATTGCTTCCAAGGACTCATTCCTAGAGCAAGGTCAAATTCTTTGTGATTATTAATTTTTTTTTATCAAATTCAACTATAAGATCCTTTGGTTTAGGGTACTTTAACTTGCTAAACTTACTCGAGTACTTTGTTTCAAAATTTGAGGATGAATATCTTCACCAATTGTAAGTTCAATGTGCCTAAACTTTAAAATGTACGCTTTTCTAGCTCTTGCAAAGGTGAAGTTTTGTCTTTCAACATTTTTAGGAAAAAAAAATATGTACTATAACTTGTGCATTTTAGTCAATATGTTGACAAATGGGTTGAAAACGTACATAAAAAATTTTAGCCAAAAAGACTTTCATATTGATTTTTTTTTAAAAGTTGTAAAGTGGAAGGAGTTTCCAAATGAAAGATAAAACTAATATTCTAATAACGTTTGGAGGAATTGTTACCTCCAACAGTAAAAATTTCCTAGTGATTGATTGATATATTCTATATTCAATTTATTCAATAAAATTTAAAATTGAGAGCAAAATACATTTTTTTTACTACAAGCAACATAAAACTCTTCATAACTTTTACCTCATTATTTACAATTGAATGCTTTAATATTTTTGGAATAGGTATCAATCTGTAAAATTCTAGAGAATTTTTTTTTGTTTTCTTAGAAAATGGCCTTGGTGCCCGGTTTGACATTGAAAATGAAAAAAACTTCTAACTTTTGCAATATTTATCAGAATGACATGAAACAAAACTTCACAAGTAGATTACGATATTAAGTAGCATCCATCCCAAAATATTCATGCAAAAAGTCCACATTATAAAGTCAATAGAGCATGCCCAAGTTCTCCAAAAGCCCAAAGTGGGTTTCTTCATCTTTTAGGGTTAAACAAAATGATGGTGATTGTGGAAATCATCAATTTTGATACCATGGGAATTATTGGTTTAAAAAAAATCCAAAAGCAAGCATTGGAAGTCAAACTACTATAAAAGACCTTTCCTTTGCCCCCTAATTTCAAGAATGAATAGTTGTACGTTTGTTATGCATAGAAAGATGCTCTTTCATTCATCGTCTAGAAAATAACACGGGCATCATTTATGGATTAATGTAAACCACAACCAAATTTGAGTAGAGAAAGGGGCTTGGAAGAGTAGGATGTGTAAGGTTGTAGGGGTCTCTTGTGGAAGATGGAAGGCTCTTGTGTTGAAGGTGGGGTCTTTCGTTTGAAACTGCAAAATGGATCTAGATTGAGGTAGGTCCACAAGCCTATTATTACCCTGATTTGCAATCTGAATATCATAGGGCCAACTCCAACATAGTTACATATTTTTTTAAGGCAGGATCTTGTTTCACAAATTAAACCCAAGTGTAATTATGTTTTTTCTGATGAGAATTGTAATATCTATGAATTTTTGAAAAATTTGCCATAAAATTACAAAACTGCCTATAGCGGAGTCATGAATGCCCTATTAACAATCTATACGTGTCTTGGACTGTATCTATTAACACTTAAGTATTTACCAATCAAAGACTAATTTGCTACCCAAGTTGGATTTTAAAACACTGATTTTGTCAGAAAAGTAAATGGATTTGGATGAGTTTTGTGGTAAAATTGGAGCCAAAAGTAGGAAAGGAAAATAGGCAAATGGGAGAGATGGGCATGTCTACCTTACATTTTTGAATATGCATGTAAACTTTTAATGACGTCGCCTTCGGGGGCGAAATGAAGAAAGAAAAGGAGAAAGAAGGGCCTTGCAAAAATTAGGTTGCCTAACTCCAAGAAAGTTACTTTACAAGCCAACAAAGTCAACGAATACTTCTATGAATATTTTCATTTATACACAAGGAGGTTCATGAATCCCAATTACAACATTACCTAATTCAAAAGTAAGGCCTTCTTGTATAATAATAGTAAGTATTTATGTAGTGTCAAATGTAGAGAAATTAATGTAGGGCAACCTAATTTCACTATTTAGTGTAGCTTGTAAGAAGAAATTGGTCAGCAGGGATTCTCACTGAATGATGTCCTAGTAGTAAAAAAAACAATGACAAATTAAACAAGTCAGAGTTAAGTGAGTGTGTGTTGAAAGAGTATTAGAATAATTCATCACTTGTGAAGGAAAATTTGAGACAAATTGAATACCTTAATCTATGAGTGCTCTAAATTTTGCATTCTTAATGATGAATTTAGCATCTTAGGGCATTTTTCACCCAAATAGTTTCTCATGCTTCCAAAATAATTTTTGAATGTTTCTTTATAACTACATTGAATATGGGTATTAAGGGTAGTTGCAAGAAACACCTGTCCTTTTTGGCTCAAAATGGCCTTAGTACTCGAGTATTGTGACTTTTGGAATAAAATTTTCAAAAATGAAATAAAATATGGATAATTTGTAAAGCATTCAAATAATCGTATGTGGGAAAATTCAAACCTAGAAAAATTTATCTCTAAAAGTTATGCACACTCAAAGAGTGATGGAAAATGCCAAGAAAACGGACAGTCACTTGATGTTTGATTTTTTTTAAATAGTAAAAGAATTCAAAAAATTCTCCCAAAAAATGCCGTTTTTTCTCACTTGAAGCTTCTTCTCCACCATTTTTGTCTTTGGGAAGAAAAAAATTGAGTTCTTTGCACTTATGCAAAGGTAGTGCTTTTTGAGCACATTTGGAGGGTGGACAAATTACTATTTTTAGAAAATCTCTTCGTGGGCCTATGTAACTTTAGTAGAAGTCTTGGCATCTCAATTTTGAGCTTCAAATTCGTATTTTTGGGTAGAAAATAGTACTAAAAACCTCCAAAATGGCCAAGGTAGATACCTAATTGGGGGCAAGTTAAAAATAGTAAAATAATTTTTAAAATTCTGAAAAAATTATTTAAAGTCTAGAACTACTTCATGTACCTTCATTCCAAATTTCACTCCAAAAGATCAAACTATGCAAAAGTTATGAGCAAAAAAACACCTATCCAAGGGCAAGGGGACAAAAATAGGACAAATGTTTCTTGCAATCACCCTTAAGGGGAATCATATTAATTAATTGATATTTCACACTATATAGAAATCTATCTTTGTTGTGTATCAATAGTTATTGAAGTGTTCGAGGGGATGTACATCATGTTTCAAACATCTACGATTTTCCTCATTAAGTCTCTTTAATTGTTTGGTCCCCTTAATATCCCATATTCAGTGTAGTTTGAAGAAATTTAGACAATTGATATATTTATTGACCTTTAAAGGACCAAGAAGCCCTTTACAACCATATAATAGACTATGAATTCAGTGGCATTTGATCAAAAAAACATTGACCAAAAACTTTTCAATACAAAATAATTCAATGATCATGATAGCACGTAAATAACAATGTATTACAATTCACATACTAAACCACAATTGAAGAAATATAAGGCTAAATATGGGTCATATAGATGGCCCTCCATGGTCCTTTACAGGTTAAAAGATGTAAACCACGAATTGATGCTCTTCTTAGTCAGAAAAAAAATCAATTATTGATATCCAGTAACTTTGAGGATCATAATTTTAAAGAATGTCAAATTTATTTAAAATGGTGATAATTCCATATGTCATTTTGAACTACGTGGTCTAAACCATGTAGGACAAGAATAATTTTCATACTATGCAGTCTAAATTGTAAAAGCGCCAAAGTTGCATAATGAATGGCATTTCAGCAAAAGTCCCCATAAAGAGTAGATATTTTACCAAATGAATGTTGATTTCACACTAAGTTGCAATATTCAATTACAAATTTCTCATAAAACACACTCCATTTTTGAGTGGGCAAAATATCTAAAATAAACTCAATTTTTCTCCGACTAAGATGATATTGCCACATTTACACCAATAACTCAAGTTTCATCCATTATCTCCACATTTATGAATCAGTAAGGAAATCCATTTCTTCAATCAACTTGCAAGTTACACCACTCACTTATCATATTACCGAGGGCACAGAAATTGATTAGTCACTCCAAATTCCGAATAAAAATTACTACTACCGTATACAGAAATATTATATTTGTCGATAATTTAAACTAAATCAACTGAGATAAATTAGTGCCACACACACAAATAGGATAAATCATTATTMGTTATTTTTGCACACACAATTAGTTATTTTTGCACTTGGCCTAGTGCATTGATTGTAAGATAAAAAAAGATGCATTTTCTTGATTTTCCTCATTATGGTATACCATTTTCAATAGTGGTTAAGGTGCTTCTTCTTCAAAATTGTACAATTTATAAATTGCATTTATACTGCAAAGAAACACATTTCAATGGTTTATTTGATTAAAAATGTCTTCAATTTTGTATGAATCTATTCTTCTAGAATACAGAATGAAGTGGAACATAAATTGGTATTTTATTTGTGTACCTTTGAAAATTGAAACAAAAATCCCTGCTGCACAACAAAGCTTGATCAGTACAAAGTAGAACTTCTAATAATCCTCACTCTCTGAACTAATAAAATTCTCCACAGTAATTTGTCAAACCGGTCTCAGCCTTATTAGAAGTTCTACTGTATACTCCTCATAGATTGATACCCGCCCAAGGTTCGTACCCGGTGATCATGATGAGAAATCTAAGTTATCCGAATTTTGAAGAACAGAGGAGAACAATCGCGGCAAATGTTTGGTGTAGACGGCAATCCGAAGAGCTCCTGTTCGATTGAATTCCAACTTTTTCTGGTTTGTACTTCACACTCTGATGCAAGAGAGAGCTTTGACTGCATATCTAGTTTGTGAACTCATTTTGATCCACTGCATTGCACTGACGGTTCCGGTTTCAGTTTCAGTTTAGGGTTTGTGGTGCCTCTGGATCAACTGGATTTCCCTTTGATTACTGACATTGTGGTTTATTGTGAATGCTGGTTCCATTCTTCTCTTCAAAATTCTATTGTAATTTATGTCTTGGTGTTTGGGTTTATGTGGAATTGGAAGATAGTGGTTTGTGGTGGAGTTCAGTTGGTGCATTTCTTATTTGAGAGGATTTGGTGTGGTTCCTTGGATTAGCAAGTTTGAAAGCATTAGGGTATTTGTTTCGTAGACTTTGGTAGTTTCAGTCTCTTAAGTGACATGTTATCACCATATTCTGCGTGATAATCGGTGGTTTGGTGATTCTGGTTTAAGAGATTGTAGTATGTTGTCTAGAGAATTTGGAATTTTAGGGTTGAACTTGATGAAGATTTCTTCCATTTGCGTAGTCACTCTATTAAAATTGAAGATAGCCTGTGTGAGGGATTTCTTTTGTAGTATCTCAATGTCACAAGTTGTGGTGACTTGTAAGAAACATCTGAACTGTAATAGATAGAAGTGATAGGTGCTCATATATGTAAAGCTGTGAACGGAAAATTAGTGCATAATTTTGTAGTTTGCCCSGATATTTATTGTCTCTATATYAAGGGAGAGAATAAGCAGTAKTYCGAGAGTATTGCAAATYCTGCTACGCAATGAGAATGAGAAYGAGAACTGAGACATGTGTTTATTWGTATAATAGCATGTTGGGGYSTATCTTTGGAAAGGCATGATTTCCTATRTCTACTTGAGTTATGRCAAAGGAATAGTTGCAKTCTAAGATTGCTGAATWCGGTTTCTTGAGTGCATTAAAAAGTGAGGATTATACTGAAGAAATGTATGTAAATAAAWGTGGAGTATGATGAGAAATGTACTAAGAAATATATTTAGGGCAGAGACCCTCGCACTTAACYGCTTGTTGTCGAACCAATGGTTTGAAAATGGAGACATTTCTAGTTCAMAATTTAAATGAGGCATGTGTTAAAAGCAATAGGGGCATGTTGGGGTTCATCATTCTAAAGACTGAATTTCTGATTTCTCATAGAGTTTTGACCTGTTGGCATAAGCATACTGGCAGTCTTAAGACTTTCAAATAGGGTTTTTGGATAGAGAGGAATATACCAAGGAATATCCTAACGATAACTGAAAGTCAYATATGAAGATTACACATTCTATTTAGGGTAAGGTAGAGTTCCCATTGACCATACGTGTAAGCTTTGATTTGCAGTAAGTGCAAAATTACTTAATCTATTGACGTTTGATCTTTTGCAATTGATTTTTACTTCAACACGAAACAAAACTGCATAATTTAAGATGGTGTAAGTTTCTAGATTGTTATAGGAAAWGGTTCAAAGTTCACYTGTATGGTGAATGGAACCTCTSCCTTCCAGTGTRTGGTGAATGGAGACTTTACATTAGAGACACTTGCTGGTTCTTGACTTAATCTATGCTGGTCTATTATTTGCAGACTGACTGGAACAGAGTCTCTCCACCATGGGACTTGAAGGTGGGACATCCCAGTACGAGGACATCGAAAGTGACAAAATCGAGGAGCCTCTTTTGGACAAATCTGAGCTTATTGGAAGGGGTTACCAAATCCAACCAGACACCGTGGTGTCCCTCCCTTCCTCTCAAGAAGGCTCCACTATCTTTGGCTACAATGTTGGTATCAGGCCATACCAGGACCTGATTTTCACCATCATCTTCCTTCTCTTGATCCTTGTCTCAGCATCTTTTGGCATCTACGGAGTGGTCCACTCCAACCCTGACTACCAACGCCTTGATTTTGCWCATTATGACCCTAGTCACGGTTGCTCCATTCCAGAAAGTATTCAATTGGAGCCTAGATGGGAGATTTTACATATCTTGACGCCTCGCATATTGAAAAATGCRGTKTTGAAATCTACAACACCTTCTACTACACCCATATGGATCACACTGGGATTCACACTAGCCCTTAGTGGCCCATTTGCTTGGGGACTGTTGTACCTCCTTCGAGTATACACAAAGGAGCTTGTGTATGCGACTCTACCTTTTATTGTCCTTCTCCCAATAGCGCTGGATCTGACGGGGCTCATCCTGTGTCTACGCACCATAGAGTGCCGAACCGAGTTTGACTCCACAGGACAGTTTGCTGTATTTTCTGTTATCTTACTCATGTGTGGGCTCATGGTTTATGTGATTTACGCCAACTGGGCTCGTATTGGGATGACCATACGGGTGGTGAAAACTTCCGCCGAGGCTTTGCACCACAACTTGACGCTTCTRTTTGTGCTTCCTAGTTTATCAGTTTTGCTGTTTTTGTTCTGTGCCCCATTTGTTGTTTTTATGGGATATGCGTATACGAATGGGAAGCTGGTGACGAACCCAGAGATCGTAGATCACCCGACCAGACAATGTGCCCGGGGCACTGAYACACCATGTTGTGTTTGGGAGCCTGCTGCGTGGGTGCCGTCTTACGAGTATCTCTCRGGGTTTGCCATTCTTTGGGCTGCGATGATTATGGCACAAATTCAGGTTCTCACCGTCAGTGGGACCATCTCGCAGTGGTACTTTGCGCAAGCTGGTTCGTCCGCTGTGAATGCAACAAGACGTGCGTTGAGGTATGTAATTTTTGTTTTTTGGGATTTCAGTGTGATTGTGGTAGCTTTGGAGTTTCTGTCATCATCATGCTGTAAGGTAACGTAGCCCATTCCAGAAACAAGTTTGCCAAGCCTCTTGCAGGCAAAATTCTTCTTGTGATGTACATGTGTGGTGTGAAAATGTACATCAGAAGGAAAATATTGCCTGCAATGGGCTTATCCAAACTTGTRCCCGGAATGGCTGAGTTACCTTAAATGGAGTATTATTGGGCTGGGTGCATGAAACTGCTACTGCTGCCGCTGTCAGGGGTCTCAAGCTAAATTGAGCTTTTAGAAAATCTGACTAGTTTGTTAAAGCTCTGAAGCTTTTTGTCGTGAAGAATGAGATATTCGATGTATTCTATGTCGGTTTTCTAGTGATTAGCAGCTGTTGTTTTTTAATGATTGCGAGTGGGTTCTAGAGCTAAATCAGTTGAGATGAAATTATAACACTATGAATTCCTTATGCAATTTCAAAGTAGGAGGTTGTAGTCTAGTACAAGTGAGTGTAGACAACTCCATGTCCATTCGAAGATGAATGGCCGTAGCAATTAGCCAAGTCATGCTTACACCCTTCTTGCTAATTGAATTTTAATGGAGTGTATGACTTGACGAGTTACTGCTGGTAACAGGGGTCAGTATTGGAAACGGGATGAGGTCCCTTATTCACATCCTAGTAATCTTTTAAACCTCATAATTTTTCGTTTGTGCTGCAGTGTTGCGTTTGGGCCGTCATTTGGGACAGCCTGCCTAGCTGGACTTGTTGTTGCAATTGTGCGAGTGATTCGAGGAGCACTGAATAAAACAGACAACGAAAGAGGCCAAGAAGGCGCACTGGCGATCTTTGTGCGTGCTTGTCTGCAGTGGATCCTTGACGCTGTGGAGTTTTTCACGAGATTTACTTCGAACTTTGCAGCCATTACTGGAGAGAGCTTCTATGCATCAGCCGTCATGACCTACAATCTTTTGAAGAGGAACCTTCTATCCACGGTGCTTGTGGAGGTTATTTCAGATCGACTTCTGGCTATGGTGACGTTCGTCCTCTCTGTTGCATATGCCCTATTGGTAAGCTGCGTCGCCCTTTTTCTGCTCAGCGAGTATGGGGATATGGTAGAAGATACTATTTACATCAATTTAACCAGTATGTAGGAGTGTGCTTTCATTGCGAGACCACTACAGAGCTCTGGAGAGATCCCTTTGTGTCGTGCAAGATCCACACTCTCTACCGCTCAATGTATTGGATGATCTATAATGCAACATTCGAAGGGGAGGCTGTAGATTACTATATGTGAGAGTAGACAACTCCATTTTCCAATCAAAGATGAGTGGCCATAGAGATTTTGCCTAGTCATGCTTACACCCGACTCGTGAATTGGAGCCCAACCAAATTGGTTGATTGAAAGAGATGAGTTTCTGTTTGCAGCAGTGGTCAGTAAATAGGAGAAGTGATCAGGTCCCTAATGGGTACAGTATCCTCAACCATAGTGGTTTTGCTTTCAAGATATGAGTTCTTTTTTCTGATATTTTTTCGCGTTTTGGGGCAGGTATATGGAGTATTGTCTCTGTCAACCGGCTTGACGAGGGATCAGAGACTGATCACAGCGGTTCTAAGCTGGCTGGTTGTGTTCCTTRTCCTGATTCTCTTTGCTCGAGTGCTGAGCAACATCATAGAYACAGTGTACGTATGTTATGCCATGGACAAAGATCAAGGAGTATCGTCCAAGAAAGGGATTCACGACGTTCTGGTTCTACTACCAGCCTCCCGAGATGAGAATCCTTCTCTCGCTGTGCGACGTCGAAATTGACCTCGTCTCCTCAGAGCTGCTGCGGTTGTCATGTCTGCAGGGTCCTTCTCAGTTTTGAGCTGGTAKTGTAAATTTGGTCCTCCGTATTTTGTCACTGTCTCGAGAAATGTATATCACGGTCTCAAATCGGCATTCCTCTTGTTCCAGAAATGCTGTTTTGTTGAGTACTTTACTACACAAGTTATATCTCAGCAATGCTTCTTTTRCTTTGCTTTGCTATCACCTTGTAACCTCCAATTTTTTAATGGTAGCTATTCAGAAGCTAAAACTGAAACGTAACATCATGTAGGTCAGACAAAGGTTCCTCAAAGGTTGCTCACTGTTGAATGAGGTAAGATATCCCTCCCCTGGATGATTGTGGAGGGTTGAAGGCAAGTTTTGGGGCAATGTCGTGTTTGCCACAGTAGATGGTGACCTCACATTTCGTAAGAGTATTCTTGAACTCGCTGAAAATGGAAGGAATTTTGATTATGGCGGTGGATTGAGAGTATTATGAAAGCTTGAAACTATGTTGCTCATTTTCTTATTATTTTCCTAGCTGCTGTTGAGGTCGGACATTGTGAAGGCATTGTCAGTGGGATTCTGTCCACATGTGGTAAGTTCATGGCAACTTTCAATTATACCAAATGTTTCTATCAAATTTTCGAAGGCCGTTTGTTTACCACAATAAGTTAGTTGACTACGAGCGGCAATTGCTCCATGTAAACCCTGGATGGGAATGAACAATTTGGATGGAAGAGGCATATTGCGCAATTATGCGGTTTTGCTTGCACAATTGGGCATTGCAACTTCATTCCGACATAGAACCTACCCTACAAATGAATGGGATGATTCCTGGCCGTGGTTTATGATCCATTTGTTCAATTGCTCTATGAAGTTATGTGCACCTAGAATAGTCAATTGAAATGAATGCCATCTATATGTTGTATACAAATGAATGCGATGATTCTTNATGCCATCTATATGTTGTATACAAATGAATGCGATGATTCTTGGTAGTGATTTATGATGATCCAATTGTTCAATTGCTCTATGAAGTTATGTGCAACCAAAATGGTCAATTGAAATGAATGGCATGTATATGTTGTATAGGATGATTCTAAATGCACATTACTTAGTGTATCAGTGGCTACATAGATTGATCAAATGACCATATAAGTGACCCATGAATTTAAGTTTAGAATTGGGTCAAGTTTGTCACATGCTTGAACTATTTATAAATTTCAAATTCGATAAGTTTTCACTTCATCTCTCATATTTGATGTAAGATTGAAAAGAGTATAAGCCTTTTAACAATAAAAGTGAAGAAATATTTAGACATCTAAGCCCTCCTACTTATACCTAGCTTGCACATGTAGGATTCTAATTTGCATATTATGTAATTCCAACTGGCTAGGAATCAATCATTTTTTGAACATATTGAACGAATTGGATAATTTTGAGTTGTAGGTACACATGTAATCTTGTCACAAGGCTACAACTCATATTAGAGCTTCAAAGGCACAAAACTATTACAAGGAATGGAATTCATCTTATTGAAGTTTAGAAATCATAAATCATAATGATATTAATTAGCCCTACAATTATTGTAGACAACCACATTTAAGCTGTATTCAACAGATTAAGGCAAAGTGTGAATGCACAATCTACTTCATTTTTGACCTTTGGTCATTTGATGTTGTAGAAGTTATAGAYGGAAGAGAATTTGAACTTCTAAAGTGTTCCGACAATAGCATCTACATGAAATCTAGGATCTCAAATACTATTTCAAGCAATAAGTTGAACATAATTTGAAAGTACATAATCTACATAACAAGAAAAGTACAAAATAAGCAATTATGTTAAGAGTCAACCGTAGATAAATCTATGGTCTTAAGTGTTGGTCTTTCCAATTAGCCATCCCAACATTGATCAACTTAATAGATAGAAGTAGTCTTTAAGCTAAGTAATGTGTTTCAAAAACATCATATAGAGATCTGTTGTAGCAAAGTCTCCATTTTAATTCATTGGCTATTGCAAAGACTTTTGCAATCAATCAAACACTTAGGCAACTTCAAAACTTCAGTATCATAACAAATGTTTTTTTAACTCTTATGCGTTAGAGCAAATGCTTTTTTAATACTAGAAATTGAAAGCTTTTTTTGGTGTAGCGAAGGGCTCATTTCAATTGAATATGTATGCAAGAGCAGTCTAATGTTGGTTTAGGTGGTGAATCACACCACTATGCGCAACCAATCAGCTTACAATTGTCAAATCCTTGCACTATGCTAGATTTGGTATAAGCAATCCTAACAAGTAATAGTTAGTGTGGTCTGAGCTAGAGCTGCCTTGAATTGTGCAGCTTTTGGACACAAAAACACTCTATATTCACTGAGTTTGTCCACAATTTTTTTCCATCTCATTCATACCTTGATAGAATATGCCATTTTCCATTCCCACTCACACATTTGATTTAAGTTCTGCCCTCTACAAATCCTCAAAGATTCGACATGCACAAAAATGCCTTGGATCGGTGAAAAAGCCTATTCATCAAATATTATAGTCTCCAAATCCACGCAGAGGATTGTTGAGAAAATTGAAAATCCACATTCATCAGGTACTAGATGGCATCAAAAGATGCAACAATGAACTTTTCAACAAACCAATAGACTAGAAATTATCACAATTTTTCTAAGACACTCTCCAAAGCTTCTCACTTTTATTGTTCTCTATGTAACTCAAAAATGGATAAGGCAATCATTGCCTCTTTTGAGCACATTGTGATGAAATGTTGTTTTATGTATTAACCACACCGCATTAATACAAGGGATACACATGTCACTTTCCCATTGGTTGCTGAACTTTCAAATTCCTTATTGACAAAAATTTAAGACCCAAACATAGTTGATTTAAGAGTTTAGATTGTACTAAACTATTAAAGTCACAAGTGTTCAATGCTATGAACTAGAGTAAAATCTAGATGCACAATGGGGGCCACTTCTAATTGCTCTCTATACACATTCAATGCTTCTTCGAAATTGATGAATTGCTTCATTGTTTCTTGCTCCACACTTGCAGCAAACTACTTATAAAGATAATACAAGTGAGTTCAGCTTTCCCTATTACATTACATTACACATCTATCCAACCTCAATCTTGGAGATGAAATTCTTCAATCTCAATCCAAATAACCCAATTTGCAAAAGGAAATAACATTAGGTAGGCGACAAAATTCTGAAACCCATTAGACGTTTTTTGAGGCCTTTAAAAGACTACAAGTTCCCAAATTGTGAGTTCCTACAATTCTCACTTTGGGAACTCTGAGAACTCTGGGAACTCTACTATGTAAGCAATGGTGGAGAGACTGCCACGTCAGATAATATTTAATAACTAATATTTTAAATTAATTTAAAATATATCTTTGAAAAAAAATTATTATTTATTTTATTTTTTGGATTTTAATATTTTCTGAAATTTTTGAAAGAAAATTAATTAATTAATTTTCGTAATTAATATTTTGATTAGTAGTGGCTGGTTCACGGTGTAGGGAACAAGAAGGAGAATAGCCCAAGAATCACCCAAAAACATTCCTCCGGAGGCCTCAAAAACATCTAATGCTAACCCTGTGTCAACACTCTACCTCCTTCAAAAAGACAATATCTGTGAAATCCTCAAAAACCACTTTGTGCATATAGCTCAAAGACTTAAGCAATGCAAGTTGATGTTCCAAGAAATGCATCCACTTTGTAGAGCTACAATTTGAATAAGAACGATTTTGAATTTCAAGTGACGTGATGAGAGATCATGCCAAACCAAATTCATGGTTTGTTACATTTCAAATCAAATGATCGAGTCTAAGGGAGAGGCACTCAATAGCGTCCATGTACCCAATGACGTCCCTTTCTAGGTCCTGCATTCATTCTAGAAGGTAAATGTAGCGGGACTGTAGACTGCTTATTATTTTAGGTCAAAGAAATAAGCCATGTACTAGCTACCTACACTTATAGCCTGAAATGATTATGCTATGTAGAATCGGATGGCATTGGGTACAGGGACGCCATGGCCAGGGTGAACTGACCCCCTCATTGCCCCCTATCAGTAGGTAAATGTAAATATTGCCCCCTATTTTGTGCCACATCAATTTTATATTTCTTCAAGTCCCCTAGCTAATTTGGGGTCTCCGATTGCAAATATGAATTCAGGATTTGCAAATTTTGTCATGAGTGACAGATAAAAGTATTCCAGTGTTTTCCCCAGAGGGTAAAAAAAGGGGCAATGAGGGGGTCAGTTCACCCTGGCCGGGACGCCATTGGGTGCCTTTCCCTTAGTGGGAGGTTATCGATACATTATGAGTTTCCAACCACATAGAAATCTTTGACATACCTCAGCACTCAAAATCTTTGGCGCTCCAATGTCCAACAAGCTCCAACAAATTCCGCACCTGCAATGTTGAATTTTCCACAATGCGCAGGTCAAACCTATAAATAGATTATATAAAAATGTCCTTTCTAGTTGAAAAATTGCTATATTATGGATTTTGTTGGTGCCACTAGAATAGAAACATTTAAAATATTTAATATAAATGTGGCTCATAACAATCTTAGATCAACCTCAACACCTTCAAAAAGAAATTCTAATTAATGTTTTAGTACATAAAGAYATAGAAGGTAGATATTCTTTAAGTCCAACTCAAAGATTCTTGATGTTTTTTTCCATTGACCTCATGTGGTTTATCTCAAAAGGTTGATAGCAAAATGAAGTGGAAAAAAAAGTTGTTATGAGATATTCATGAAACACCATGCATGCTTTTTACTCCCTCAGTACTACTAAAAGCTTCTCAATCATGCTGATTTATAGTCTTTATAGGAAGAATTTGGGAAGCTTTTAGTGGGACTAAAAGAATATAAATTATGAAAGGCTAATGAGCATTTTTGTTCCATTTAATTTCCATCTACAACAAAAATGATAAATATTCAAAACTACTAAATGTTATGTTATTTACAACTACCAAAAACCCTTTCTTTGCCAATTCAAAAATCCATACCTTTAGATTCTTTGCTTGTTTTGCTTGTTATGGTGAAATCTYCTAGACCATGCCTCCTCTAGTTGCGTTCTTGGTATTGTCAAAAAGTTCTTTGAAAGGAGCGGTGCAAGGGCTTGTTTTGTGGCGTTTCGACTTCTGGAAAAAATATATTGAATTTTGAAGATTTTATGAATTAAAAAAATATAGAAAATTATTTCTATTTTTATTTTAACTATGGCAATGGCATAGGGCACACTAGTTGCAATTATAATTCAATATTAGGTGTTCAATTCTATAAGCAGAGAAATTGAAAATTCATATATCTCTTTAAGAAAAAATGCATTGCTTCATTTTGATTTTCAAACCTTGTAAAAATAAAATTCTTTGTGGAAAAAAGATATTTATTACATTTTTTTCCTCAATTATCTTTACGAAAAATCTGACATCCTAACATCATTTTCTTTTAATTAAATAGAAAATGATTATTTGATTTCAATTTCTTTGTATTCAATTTTATTCTAAACTAACACCTAATTTTATTTCAATTTGATGTAAAACCATATCCTTTTTGTGATGGTTTTAATGAATTGAATAATGTCTATTTCAAGAAACATTTTAGTTAATTTAGGTGTTTAACCTTGGACTGCCATCAGTACCATTTTGTGGCATTTGGATGACAGTCTAGGGRGCTCAAAGTAGATTAAAAGCATTTTTTTCATCCACTGTCGTGATGTAGGCCATCTACTAGTTAACTTAGGCATCTAGCTTTAATCTAAGTGTAATTCAAGGTGAAGAAGAATTAGGGTTGTAGGTGGTTAGACCTTTCATTACTTGGAGGTCATTACTTGGGGATTATCTTTCCTTCACTTGTATTCTGATTTGGAGAATATACATTGGAGCTATCATTTTGCTTGGAGGTTCATTTTTTGGAACACTTCTATCTTTTTGTTGTGTATGTGTTTTTTTAGTGAAATTGAGAGCGAGGTTCTTTTGAGCTTGAGGGTCTAGTAGGCAAACTCGAGGCGGCTTCGAGTGCTACTACTTTGTCAGGTTTGAGGGTTGAGGATTGAAGTTGTGAGCTTAGGTTATAGTTCTTTCCTTGGGGCTTAGTTTTTTGGATTTGTAGTGGATTTAGCTATTGGCTTTAGGGCTCTTTTCTTTCTTCTCTTTTCACGAACATCTACTCCAACCAGGAGCCCCGTGCTTTCCGAATAGACACAACGTCTTACGATACCGTTTTTTCTTGATGACTTTTCATGTTGAGTTACAAAAGGTATCCAATTGAGTTTTTAGTCTACCTAGTGTTTTTTTCATGTAGGTGAGAAGTAAGTAAAATAAATATATCACAAAATATGCTATTTTAGTGTATTTTGGAAAGTTGCTGTTTTTTGCTTTAAATTTGAAATTTTGCCACAAAACTAACATTTGTTGAGTATGAGACCAACTAACATAAATGAAGGTCATCTACTCTACTTTCCAATCCAATTGGAATTTTGAAAAAATTCATAATATAGAATATTTAATTGTGATTTGGACCTTGGATGTATTTTCAACGTCTATTGTATTCTAATTAGAGAATGACATGGAAATTGAGTTTACAGTTTACACCATAATGTTTGTTACCATAATGTACACACATGATGAAATTTTCAGATTTTTTGAAATAATTTTCTATTTGATGTGATTTTTCTTCACTTTTTCTTCAAAAATTCATATAAAAATCAATTCTCCTCCAAAAATTTAAAATCTTGTGAATTAAAGAAGATATGTAATTTCATCTCTAAAAAATAAATATGAAAATCTTCATTCATATCTTGTTCCAAAATGGCATCAAACTGAGTGATGAGCAATGAGACATGAAATTAGTGGTTATAGGTCCGTCCTTTAAGGGTTAACATGACCGCCGTAGATGCACATTTTGTTGCTATTGAAGGGCATGGGGATTTGAAACTTTAAGCTATTTAAAAGAGCACACTTCAGAAATTCATGTTTTGCAAGAAATTGAAGAAATATTGCAATTTACAATTGCTACAGTAGTAGGAAGGACCGAAGAAGGTGCCAATGGCCTACATAGGCTTTAGGCATCAAGCCCTAACAGTATAGCTTGGTTCTCCAAACTTCCTTTTTTAATACCATAGCTTCGTAAAATCTTAGGCAGTTTTTTGCCTAACAATTAATCACTGTGCAAAAAATAAATAGGCAACTAAAAAAATAACATATTAAAATCGGAAAATTTTAAAATATAATCAAAATAAATTTGGCATTCCTCCAAGGTAATCTTACAATTTTTTGGATGGTTGCTCCTATTTTCATCTAAAGTACTACAATTACTAAACCTTTGTTGTGATCTCCAAACTCTAAACTCTCTACTTTGTGTGTTAAGTTTAAATTAAATGTCAGGGTTTGTTGTGTGTGAGAGATTTGTTTAGTTTTTGAGAGATCGTGCTTTAGAACATTGAAAATGGTGAGGTAAAAAGCTTTTCACTGTGTGTTTAGGAAGAAATTCAAGATTGTGAGGAGCGAGTTGAATTTCTATGAATTGGGCAATCTTTATGTATATACTACTCCCTCCGTCCCAAAATGATCTTCTTGTTGACATGAATTTCTTGTCCCAAAATGATCTTCTTGGAGTGACATGGAGAAAAGACTCGCGCAATGAAACCGCACAATGTATAGAGTGGCTAGCCTCATCTGCTTGAACCAGACTAATTTAGTTGTTGATTTGTTTTTGTTTTTTAATTTACACCAGTACTTTTAAGAATAAATTATGAAAATGGGAGCCTCAATCCCCCATTGGGCCATGACATGACAAGATTTGCGCATCACTGTACACACCTGTATCAATCTCCATATCACCTTGTTACACCTGTATCAATCTCCACATCATCTTGTTATTCTTCACAATGGAATCTCCACATCGTGCTTACTGTACACAATTCAAGCTTCAAAAATCGCGGGAAGACAGGAGAAAACCCGTAACACAGCGCGGGAAACCCCAAAATGATTGGCCAGCGGTGCTCTATCAGACAGGCCCTTAAATCCCACTTTTCAATGGATCATAATTACATTTTGAAAACTTATTTGAAACTGAAATTTTGAGGAGAGTAGGAGTACATCACACTCAACTTACAAATCAAAACAGATTTTAAAAAATGTTATTTTCAACCTTAATCTAAGACATTTTGTCTAACATGAAGATCATTTTGGGACAGAGGGAGTATAATAGAACTATAGCTTTCATAACATCATAATCCAAGTGAAGAGCTTTCTAATTATTTTACGTTTAACCACTAAGGGACCACGTTGCGTTTTTTGGCAACATAGTAATTTCAGGTTGCTCATGATGAACGGAATATTTATTTTAAGAGAACATGGACAAGGAATAGCTTCAAGATGCAATAGTTTTCATAACTTATGATTACATGGTTGAAAAGTTATTGTTTGATATGTAGTTTTATTCACTAATTGGGCAATCTAGGCAGATCTAAAAAAATTACTTTTTTCATAGACAAAAATTTGAAATTGGTTTTCTAGATTTATGTATATAAGGAGAGTTTTGAATCATTCCATTTTGATTAATGAGATGAAAGTTATGAGGGTGGCAGTGGGTTTTCAATAATTATGAGGCTTTTAGTTTGCAGGCACTTATGGATTCCCTACTCGAAAATAAACTTTGAAGTTGTTTATTTAACTCAATTTTCAATATTTTATGAAAAAAACAAAATCATATTATTCAGATTGATTATCACAACATTACAACCATTGGAATTGTCATTTTTCAATTCCATAACTAAATTCTTAACAATTTAGTATTTTGAATCATTTTCTACTTCTTTCTACTTACTATTTTTTTCCTATATGTTGTACAATTCCAAATGATCTCAAATTTTTCAACTATGAAACCAACTTGTCTTGAAAAATGAATCCAAAGAAGGACCACCATTTTGGACATATTTCAAAGAAATGTGAGCTTGTGAAGTGTAGTTGCCTATTTTTTCACATGGCCAAAAAAAGGATTTTTGTCAATTCAAATGCTAATATCTTGCAAACCACTTGTTGGAAATTTCTGAAATTTTTGCCATATCTTCTCAAACCAGCATACCACAAGATCCTATGGAAAATGTGTCCAAAAATGGGTTTTTTCTAAAATTTGGTACTTGTATTAGAAATGGCAGTTTTGGAGCGCTTGAGGAGAAAACATACTCAAGGAATACTTTAGAGGTTAAAGGACTACAAGGCCACTAGGTAGAATTGCAAATAATGATGCTAGTGTGTTAGCATGTCAATGCGAGCATATGAGCTTTAAGCATGTGTTTAAATAGACTTCCTACAACCATTGAAGGTGTTTATAATGAAAGTACTTACAATATGGTTACCTATAACATAGTTACACTATTATCATGGAAGGTTTTTATAATATAATTCCTATAGTATAGGTGTATAATCTTCTAGGCTCATGTACTCACGCTCCTAGGCTCACATAATAGAAACTCTCCTTCTATAAATACAATTGCAAATAATTAAAAACGTAAACTTCACCGATAGTCCATAAACAACAAAGAACCCATAGACAATTTTATGTGTTGGATCTATTGGTGCATTTCAATCAAGAAATGATTGACCATACAATTTTTGGTGAATTTTTGGAGGATAAAAAAGGTGCTCTAGTTGTCACTTCATATCCTCATATCTTTTTTTACAAGATTTAAAATGATCTCAAAAAATTACACATCAAAATTGAAATGATATGTAGTTGTGAAAAAAAATCACAGTTCAAGAAGCACTTTGGAGCCTCTAAATTTTAGCATTCCAATTTCAATGTATAACAAAGTACTGCCTAACCAAGCATCTTTCATCAATCTTGTGAACGCCTCAACGGTGACATTATTTGAAAAATTGTGTGATTTTGTTGATATTTTTTCATAGCTACAAAAGCTATATAAGTTTTATTTCTTTTCAATAGTGGCAATCTTCAAAATTATTCCACACAAATGAGGAATTAGCTTTTCAAAAAAACAAGAGTTATGTTTAAAAACCTTGGTCCTTAAGAGGCTAATCATAAAATCCCATGTATCTAAAAAAAACTAGGTAACAAGAAAGAACACATCTTCAAAAGGATGACATGGACCCATTTCCTTGACTTACAAAATGTAAGACAAAAAAATGATTCATTTCCTTGAATTAATAATTTTTTAGTTTAGGGGTCAAATTTAGACACATACTACCATTTTGTACATTTGAAACCTTTTGTTCCACTTAAAGAGAATGCCAAGATAGCGATTCTTTATTAATAGAGTGCACTATTGTATTTTTACATTCATCCAACTTTAGGACCAAGTACAACACCTTTCAATTATATTTATATTTAAATTCTTTTCATCCAAAATTGGCAGCTTAATCTATATTTTCAATAGGTTTGAATAAATGGAAAAAAAAATTATTTTATTTATAAAATTTTAAATATTTAGTTTGAAATGATGTACTTTGGTCATCAAGTTGCTTCCTCCAAGGATTGGTATTAGAATAATATTTTTGGATTTTACCAAATCATTCATATGGTGATCAAATGCATGATGATAACCCCTATTTTTGCTATAATTTTTTTAACTTTTTTGATCCATTCAGATTATGTAGTGTATCGTGATAAGGAAGATTTGGCAAATCCTTGACCTTCGCTAGGATAGAATTGACAAAATTGTGCACAAGAAAATTTGAAAATTTCTATACTCATGTCATTGATCTCTACTTGAGATTAATTTTTGACAATAAATTATCCCAAAAAGTATGTTGGTTCATTATCATCAATTTGGCCCTTTTTAGAATACAATAACATTAAATAAATTGGCGAAGGCCACAATGAATTGGAAAAAACATGGCTTTAACACAAAAATGGTATTAAAACTATTAGTCTAGGCCCGAAGACATGGAATCATTTTTTACATTTTAGCAAATTGAATTAGTGTTACAACAAGAAACAAACAAAAAAATGAACTCCCAAGCGATCCTCTATGAAGATTATGAAGTTTATTTTTATTGGCTCTGCTCACAAATGTGGATAATTTTTAAAGTCCATGTCTTGACTCTCACTTTAAAGCATGTACATGCTCTTGTATGTGCTACCTTTGTGAGCAAGGAGAACCTTGGAGGTGACTAGATGGAGAGAAATGAGGAGTTTCAAGCAAATAGGATGATGTAACACTCTAATCGAGATGAAATAGGTGGCGTGCTATACATGCTTGAAAAAGCTAGTAAGAGCATTTGTGGATCTAAGGAAAACGAGGATCCGAGTTGTGAGTCAAAAGTTATAGGTTGTAATCAAAGTTGGAGGTGGCCTCGGAGGTGGCTTGGCTACTATTCCAAAGTATGGGATGTGGGAATGGGGTTTCAGGGAAGAAAAGCTTGTCCATATAGGGCGATAAGCGTATGATTAAAAAATAAAAAGAGAAGGATTCCTAAATGCTAAGGCTCTAGAAAAAATTAGCTATGAGCTAGAAGTTATAATCAAATAAAAGGGTAGAGCTCCAAAGAACTACACCTCTTAAGGAACTCATACCTTTGGAAGGCCATAATTTTGTATTTGAAAAAATGACTAGGACATAATAATTTCAAAAATAGTAGATCATAAAAATGGACTCGCACTTCAGAATGAAAGTCCAAAGTTAAAAATTATCCAGATAGAAAGACTGAGAAACCTTCAAAGCTTGGTGTTGAGATGAATGCAAGGGAATCGGATACCTACTCTTGGAGAAGTGTGTCTTGGATATTTTAGTGACCTATAGTTGGGAGGGTTCTAGTGAAATCCACAAGAGAATATTATGAGGAGGAGCAGTCTTCTTCTTTGAATTCACTTCTAAATGGTGCCATAGTGAGCTAGCTAAAGTAGCCACAGGCGGTGAGGTTGGTGATGGAGCCTCACCGTTGCCTTCACAACATCATAGAGTGCTTTGAGGCACCCCATGATATGAGTTGAGTGGTGTCCTATTCTACAATAGGTTGGGACATTGAGTTCCAACTAGTGAATTCCAAAGTAAGGTTGTATGAGCMCATTGGGAAATTGAGTAATGTTCAAAGGCGTTTAACATAATGGTAAGTAAGTCTACTACTCAACACTTGAACATAACATAAGGTCAATTTCATGTTATCAAATGATAGGTAGGTGTCTTAAACAAGTTAAGTTATGTCATGGGGAATGGAGAAATCCATAACTAGTGTTGGAACCTAATGCTGCAAGGAACACGACGTGTGCGTTGTTAAAAGATTGTATCTTTTGGAATCACTAGAAGTGAAGTGCCACGTAGACACATTGGTGATTTGGTGAGTTTGAACGAGGTTAGTGTCACTAAAGGGTGGGACAATCCAAGACCAAATTAGCTCCAATGCATGCATTTTTCAACCAAGTTTGTAAATTAAAAATTTGCTTTAGTAAAGCAATCTTCAAGATTGCCATATCTTATATCTTGTAGATGCATTGATGATGCTCTTTAGATAGAGACATCCAAAAGCTCCAAAATGCCTAAAATCACCACTTGAATAAATAATCTCTATGTGTACATCTCTTGCATCAAAACATACCTAGTGTTGAGGAAACCACTATAGAACATCTACCAAAAAGGTTTGATCCTTCATACCTTTTGTATACAATATCAAAATGATGCATTCTTTAGTGCATAGATAATCTCCTGACATTTGCTAACCAAAAAATATATCAATTTGACCAATCTAAAGTGAAAACATCCATAACCATCCACGGATTCATTTCTTACTAGACTTCTTTCAAAAGTGTTCCCAAAGTGCAATTCAATTGTTCCTATATACAATTGTGGATGGTTGATTGCTATAAGATCTGGTTATAAGACAAGTCTATGTAACAATTTGTCGAAGGATCTTCTAATTTGAAAATTCGTAGTAATTGCATGTGTTATTCAAAAAATAAATTTGATTTATAGTTTTCAATTTCTATTACCGCAAAAATATCTTTTTCTTGAAAAAAAGGTGCCTTCAACTATGCTCAATTGCTTATTAATAGGGTCTGTTTGGATATTTTCAATTTAATAATAATTAATAATAATAGAAACTGTTCACAGCAAAAAAAATTGGCGGTTTTCGGTGTCCCTAACTTCAGTGAAATGAGATGGAAAGCCCAGCTTCCAAGGTACTTACTTTAGGGCAAACCCTCTGTAGGTTCCCGCAAAGCCTGAAACCCTAAACCATCCTCTCGCTYTGCACTTTGAATCTTCGCACCCACTTGCCCCGAATCTCCACTCGCCGAGATTCACAAACTGTTGCGGCCCCGAAATTTCAATTAACTTAGCTTGATACGCAATTTTCCTTATCGCAGACCGCGTGACCATATCCATGATCGAGGGTATCAGCCAGATGAAATTTCCAATAATAGCAGTTTCACCTTTTGCTTCTGCTGCAAAAGGTGCGTCAGACGCGCGGCACGTGCTTCCATAATTCTCTTCCCCTTGCGCRCAATCGATCTCATTTTCTCGCTGGAAAGTGGAAAGGACTACGGAAGAACCTCAATCGATCCACTCCAGCTTCTGGATATCTTCTCATCACTTTCCAATTGCTACTCTCAAGTGCCAGGAGATCCATTAGCTTGAAGATCGAATTCTGTGCTGACGAGTGTGAGGGTTTGTGAACAAGAGGAGTGGAATTAAGCGTTTTGTTGAGTTGGGKCGATGAGTTTGGGTGGTTTCCTGGGAAATGTCGGCATTTTGTGATGCGTGACGGATACGCAATAAATTTAGGTTTCGGTTGRTTTCGTAAGAGGTCGAGAATTGAGGTTTTAGGGATTTTTGGTCCTTTTTTGGAGGAGGTGTGTTTTAGGGCACGCGATGGAGGGCGGCGTGGGTTGCAAAGCTTGTGGTGTGAAGTCTCTCGGGTAATTCGTGTGCTTCAAAGATTTTGAGGAACTTGAGGTTTTGGTGGAGCTAGAAAGGAAGCTTCAGATCTTCTGGAAATTTGGGGTTGTGTTAGATGGCCCTTGTATGAGCTTCTACAGTTGTGTGTGCCTTCAAAGAAAAGAACATTGGCGAAGGATGTTCTGAGCTCTTGTGRTTTTAGGGTAAGACATTGGACCTCGTTGACTCCTTCGTTGTTTGCGTAGGGGACTTTGAGTAGGATGTATAGGRACCTGTTTTTATCTAAGAAAAATTTGATCAACACGTGCAATGTCCTTTGCTGATCCTGGTGATAGAAGATTTTGCTCCCTCAGGATTTGATCCTTTTCAAGAACATGAAATATTGGTCGCTTAGGGGTTAAAGATTTGGTGGGAGCTGACCATGACATCTAACGCTGAAGAAACTATTGAGTTTTGAATAGTAGTCTCGTCACTACAGGAGGGTTCATCTTTATTGTTGAGTGAGACCCTTCATTGTGTATAAAGCTACAAATTGAACTTTCTATACTACAACTATCTCTGTCCATGCTTCTGTATGTCAGCTGATGAGGATAACCCTGAAGGGCTAAGAAACCCAAATTGGACCTCATGTTTTTTATAAGTCAAATGGGGACTTTCTTTTGTCCAATATTATTTAATGACTGACCAACATATAATGGTTTTCACTGACATAGACATTGTCCCCATCGGAATTGTATGTTTCCACATTATGATCAATTGAATTTGGCTCTTAAGGGATTCACTGGAATTTTCTCCTTTCGTTTAATCTTTGCTCACAGTCACGCTTTCGTAATGCAGGTCATCAAAATGAGCAATTCAAGGGACTCTCCGAGAGCCAGTGACTTGTTTGAGAATATGGAGCTTCTGCAAGCKGGCTCAGAGGATGCAGAATACCGTCCTCTTGGACACGCAGAGGACGATCAAGCAGATGACCTGGAGGAGTTTAACATTCCGGTACCCCCACGGCCCAAGCTGTGGAGGAGTCAGTGGTTTTGGTGGGCGAGACTGCTTTGTCTTGCCATTGTATGCCTTGGTATCGCAGCCGTATTTCTGCACTGGGTAGGCCCCATCTTTTTAGACAAGGTAAGAATCGTCCCGACTCCCGACTGTGCATTTTAATTATGGCTCTGAATCGCYAGGAATGCCTAGTTGGGGCACAACGAGTGATCTGATTTCATAGGTAGAGAGGCCACGAATCATTTTCTATTAAAGGTAAATGACAATGAGAAGGAATGGGCAGTGGAACCTTATTTCCCATGAAGTATAGATTCGTTAAAATGTTCTTTCCTGATAGCCGACGATTGTCTCCAGGACACCCCAAAACTAGCTAAAAGTGCATCCATAATGATCATCCCACTCATCTATTGTATTCTCAATGGTTACTTATAACCAATGTAATGTCAAACCCACAGTCTTTGCTAAAATCTCTACTATGGGCCTACTTGAAAGTTTCAAGATTCTATTGTGACCATTAAGTTCCTCCATTACCTTCACTTGTAAYTTTGATTTGTGCTGCATGTACCCTCCTCTGTAATCCAAAATCTGATCTTTGATCTCTAACAATGGGACCTCACGGAGATAGCAACAGTAGAAATGTGGCGACAGCAGAGCCTTCTTCCTTAATGACATCCCTTAGAGAGTTCCTCCGCATTTTTATCGTCGACTGATTTGAAACATCCTGTTTGGGCAGGTGATCGTACCTTTGATGGTGTGGGAGTCCACTGAATTCTCGAGACCTGTTCTGGCGGTGGTCATCGTATGTTCACTGGCTTTCTTCCCGATAATTATCTTTCCGTCAGGACCTTCCATGTGGTTATCAGGCATGATGTTTGGTTATGGTTATGGATTTCTCATCATCATGGGAGGTACTACCATTGGTCAGACACTGCCCTACTTCATTGGACGCTGGCTGTTGCATGATCGAATACAGGTCGGTGTCCATTCCACTATCACAACCTCGTGCTGTGTGCAATGTTATGAACTGCCTAGAAAGCTCAGATTGGACTCTTTGTCAATCACAGCAGGAATGTTATACTATTGACCTGCTCAGAAGCTTCATTAGGAATTTCAATGTCTTGCTTGGCTAGTTTGTACTGTAGAGGYCCCGTATGAGGAAATCCTGGATACTATAGRKTTTTTTTTCTTCAGAGTCGATGTTCTGAAGACCCACTGCAGATGAAGACTCCTTATTTAGTGCTCTTCGGTCGACCCTCGTTARTAAYAAATCCTACGTAGTGAAGCAACTAAGTTTTGTGGTATGACTGGAATCGCTGCTAGGTTGTGCTGACTATCCCGCATAGACAAATTTGTCAAAAAGAGGGGTTGATCTCATTGACCTTCTCTACTTCGGATAGGACTTTGTTGCCTACCTTACCTACAGAACACCGTCTTACACGGCGGTTTCCCTAGAATACTACTATGACAGACCGCATAAGACATCCTTTGATGAGCCTAGACGATATCAATTAGACATTTGGGACCTAATTTTTTGTATAGCGATACGTCTATTTTCGATATGGACGGCATTCTGATGTATCTCTCATTTCTTCTTGTAGATGTGGCTGACCAAATATCCAAAGAAGGCGGCTGTATTAAGAGTTGCCGAGCAAGGGGGACAGGTTCAACAAGTTCGGACGATTATGCTCTTGCGGGTGTCTCCATTTCCATACCCTTTGTTTAATTATGTCGTCACTGCTACGCACATCAAATATGGACCCTACATCGCTGGTTCCATACTTGGTATGGTTCCAGAAGCTTTCATTACAATTTACAGGTAATTTGTTTGAGCCTGCGTATTGTGGTCCTGGGATGTTTAGATGACTCCAAGTTGGCTGTTTTTTCATACTCAATGATATATCCAAGAGCATCCACATGTACTATCTGTGCAAATGTTTTTCCCCTTTATTGAAGGAGGTTGCTAATACATGGAGGAACAGTAACCTAAAACTTGGATATATTAGTCGAGCAACATGTCCCTGGAGACGGCAGCAAAGCATTGCTTTACTATTGAAGGGTAGCTATGTGCTATAGAGGACTCGGAGGACGAAMCTACCGTACTGTAGGGTTTCTTTTACCAACCTCGTACTTCAAAGACTCCCACAGGGGAAACACAAATCCTGGATTCTTGGTGCTCGTAAATCACAAACTCGAGCAGGGTTTGTGATGAGGATGGAATGGATTCTAGGGGTCTAATCAGAACTCTTATGAAGAACGGGTTGATCTCGTTGACCTTAGGTTTTATGATTTCACGAGGCTTATCTATACTTCGGATAGGTTTTTGTTGTCTTCATACTCTTCAAATCGTGGATCCAGTCACCGGGTCCTCTATACTACTCTGTCCCAGTAAGACCGTCAGTCTCTGATATGCGACAATGCTTTTTGATATATCATCTTAGAAATACTGATTAATATCTGTGAAGGATTCAGACATAAGTTCAGAATTTTTTGCATTAGAGGTGTTCACTGTGATCATGATGCTTATGAGTTGAGTGATTACATTCTTGCAGTGGGAGATTATTAAGCACACTGGCTGACATCAAACACACGAAGCGGCACATAACACCTGTGGAGATCATTTACAACGTAGTAGGTGCATGTATAGCGGCAACAACAGCTATAACGGCAACCATATATGGGAGAAGGGCTCTCAAGGAGTTGGAGCTCAAGGAAGCAGCAGAGCGTGAAGCTTCAGAGCAGCTTTCCCAACCAATGGCAAATGTCACGACAGAGTCATCGTCTTTCAAGCACCCGATATCATGGAATGGACATGCTTCAACAGATGTATCACAACCACTGGCTCGCTCCCTTGAGGATTTCCCTCCTCCGTCCGAGCTTCCGACTCAYATAAAGAGATAATCATGTGCGGGGAGATTCTTCGCCAGGTATGAGGAACGACCACAAGCTTGCACCCAATGTATTTGAGCCAGCAAAAACCTATCAGCCACTACGTGTTCAAGTTGTTACCCATGGCTGTGGTTCCAATTGAAGGAATGCCAGAAGACACAATGCGTGATAAGGTTTTGAGAGCAGCAAGGATATTTAGTTCATATTGAGATGTATTATGAAAAGTGATAGTGCTGTCACTTCTGAAAAATGCGAGTTGAAGCAGAAGCCGTCCCCAATCAATTTTTTGAGATGACTGAAGTCTCAAGCCCTCCTTTGTAGTTCACAGCTGTAGTCTCGAAAAAGCCTCACATAATTTTGTAGAGGCTCACTCGAGTAAGTATTCAGGTATTTCTATACCGCAATTTAAAGTGCGTGTCAGGAAACTTGGACCTTGAGAGTTCTGAGCTCACACACAGGATTTGGTCAAAGCAGCTAATTTTCGGGAAGTGGCAATGACAGTAGATTTATTAGGTGAACTGCTATCATCCTGGTTTTTCCTTTCATTCAGTTGAGGAACTGGAGTCTTTACATTTTCTAGAGCAGTGTTGACCGTCCACCCTTTTACTGCAGTTGACAGTAATTACACTCGCTCGTAATAGTTAGTTGAGTACCAATGCTTTCATTCTTGATCTCAAAGGTGTCAGAGGATATGTGCCAAAAGAAAGATGTCAGGGAATCGGAGCATCTTGGATACCCTAACTCTTCCTCGGGCCCAAGGCGATCGTAGCTCCTTCCAAGATTGTCGTTTTTGTTTGGTATCGAAGGGTACGCTGGGAACTAACTTTGCTGAAAGACACAGATAACTGCAGCTCCCTCCCCGTGTACAATCTGCACTCTCTCCTGTTTTGTTTCTGCTGTAATACAATTGATCCCTGTGTGTGATTTCTATTTTGATCAGCAGATAAAATTATTGTAAGTTGCTCAGTTCTAGATTCCAAGTTCTTTTCGCTCCTACATGCTACCACTAACTTTCGTTTTTTTCACTTCTGTATGTTTCTAGAATCCTGAAAACAAATGGACGCAAGTGGAATGGTAATGACTAATAGAATTACCTGTAAGCTTTCATTATAAACTGTTTTTTTAGGAGGGGAAGACAGGACACTGTATGCAGTAGGTATTATGTTGTTGTTTTTTGTCGATTTTTATCAAGTGGCGGTGGTGCATTATTAAGTCTGATATGGTCAGTGCTGGCTAAGGTCTCAAAATTCTCAAAAAATTTAGCAGTAAGTTAAGGTAGGGTAGGGGTGAACAGTCAACACTCCCCAGTATGGTCGTCTGTTTTCCTGTCATTCTCTGTCCTCTGTTTTGGATGGTGCCCCACTGCTCCTGCCCCTGCGGCCCTGCCCCTGGTCATAAGCTCACTGGGTTGATGAGAACTGGAACGTTAACCTCGAACAGGAGCACCGGCGCAACAGTCGAGGTGGGAGCAGAAATCACTATGCTGGACTGACAACGGAGATTGAATTGGGAAGTTGTGCCGTCCAAAGGGATATGGATATAGTACCTTCCTCTAGCATTGAATTATTGATACCAAATTATTCGACGAGGAGGTCGAGGAGAGGAGGGTGGGGAGGGGCTTCATCGTTTAGTCCTGGAAAAGAATGCAGATTGCAGAGAGGACAAAGAGTTTGCAGTGAATTAAGTTGATGACTTTCGGCATTTCTGTAGAAAGGTTGAATGTGCATATTCATCCATCCAGTCAAAGATAATTACATGGCTGATGAACTCGGTGATAGGCTTGTTGCAACGTTTTGGATATTTTTTGAGTTTTATGAGCTATTTTTCTTTCCTTAACCCTTGAAGGATGGACCTATCACCGTGGGGAGAGGCGGGGTGCAATATGTAGTGCTTGATCGAGGGGGAAAACACTATTTACGCACATGTTTAGCTTTGGAAAAATTGTACAAACCAATACCTGATGCAACCCATTCAAAAATTGCAAGAAAGGTAGCGTGGCACAAAACACTTTCATGTGAAAATCTTTACTATCTTCATGGTATTAGGGCTATTTAAAAATATGGAAGCAATTAAAGACACTAAATTTGACTTCCCATGATGATTGACATATGTGGTCACTTTCACAAAAAGAACGGATGAAAATTGGTGAGTATCCATTCAAGAGATGATTTTTCGGTCTTCCAAAGGATGCCAAACGTCCGCCTCGTCCTTCAACGGTTAATCCTTGACTGAATGCGGCGGACACAAATTGTCTAGGACAAAATTGCAACTTTTCATCCTCTGTATTAGGAGTGGAAAGGGAAGATCTTTTCTAGTACTTTGATTTCCAATGAGCTTTTCAAAATAGATGATGTCACACGGTATCAAAAATGCATGATTTCCACATATACCAATCCATCCTTCAACGGTTAATTCTTAAATGACTCGTTGATGACCGTGGAAATCATCAATTTTGATACCGTGGGAATTGTTGGTCTACAAAAATCGAAAAACATGCATTGGAAGTCAAACTACTATCAATTGTTGATCTTCCCTTTCCACCTCTAATTATGAGGATGAAGTRTTCCACTTTTGTCCCACATAAAAGAATTCCTTGTCATTCACTGGATGACAAATGTCTTTGGCTTTGTTTATGGGTTAACCTATCAATTTCTTTCATGTTTAAAGGTCCAAAATTGTTTTAAAATACTAATTTCTTGACCAAGGCTAACATCTTCATCTATATTTATTTTAAAATAAAATTAAACCATAGGATCTTTTAGTTGATTTGTTAGAGTTGGCCCTCCTTAAATTTTTAAATTTTTAAAAACTTACAAATTGCAAGATTATGATGCTTACATATCAAGAAGTATTTTTAACTCTTTCCAAACGGTTATATTTCATCTTTCAAACATTTTACCAAAAAATGCGGAGATCCTACGACTTGCAACCCTCCATAATATGTTCAAGAAATAAGTTGGAAATACATGAATTTAAAAATGTTGTAAATCCTCTTTTTTATTGAAGAAAATATATTTTAATCCCGAAAGGTTAGAAAGTGTATTGCTCTTGTTGGAAGGGCCAAATTTTTTGTTTTTTCAAACTTTAAATGTAATAATCTTGCAATCCAATTCATCAAATGGCTTGAAATTTTTCCCATGCATTAATATAATAGTCAACTAAACTTTCTACTAAGGTAGGCACCCAAAAAATGGTTAAACCGCTATCTTGAGACTGTGTACATCTCCCAATCCAATTATGTACGTATGTGGAGGAAACGCTTTTAGAAACAAACTTTGACCCTCCATAACTTTAGCATAATGTATCCAAATGGCGTGTTCTTTGGTGCATTGGGACCTCCTTTCACTTGCCAACAAGACAATATGAAATTATGAACAATCTAATAATGGTAATTAGACACAATAGCAATTTGTGGCGCTTTTTGGATGAACCCACCTTATAGGAATTTCAAATGAAGAGTTTTAATCCCTAAATCCCTAAACAACATAATAATAATTGTTGCGTTGAGATCTCGGGAACCATGTGTTTCCTTGTAGTGTTTTTAGTACTATTAGAAAACTCTCCGTAAAGAAGATTGCACCACAGACTTATTTTGTGGAGTTTGGACATAAGTACGGTGCGGAAGTTTGGCCCGGTTTTTGTCATGATTTCTTTTTGGATAATTTAGGGTAATTTCAGATCCAAAAATGACTCAAAATAGGCATAAGGCAGAGGGCACCACGTCTAGTTTCTATCATGTATTGGAAGGTACCATACAGTGGAGAAGCATATCCAAAAAAATTCTGAATGGGTTGGTTACAAATCATATCAACTTGGTGAACCAGGGAACATCAAGCAGCTTTGTTTGTAGGCATCCCAAGTGAGTCGCAGGACGTTAAATCCTCCATTCGAAGTGGGCCCACAAAGATTCACCTGAGGTAAAAGTAAAAAAATAGCCCCCTATTTTGAGCCGTGTCTAGGGCGTGGTTTAGACCTCTTCAAGCTCATAATATTCTTAACTAGGTGTTATACCTCCTCCTAGATGGAGATATAATCCTCCGCTATATACTTGGGGGAGGATTTTAGTTATAATAGAAGCAATTTCATTGGTTGGTCTTGTTGTGAGAGAGTGGGCTGTGAGACTGGAGATGTCCTTATTAGTTGCTGGGAGGCCAAATTTTGAGGGAGCAAGAGGGCCCCCAGTGAAGGTTAAGAATGTTATGCTAATTTGTGAGACTGGAGATGTCTTTATTAGTTGCTGGGAGGCCAGATTTTGAGGGAGCAAGAGGGACCCCAGTGAAGGTTAAGAATGTTATGCTAATTTGGGGTCTCTGATTGCAAATATGAATTCACAATTTGAAAACTAAAAATTTATGTGAAAAACAAAAAATTCCAGCGTTTCTACCAAGGGTAATTTCAGCCAGCTGGGCCCACTTCAAATGGAGGATTTAACATCCTGCAAGTGAGTCAGCCATGGAGGCTACCTTACACTGAGGTGACTCTTTTTTGGCATTGAGCAAAGTTTATGAGTTCATTATTAATGTGTCCCCGACATGCAGGCCAAATGGTGTGGAGTATGTCGTAGTCTTCATTCATTTGCTTGGAGAAAAAAAAATATGAAAACAAATGATATGTCACCATCTTCCAGCAGTAGTGTATCAGCTGCCAGAAGGAGGGAGCTCACCTACAAACGGTACATGTAACTTAGGGCCGCTTTACACTTAAGGTAAGCGAACTCAATACCAACCATTGACCTAATACCACCCAAATGTAGGACTCTTGTTGATTCTAGAATGAAAATCTATGTCATAAGTACATGCCTTAACTTCACAATAAGTAAAGTTAAGGCATGTATTACTGTCATAGATTCTCACTTTAGAATCAATGACAAACCTACATTTGGGTGGTATTAGGTCAATGGTTGGTATTGGGTTCGCCTACCTTAGAGGCCAGGCCAATTCCGCTCCAAGTCAATTGCACAAAATTTCAGCCCCTTTTGGACTAAAGGTTGGCCTCAACTATGCATTAAAAGAAGATTATAACAGGGTCCAATTCTCCCATATGTAAAGGCCTTGAAGCCATGAAGCCGGACCAATTCAAAAAAACATAGGGAAAATGGAGAGAGGGGCTGAAATTTCAAGGCCGTTTTGCACCTAGAGGCCAAGCCAATTCCCCTTGAGACCAATTGCACAAAATTCAACGAACAAGATTCGTTGAAAAAAATAATAATTTATGCAATAAGTTTTTTCAATTGATCTAACATTAACTCCTATGCCAAGAATTGGCCTCCCATTTTTGATGCACCCAATTGAGCAAGCTCGGGCCATGTCAAATCGTGTCTTTTTGGAACAAAATATGATGACCACCAAATTGGCCCTGCCTCTAGGTATAAAGGGTTTGGGGTTGATTTCACCCTTTTATCCAATAACAAGTCAAGATTCTTGGCCTCTGACACAAGAAATTGGCATGGCCTCTAAGTTTAAAGTAGCCTTTAATCCTATAAAGATGGTTCGGTTTCCGAGGAAATCATCATTTTCGAAATAGTGTGAATCCCGTATTTTAAAATTTAAAAAAAAAAAGTATTCATTGGAGGTCAAACTACTATGCAAGACCTCACCTTTTTGCACACATTTCAAGGATGAACAATCGCACTTTTGTCTAACAAGGAAGAATTCTTTGTCATCCATTACACAATTAGTGTCCACAGCGGCCTAATAGGGTYAATAAGTTATATCCATAGTGAATAATTGAAGTGTTGTTGGTCTGCCGCTTAGTACTTCATCACATGGTTTGTTTGTTTTTCTCATTTTCTAAGAAGTGCCAAAGTGGCAATATAAAATGTTATAGTGGTGCTCCAAATTTCAACATTCATCCACATACTAGATAGGAAATATTGCATTCACATATCCATAAATTTGTTTTTGTCAACAATTTGGTGATTTCATGCAAGATTCTTTCATTTTAAATTTGAAGTTTTTGGGCGATTTCATCCAAGGTTTAAACATTTATGCTCTTAGGGCCTGGTGCAGGGCCCCACTACTTTGGTGCAAATTGAGGACAAATAACCGGAGCAAAAAAAAACTGCTTCATGGGAGAAGGGTTGCCACAATGCCACTTGCCAACTAAGTTACAATTGCTTTGCCTAAAAATTTGGAGCTKTGAGAGCAAGACTCGGACAAGCCAGGTGAAGACAGAATCCAGCACTTGTTTGCCTTGTCCTCAACCTCACAATTATTGCACAACTAACAATAAGTTAGTACCGTAAATTCCCAAGAAAAAGTAGCTGGGGTAGTTCCGGTCATACTATTTGAAATTACATTCAACTTAAATGCAACCCATCCATATCATGGGAATTAAGCTTACCTATCTGTAAGGTAGGCACACCCCAAACCTGCCACCTTTTGTACTGAAGACATTTTGTATTGTTATATAGTCTAATGTATCCCTTTTGGATTGGCAAGTGATAGAAGATTTCAATGCACCGAAGAATACATCATTTGCATAACATTTTGGCAAAAGTTATGGAGGGTCAAAGGATTTTGGATATATGTCATCACTCATATACAATCATTTAAGCAATTCAGCCTACTTGCAGCATGCGGAAAATCAAGAAAAAAATTCTTGGCTATGTAGAGAAATAGATGCGGCATAGGGAAAATCAAGAAAAACATTCTTGGCTATGTAGAGAAATAGATTTCAGAAGGATTTTATAATTTTATTTTACATTTTTTCCCTGAAACACAAAATTAGAGTGAATTTTTTTTTGTGAAGAATGATTCTAATTGTCTCATTCTCAATATGTAGGCTAACCTATTTCCAAACACACGACCAATGGTTACAAAATCAACTATGCAAGTGAACATTGTGGCTTTCAATGTCCGTGTTGTAATCATTGTATGTTTTCAATCTACACCTCCCAAACACTTTTGTTGCTCCCGTAGGTTCTTGTTTTACGTGAGTTGTCACCTACATTTTCAATTGATCGGAAATTAAGTAGACTAAGCTGTGAGAACGGGATCGTGATTGGAAGTAGGTGATCTCCTAAAAATCTTCTAAAACTATTTTAGTTGCTAGAATAGGTATGTTTCTATGAAGAGATATGCACAATATGAACATCTCACATGGTAGTGTTTTTAAGGCATGACGTGTGTAAGAGGGTCTATCTTAATTACAAAGGTATTAGCACTTAAGGTAAAAGGGCATACAACTAGACACTTAAGTCATTTAGCGAGTTTTTTTGTTATTAATCTCTAATTGTTCTAAGTTCAGGAATGCGTTCTTAAGGGTTTGGGGCAAGCTCCTATGATGTCAAATTTTATTGTAATTTGTTGAAGGTAAGAAAATGTACTAGCTTTTTAGGAATAAAATATTTATTTCATTTGGTGCCTTGGAGAAAAGGTTATGCCTTTCTAAGCACATAATGTTTTAATCTAGAAATTAAAGAAGAAATTTTTAACTCAATTTTTTTCCCCCTCGTAGTATAGATTCATGTCTATGTAGAAACCTTTGATTCATTCAATTTGGATTGGTGAAATTATGAAGACTTTTATGTTGGAGGCAATAACGACATCATTCTAAAAATGTAATATATGGAATTTGTTTTTGAATTGAATTTTTACAATTTTTCAAAACAAGAACATCCATAGGGGGGATATTTCTTGGTACAACTATTTGACCATTAGGGATTGATATTTTTAATTCCATCTTAGAACTATTAGTAATTTAAATTCTCTTTCCATCATGAACCAATTTTTGCATAACATTGTTTTTTAAAGGAAGACCTTTTTTCTTTTAGAAAAAATTATTTCCGATATTTTTAGCCCAATTTTCCACCACAAAGATTTAAGCCTCAAAACTTTGTAGTATAAGAAATTTATGTTGAGGTAATTCAAAGTGTGAAAATCTCAAAAAGCTAGGAGCAAAAAAAAAAATCCTTTCCAATTTGAACACTAATATCTTACAATCAACATGGTCAAAGTGTTTAAAATTCTCCATACATTCTCATACATGAAAAAATTCAAAAGTTTTGACCGCATAGATTGCAAGATATCTACATTTGAAGTGAAAAAAAGAAATTTTCTAAGCACGTTGTGAGACTAGATTATCTAACTTTGAACCTTTTTAACTTCAATTTTTTGCACTGCAGAGTTTTGAGCTTTAATTCTTCATGCTGGAGCATTGAGTTGAGAGTGTAAGGGGGGGGGGATACAAAAGACTTAATTTTTACACTTAAAAAAACTATTAAGTCAAAATAGGTACAACATAGAAGGAATATTTAAATTATTAATATCTCTAAGATGGAATTAAAATGCACTAATTCCAATGGTGAGATTCTTCTAGCAAAAAAAATAAACCATGTGAAACCTTTTTTTTTGAAGAATTGTAAAAATAGTATTCATAAATGAATCCTACAAATATTTTAACAAAAGATGATTCAATTGCCTCCAAAACAAGATTGTCTGTAACTTTCTCATAAAAAATCCAAATGGAATGAATCAAATCTTTCCAGGTAGAAGAAAACATAAGCTATGAAAAAAAAATTATTTAAAAAAATTAAATTCAAGTTTCATTAGCCCCCTCTCCCTTGTTTTTGAGCTTATTTAAGCATAACTTTTGTTCTTGGGCATTGATTGAAAAAACAATTATTTTCCCATGAAGCCAATCAATTTTATCTACAAAAAACATTTCAACAAACTAAAATAAAAATTGAGACCGTAAGTACTTGCCCAAAATCCCATTTGTGTTCTGTAGGGACAATTGTCTTACAGAGTTTAAGGGGACCAAATATTTAGAGGTAGTTATTGTGAAAAACTATAGATGTTTGAAACATGATGTACAACCCCCGGACACTTCACTAACTATTGATGTACTTCCTCCGTCTCAAAATAAATCCGGGTTTCCTTGAAATGGCCATATTAATGGAGAAGTTGTTCCTATTTTCAAGGGGTTGTAGAGATATTGTAGCTTCTATGAAACCCCACTAGATGTGAAAGAATGGAAGTCAAAAGTGAAGCGATGCATCTTACAAAGAAGCAACAAAAGTGACAAATGTTTTATCTTTTGGGAATTGCCCCAGTGGTATTAATTTTTATCATTTTTCAAGCAATGTTGTTGCAATGATGTTCATTGATGTCCTATGTATTCAATTGCGACAATGTCTTGTGATTCAACTCCAAGAAATTCTCAACAAAAGATCTAAATTACCAAGTTGGATTAGATTTATCTCTTTTGAGGAGATAGTTAGTAGTAGTTTTAGTATAGTTTTGGATTGAACTCTTCACTTTTGGTTGGTAGAGGTTGCGTTTTAATTCCCTTTGCAAGGATTGAATTGCAATATACTCTTTGGGGTGTGACATTTATGTATTCTTTTGCTTTAGGGTGTTCGAACTAGCTTTCCGTCAAGTTTTGGAGAGCCAATATCAAAGGTTTCATTTGAGACAAGTATGTTTGGAAACCCCGGATTTATTTGAAGACGGAGGGAGTACAACACTGCAACACATTAGATATTTATATAGTGTGAATTGTTGATTAACTAGTATGTCCCTGAAATACCCCTACTCAGTGTACATATCTCAGATTCAACAAATTCCAACAGAGGAATGCAGCCTAGTACATGCCACTCTCCAAATTGGAAGTTTGAAACGCTCGTAGAATTGAATGGAAATTATTATGGAATGAAATCCAGTTCCCTAAGATTGCATTCCATCCCCAGTGACGTTATCAGCTGGGCCCGTCAACGTGCCCGTCTCCCCCCGAAAAAGGAAGCAAACAACGGCATCCACGTTCCCCCCCCTCAAAATTTCCCTCCGGGCACCCGCTCTCCACCCTCACCAATAATAAACTACACCCTCCCCCTCCTGCCCGTGTTTCCCTATCCGAGAAAATCCCGCCGTTGCAGCAAGACGAAAGCTATGGCGGATGAAGAAAACTCATTCTGRAGTGCCTAACTACTGTAGTGAGTGAACTTAGTAGACGGACAGGCGATAGATAAAACTCTYGTAATGGCCCCTTGCCGCTGACACTTTCTGACGCTTTCCTAGTGCGCRCCTCTGCTCCATTGTCGGACCTCTGCAGCTGGCTTTCCTGAGTTCTGACACCGTCCACCGGCTCTCCTGTCACCGCGCTGGAGTACTCTGGCTCCCTCTGGCTCAGTCTCGCAACTCCCTTCAGAGTTCTCCACTTCCACCTGCATTGTGTGCAACGGGAGTTTCTTGCTTGGTCTCTAGATCTAACTTAGTGTTCTGGGAAGTCTTTATCGTCTTTCGAGTGTCGGCTAGCGAGTGGGARGGAGCCATTCCTGGATTTGCTGGACTAAGATTTGGTGTGCTTGGGAGGAAGTTTGGGAGTGTTGTGTGTGAATCATTCCTGTTGTTAGGGATTGTTGTGGTCGTTGTTGGCTGCATTGGTTTAGGAAATGTAGCGACATTGACAGGTTTGGGAGTTTTGTGCTTCTTCTTGGATTCGTTTAGGGCACGAGAGAGGTGCGGTTTGTGTGAACGGTATTGTTTGCCTAGCTTTGTTTTCTTGGTTGCGTTGGTTGCCGTTGGTTMTTTGGAGATCAAGCGAGTGATTTTCGGTGTTGTTTAGTTTCCGACGGCGGACTTTGTCAGTSCTTCAGATGTGAATCTCAATTTGAAAGGTTGGAGGCGCAGATTTTGAAGGTATATTCTGAGGTTCAAATTTAAGCAACGTGTGTATGTTCCTGTTCCCCGTGGGATACTGTTTAGCATTGTGTGTCTGTTGTTGCTATTGTGATTGTTTCGCTAGTAGAAATGGATGTTTGTTCGTGCAACCTTGGGTTAAGTTTGGAAACTAGATCAAGGGTGGCTCTGACGACACTTGAGGCTTGTTGTGATCTGATGTAGCCTTGCGGAATCTTTGTTTYTGGTAATGGTTTCAGATCTTAGTTAGCAAGCGGTGTTTTTGATTAGCAGYTGTCTGTAAGCTTAGTGCCAGTGGCTTGTAACAATCYAATAGTCTCAGATTGCGCACTATAGAGAACCGTATTCGTGAGTTTAGGTGTACGCCAGATCTTATATAAGATTCGTGTGTCCCGGAGCAGTTATTTCTTTCGTTGCCGTGATGGTAGAATCTGTCGAACCTCTGCCGCACGACTTAAACTCCAATGCTGCAAATCAAGCATCATCCATTGAGTWTGGTWYGCACGRCATYTGATTTTCAGCAATGTTCTTGATGTTCTGCAGATGTTTGAGGATTGCGGCTATGAGTTTAGAGGCTCGCGAGTGCAACATTGTCGCGGACTTGGGCAGCATCCAAGTGGTGTATATTGCTGACTGTTGATATTGATACTTGASTTCGATTGTAGACTTCGATGGCTGGCATCGAAGGTCTGGTTGAAGAATATCCACCTTTCCACCAGATGATATCTTTTTGTCACCGCAACTCCAGGTCGACCTTTTCATCWCTCTGGCCGGAGTCTTTTTACTGCCACTGAGTCCCCAGGAAATTTTCAGGATACGCTCATGAGCATCTTTTAGCGGAAGTTGAAAGCAGATTGACAAGATGCACGACTCATTGCCGTCGTGCTTCGGCGAGTATGGAGTGCAGGTGGTGGATACTTCCGCAGGTAGTAATAAAGTGACACAAAACCTCGTCACCTGCTTATACCAAACGAAGTTAGCTGGCAAATGCCGCCCCCTCTCTATCACGTGGTGCAAGAACCTCATCGGACAGGGCCTCAGTGTGAACGTGGACGTGGACCAGCACATGTGCAAGGTGGACATGAAGCCGTGGATGTTTTGGAAGAAGCAGGGGTTGAAAAGCTTCGAAGTAGATGATATCAAAGTGGAAGTGTACTGGGAYCTCTCCTCAGCTAAGTACATTTGTGGTCCAGTGCCGAGTGATAGCTTCTTCGTTGCTGTTGTATCGGATGGCGAAGTTGTCTTGTTGCTGGGGGATATGTACAATGAGGCTTATAAGAGGACGAAGGCAAGACCAGCCTCGATTGAGGCCATTTTAGTATCCCGAAGCGAGCATGTTTTTGGGAAAAAGTATCATTCGACGAAAGCACAGTTTGAGGAAGGAGGAAAAGCACACGACATTGTGATTGAATGTCAGATTGGGCCTACGAATGAGCCTCGTATGTATGTCAGAGTGGACCGAGAAGTGGTGGTGCACGTGAAGCGGTTGATGTGGAAGTTTCGAGGAAATCAAACCATCATGGTGAATGGTAACCCTGTGGAGGTTTTCTGGGACGTCCACAACTGGTTGTTCAATCCAAGAGTAGGTCACGCGGTGTTCATGTTTCAGACTTGCTTGTCATCTGATAAGCCTTGGCTCAAGGAAGTTGCAGCTTGCTCCTCGGTGCTTCAATGGCCGGGTACCTACAGCTTCAAGGATAAGGAGACCTCGGGACCCAGTGGGTTCTCGTTGGTGCTGTACGCATGGAAGAACGAATAGCAACGGAGGGTAGCATCATCTGACCTAGTCTGCTTGCCAATTGCATTGCTAGGACACTAACAAAAGGCATTGTTGCTCTATTTTGAGAATCGAGCTTTGACACACGGCGCGATGTTGATCAGGAGTGCATGCACTGAGAAGATTCTTTTACGATGACATTGTTAAATGGTATGTACATCGTGTGCTGGGGAACCCATTTCGTAACAGGGCCTTTGGAAAAGCGTAGTTTACTAGTGTTCTATGGATCATATTTGTAGGAAAATTTTCTGCATCTCGATTTTTCATTGCCTGGAGCAATTAGATTCTGGATTTGAAGCAGGGACTAGCGAGAGCTGGAGATGATTGATTCTCTGCGCGTTTAACTCTGTTATAGCTTTTGTCCTCCACATTTGTATATTCCGGAATGAGATTATTGAGGTACAAGTATGTGATTATGTAACAAGTTACAATAATCCAGTCAACAGACCGATCCTTTCAACAGGAACTGTCTCACATTGTTGATCTCTCTTGTATGAGAGCACACTTGAATTTTATTCTGGTCACCCTTCAATTCCTGCACAAATCTTGGCCAAGGGGTACGTTAGGAGGTAGGAGAATCCAAATCCAACAGCGTCTTATCCCATTACCCTAAAATCTTTGATGATGACATATTGATTATGAGGATGTAGATCTCCTAATATGCTATATTGTTAGGTTTCTGGTCATGTAGTAAAACTTTGAATTTGAAATACTASTAAAACTTTRAACTGATATAATGCATGCGCAGGTGTGTGGGATTCCTTTTCCATTTGTTGACGAAATTTGTACGATGATCTTGGCTTGCAGTTCCACAGGGAGTTGGGTTAGCCTTCAATTGAAATCCTCACTTAGTAATTGCTTCTAATGCTGAAGCTGAGTTAGTAACTTAGTATATGTTACCCAGCCCTCTTCAAATGCATGTTATTACCCTAATTCACGGTTGGCATAAATGAGATAAATTTGTAATGTTGAAGTTGTTTAGAAAAGTCCTTTGATGTCTGAATATCCAAAAATATCATACAATCATTTTGCCTTACTGTATGACAATTTTGGATATCATACAAATATATCCAAAATAATATGCATGTAAAGTCTTTAGATCGTCAAGTGTGAAGACAGGAGAATAATGATTCTTAAACTATGCAAATAAACAAGGCCCCMCAAAGAAAATAGTAAGGTAAACTACTCCAATGTGGGCACTATAGGGCTGGCCCCCTCGCCACTCCAAGTACAGGGGTGCAAGTAAAATAGAAAGCCCCCTATTCTGAGCCTGATTAATTTACCTTGTACATCTCTCCTAACCAATTTGGGGCCTCTAATTGCAAATATGAATTCACAACTTGTAAATTCTATCATGCGTGGAAAACAAAAAAAATTCAGATATTGAGTGGTCGAGCGAGGGGGACAATATACCCTTGCCCGAAATAGGAGCACACCCATTGTGGGCACAATTCTAATGGTGTTTACATTTCAGATCTTAAATGTACACCACCATTACAGTTTTATCCACAATGGGCTTGCTCCCATTTTGTTTGTAATGGGATAGTATACCTTACAACTTGTTGCTTATTCTAATCTTGGAGCATGGTAACATATAGAATATTCTTTGTTTTGTATTTATACATAACTAGAATGGATTATGTTGTAATGCAAAACAATTGAATGACTATATTTTTCCGAAGGCAAGGTATTTTTGATTGTGTTTGAGCGTGTTTGAGTAGATTTGAAGGTATCCATCCACTATTTTGGAACTTCTTGCAGTAGTTCTACATCCTTTAGTGGAGAGTGAAATGTTAGAACCTTGGTCTGCAATGACCTTAAACTACCCCAAGTGATGGGGTGGATAGGAACTCCCGTTGATCCAATAGGCCCCATGCAGACGTTGCTCGCATTGGGGCTCTTCGTGCTAGTGCACAAGGAAGGGTTTTGTTGTTCCTACTTGATCCTAACGGGGATATCAAATGCGTGTAATTCTCGGGCTTTTCTACCAGGTTGCCTTGGTTGTTGTGTCGTGTCAATCCAGCTGCAGCCCTTGCATTCTGTTTCAAAAAAATAAAAAATATTATGAACTCTTTAAATATTTTATAATTGCTCAGGTAATATTCAATTACTCTTTACTTTTGTTAGGAGCACCAATGTACAGGGAGACTGGTGAAAAAATCTATAAATTTTTATTTGGAGTAAAAAGTAAAAATTAGAGAGAAAACAAGACTCAATATGTTAAAAAACTAGTTCAATATGGGAAATGAAGGAAAATAGCTCTCATAAAACTCAAAAATATCCAGAATGCTGAGGAGCATATATTATGATCTCAATGAAGTTGCTTATCAATGTTATCAACACATAATTTTCAGTAGTCAAATCATAATCTTCGCTTCAGCTGCCAAGCTCTGAAAATTGCAGGACGTTAAATCCTCCATTCAAAGGTGGGCCCGCCTGGCGTGGCGCGCGGGCTGGACCTAGGCCTGGACCCCACCTCCGCCCCCCCCGGGCTTGGCAAGCCCACCTCCCAACCCAGCACTCCCAACCCAGCACTCCCAACCCGCACCTGACGCCGGCTCCTATAGCAACGGAGCAGCAACGTGACGAAGAGGGAGCACTCGACGGAGGCGGAGGTTCGTCTATTATCTTGACTTTCCTTTGTTGTGTCGCCATTTGTGCTTAGGGTTTAGTGTATGCGCCATCGTTCTTGGAGTTCTTTGGGCCTCATCACCACTGGCCCAGCATTCAGCTGCTTCAGCTGCATCATCTACAAGGACGAGGCCAAGTGTGATTAAGAGATGTTCTACATACATACTTGAATTCTTGTAGTCTAACTACACAATAATTTTGTACGTATTGTTTCATATATTGACATAGCAACCTGATTGAGCTCCATGAACATCGAGAAGCAAACTTCTGAAGAATTTGAATGTTTTAGGCAGGTATATCTCATTGAAAAGTTCCCACCTATTATGAAGCAACCCCATTTGACTCCAATATCCTCGAGCAGTGATAGGGTCTCTCAAAAGTTTCAAGGTTATAACCTGAACAGAAAGATGGGCCCATAAAATTAGTTCAAAGCAAATCAAGATGCATCAACTGAAATGCCGATGGAACTTGATTGGCCAAAACAACAAACTCATACTCTATAGATAAGGAGATGCTCACCTTGCAGCAACCCCTAAATTGTTTTTATCTTCGTTCCAACTTCCAAATCTCTGATTTCTCTGCAACATTTTGAGCTAAAAGACCGTTGTATTTGGCTGTGCACGACCTGAAGCTGTCGAGAATGATAACTCTCTCAGTTCGTCATCTCGATCAGAGATAGGATCGTCGAAACACTCAGTTGCTTCTAGTTTTCTTTGGATGAGTACCACCTCTCCTTGGAAAGAGTGGTGAATGCACAAAAGACCAACCAGTTTTTGTAGCGTTCACTAGTACTGGCCAGTACTACCGACCTTTTGGAAAAAAATATTTAAAAATAAGTAAAAATATGGATAATTAGAATAATACTATAAATATCATGTCACAAAAATTTGAGACCCCAAAAAAATCTAGGTCAAAAGTTATTCACAAAATAGAGTGACACACTTTTTGAAGAAAATAGACAGTTTGACGTTTTAATGTATAAAAAATAGTAAAAACAAATTTTAAAAAAACTAAAAGTTAGAAATTTGGAAAAACTTTGTTATAAAGAGATTTCACCAAAAGAATGATCTTAAAACCATTTTGAATGTTCAGAAGTGCACGCGCAAGGGAGCCATGTTACCACGCATGTAGAGGACATAAAATAATGTTCTTTTAAATTCCCTTTGGTGGATTCATGCCTTCCTAGTGTGGAAATAGACAAAAAAAATTTCAGCTCTAGATGATTAATTTTGGGTACTCCCCAATACTATAAACCCTTAAACTACAAAGTGTGACAAATTAGCTAAATTGAAAATTAAATATAAAATGATTTTTTGAAATTTCTGAAAAATAAGGAATTCGATTGATATCGAGCAAGACATCTCCAATTAAAATTTCAATTTAATTGAGTTCATGCTTCATAAGTTATAGTGGATGACAACTCCGCAATTCCAAGTGTGACGCAAAAATAGTACTAGTCTTTCATGCATTCACCCATAGAACATGCCGGATGATGCTTCTAATTTTTCATAATCGGAACATCTTCCCATTTTCATTATCTTCGTCACATTCGGTAGGAAAGTCTGTTGACTTTCGGTATCAAGCATGTTTGAGCCATATGAATTAGCAGAATCACAGGATGAGGTCATTTCCTTTGTTGACGAATCTATCTGCCATAAGTTTTCCGAGTCTGCTTGCAGTAGTTGACCATCAATAGCATATCGATATGTCTTGCATGATAGGCTTCTTCATACTTTCAGTTACTCGATCAATCAAGCATAATTCTGCTTCCACTTGCTTCAACACTCGTTTATAGATAATGGAGTTCTTTATCCACAAGATTTTGAATCTGAGTTCAGAGTCTTCATCAATATCCAGACTTCTTTACTCAAATGCGAGCAAACACCCGCGAAGCCTACGGAGGAGCGTGGAGCAGGCACGAACTAAGCACTGACAACAAGCCTATCCCAAACCGCAACAACTACAAGAAATTCAACAACTGCGCATACACTAAACCCTAAGCGCAAACGGCCACGCTGGAAAAGAAGTTTAAGAGAATAGACAAACCTCCGCCTCCGTCGACTGGTGCTTCGTCTTCGTCACATTGGTGCTCTGTTGCTGTGGGAGCTGACGTCAGGTGCCGGGTTGGGAGTGTTGGATTGGGAGATGGGCCTGCCAGGCCGGGGGAGGGCGGGCCTGGATCCAGCCCGAGCGCCACGCTAGGCAGGCCCACCTTCAAATGGAGGATTTAACATCTTGCCTGAAAATTGGCATCAACTTTTGTCAATGATTTCCAGTTTCCCTGACTAAATGGTTCCAAAAGTTTGATGGGTAGTAGAGATAAAACAATTCATTGTCATTCATTAGGGGTAGTCACTCCATCTCAAAAAACAAAGTTTTTGTAAAGAATGACAATAATAAATAAAAATAGGTGCCAATAGGGAGCCATTCTACATGAAGAAGGTGTGACACCCCTTTCGTGTGGCTCCGACACTATAAGAATTAAAAATTTTCACCTCCATGGATGTTGTGTTGATGCTCTGCTAGGATGCTTCGAGAATATCTTGTTGATGAGGAGTGTCGATTGGTTAATGATTGCGGTTTAGGTTGTGGCAATTGTGGTTACTCTTGCTCGTAATGTTTTTTTCTTAGTGACTTAAGTGAACATGGCTTGCAGAGGTGAGAAATTCTTCAAAGAAATCTTCTTCACCTCTAGAGTGGAATAATGGCCATAGTTTACAATAGGATTGAAAGATTCTTTGGGAATAATTTTACAATGATTGCAATTACCGTGCAATTAGAGAGGATTGAACCTGTGAAATGTCCCATTGTTAGTTGTATTGTAATCCTTAAAGGAAGGACTAGTAACCACAGAAATCATCCATTTTGATACCATGGGAATCATCGGCTTAAAAATAAATAAATAAATCCAAAAGCACTCATTGGAAGTCAAACTACTATAGAAGATCTTTCCTTTCCACCCCTAATTCTTAGGAAAAATGGTTGCACTTCTTATCCTACACAAGAAGATTCTTTGTCATCCATCGGACACAAAAAGTCTGCCTCGTTTAACTCCTAAAGTCCCATTGTCCCCTCAGGGGACAATTTGGATTTTGGGCAGGTTCTTGTGACCTTGATTTTTGATGAAACTTTTTGAAACTTTTTCATAAGATAGAAAAACTGATTATCTTTGTGGGAATATAATTTTTATTTCAATTGGTTCCCGGGAGCAAAAGTTATATAACAAAACCCCCAAAACTGAACTCGGCGGGCAGCAAAACAAATTTTGCAAAAATTCAAAATTAAATTTTTCAATATTTTTTTTTGGAATGATACATTTTTTTCTACATGTGAAGCTTTGATTCATTCTATTTGGACTAGTAATGGGAATGTTATGGACAATCTTGTTTTTCAGGCAATCTAAGCATCTTCTTGAAAAAAAAACTTATAGCATTCATTTTTGAATGCAATTTTCACAATTTTTCAAAAAGAATTGTTGGAAAAGGTGAAGTTTACTTTCTAGAACAATCTCACCGTTTGGATTATTTTGTTGCAATTCCATCTTAGAGTTATTAACCATTTAGTTTTTCTTTCAATCTTGGACCTACTTCTACTTAACAATTTTTTAAAGATTGAAAATCAAGTGTGTGTTTTTTGAAAAAAAAATTCTAGAATTTCAATTCAATTATTCAACATAAAAAAATTTAAATTCAAAGTCTGTAGTGCAAAAAAATTTGACAAATGAGARTCAAAGTCATCTGAAATTGCAGTCCAGTGTTCAAAAAAGCTCTCTTTTTCCACTTTGAATGCTAATATCTTCCAATCTATACGATCAAACTTCATGAAATTTTTATCACATGATCTAAGACAAGTGAAGTACAAGATCCTACGGTTGGATTTTGGGAAAAATTCTTCTTTTGTTTTTTTGGATGAATGCAACAAAAATGACAGTTTGCTGTGTTTTTTGACAAAAAAAAATGGCCTTGGGACTTTAGGGGTTAAGGCGGGTTCCAAATGTTATTATGTAAGAGGTCCTAAAATGGAGCAAGTTCTAAAACCAATTAGGCTCTGGAGGTACATTTTGCAATTTCCAATGTACAAGCAATCTACATTTGAGGAGGTGGTCGATTTTAGAGCCCATTGAAATGCACTTTCCTGCAACTTCAAAAATTCATAACTAATTCCACAAAGCTCCAAAAAATATGAAACAACTTGGGTTAGATGCCATTTCCACTTGTCTTTCAAGGAAAATTTACTGAAAAATTATTTCAAGCAGTTTCACCTTGCCAAAATTCAGCTTCAGCCCTTAGATGGGCGCTTTATGGACCTCCTACCTTACTGTACCAGCTGTATGAGACCTTCAGAATTCAGAAATGTGTCTGAAGGATTTGGCAAGATTCCGTGGCATCAGTTTTCTCCAGAGAATGGAAATGGCTTGCCAGTGGCAGTGTTGAATAATCCAACTCACGTTTTTCAAAGSCCAGTGAGTGAGGGTTCCAGGGAACGATTGCTAAGCTTAGGCTCACATTTGCAGAGACAAACCAGTGAGTCCTCTGAGGCCACTGAGGACTGCTGCCAAGACTGGTGTAACAAACTCCTCATTATTGACCCATCTACCAAGTAATATGAAAGATTTCAACCTTTGGAAACGTGCAAGCAGTCACAAAGCGAAGTGGACCTTTAACCCTTAAAGGACGGACCTATCACCGCTAGCAAAAGGCGGGGTGCAATATGTAGTGCTTGACCGAGGGAAAAAACACTGTTCATGCACATGTTTACCTTTGGATAACTTGTTCAAACCAATACGTGATGCTACCCATTCAAAAATTGTGAGAAGGGCTCTGTGGCACAAAACACTTTCACGTGAAAATGTTTACTATCTTCATAAGAATAGGGCTACCTAAAAATATGGAAGCAATTAAAGACATTAAATTTGACTTCCCATGATGATTGAAATATATGTGGTCACTTTCAAAAAAAGAACGGATGAAAATTAGTGAGTGTCCACTCACCAAATGAGATTTTTGTCATCCAAAGGACAATAAACATCCTCCGTGTCGTTCAAGGGTTAAACCTAGAAGGACGGGGGGCCTTGTGGAATTCATCATTTCTAAAACCGTGGGAACAATTGATATTAAAAAATTCAAAAGAACTCATTTGAAGTCAAAGTACCGTAGAAGTTCTCCCCTTTCCGCACAAAATTCCGCGCATGAATAGTTGCACTTCTGTCCCACACGGAAATATACCTTGTCATCCATCAGACACTAAACGTCTGCAACGTCCATCCTGGGTTAAACCCTTGACCCTTAAACAAAGGGCTGGTGACCATGGAAATCATCCATTTTAATACCGTGGGAATCACTACTTTGAATAGGGGTAGTAACTCCTCATCGCCGAACGTCCAACCATGCTTAAAAGCATCCTCCCTTTGCAAATGTTAAAAGTATAAATTTCAATCAGTTATGAAGATCTCAATTGTACAATACTGTAGTGTGTATGTTGTAGATGGTGTGGAACAAATTTGGGGTCATTTGACCTTATAGATTGAAAGATTGTAATGTTTTAGTGTTGGAAAAAGGTGCTAAAATTTTCTCAAAAGCACATTTGGAGGTGAAGTTTGATTTTAAAACCAACTCAAATGCAAAAACATTAAACTACAAAGTGATTCAAAACCAGAATATAAACACTTTGGTGGAAAAAAATATCATAAAAATGACGCATTGTGTCTGCAAAGTGGATTTGAAATGTCAAAAAATAGTGAAAAAAGTAGGAAAAAATCACATTTGTGGCTGAACCTCCTTCTATTAAAATGCTTCTCAATCACTCATAACGTCTTGATGGATCTAAAATTTTAACCAAACAAACTGGATTAGTGAGCGCAACATTTCTAGTAAAACTTGTTGAAAAAGGATCATATATGGGTGATTGCAAGAAACACTTCACGTTTTTGTCTCAAAAACGCAGTTTTTGGCCACTGTACTAGCAGTACTCAGTTGTACTACTGGAACTATGTGTCAGTGGTGCGCCTATCAATGTACACCGTTGATTTTGGCCACTGGCAGATCTACGCCATTGATTTAGTCCTACTTAGTACTATGTAGTACTATTGAGTGTTATGGAGTACTACAGAAGCCATTGGGAGCAAAAAATAGCAAAAAAAGGGTATGTGGACCTTTTCATTTTTAATAATTCAAAAAAAATTCAGAAAATTATTTTTTTTTAAAATGTTTTGCTAGAGAAGATTGCGCTTGCATTGCACTAAGAAAATCATGTAGTAAATTTTTTCCCTCTTCATAGCCTTTGCGCAAAGGAAGGTCACTTTGACCCCATATGTGCAATTGACATATTTCTATTTTCATAAAAACTCATCGTGAGTCCTTTCAATGTTAATAGACCTCCAACATATCCAATTTGTGGCTTCTAATTCACATTTTTGGGTCAAAAATAGGACTAAAACCCTCCAAAATGGCCAAAGTAGACATCCAATTGGGGGCAGATTAAAAATAGTAAACTAATTTTTTAAAATTTGAAAAAATTACACAATGTCTGCAACTACCACATGTATCTTCATTTCAAGTTTCATCCCAAATGGACAAAAAATGCAAAAGTTATGAGCAAAAAACCACCTATCCAAGGGCAAGGGGACAAAAAAAWGGACAAGTGTTTCTTGCAATCACCCATATGAAGAAGTTTAGAGCTGTTGAAGTGCGCTAATATGCAAAATTTCTCAATTTTAAACTTGAATTGCTCCCACACATTCAAAATAACTTGGATTGGCATGAAATTTTTACCACAATAATTAGACCTTTATGGGAACAAAACCCAATAAATTTTTTTTGAAAAAAAACATTTGATTAAAAAGTTACAAGCCCCCAAAGTTGCAGAGCCATCAGAAAACTCAATACATCTTGTAATGATTTGAAATTTCACCAGTGAAACTAGAGTAGTATGCGCAACTTTTCCAACAAGCTTTATTGAACTTGGACATTGGATGCAAAAGTTACAGCACTTTGAATTTGACTTCTAGACTTTGCGGGGACGCTTTTTATCCCTTTCATCGATGAGGGATTAAGGGGATCAAATAATTAAAGGGACTTATTGTAGAGAACTGTAGATGTTTGAAACATGATGTACAACTCCTAGACACTTCATTAACTATAGATGTACATCAATGGTAGATATTTATATAGTGTGAAATATCGATTATTTAGTTTGGATCCCCTTAAAAGCCTTATTCAATGTAGTTTTCTAGTTAAAAATAATTCAAAAGTACTCATTAGAAGTCAAAGTACTCTTGAAGATCTCCCCTTTCCACACAAAATTTTGAGGATGAACAATTGCACTTGTGTCCTACGCATGTTGATTATCTATCATCCATTGGATGCAAAATGTCCGCCTTGACATTCAAGGTTTAAACGCCGTGCGGGTCACCGTGGAAAATCATGAATTTTGATACCAAAAGAATCATTGGTTTGAAATAAAATTCATAAGCAAGCATTGAAAGTCAAACTATTGTAGAAGATCTTCCCATTCCATAGCTAATTCCAGGGATTATTAGTTGCACTCCTATCCTACACAAAAAGATGCTCTCTCATTCATTGGCCAAAAAATGGCCTTGGCATCGTTTATGGATTAAGTATTTGCAAGAAGATTTCAAACTCTTATAGTAGGGGTGCTAAGGGGACAAAAAATGAAGGGACTCACTGTGGAAAGCTATAGATGATTGAAACATGATGTACAACCCCTTGATACTTTAATAACTATTGATGTACAACAAAGGTGGATATTTATGATGTGTGAAATGTCAATTAATTAGTGTGGGTCCCCTTCAACTATCCCTATTTAGTGTAGTTTTGGAGCACAATATGAATATTGTAAGTGTGATTTTTTACATGGTGGATTTTTAAAGAGCGGAGGATTGCGACACATTAGGGGTAGTCACACCCTCTCCGAGAAGCAAGATTTTATGAAGTCGGAGAAGTTGGTGAGAAAAAAGAGTAGCCAATGGAGAACCGTTCCACACGAAGAAGTGTGGCACCCTTTTTTGCTATTTCAAGATGCGAGAACCAATTCTCGAAGAATGCTTTAGGTTCTCTTCTCCGCGGGTTTTGTTCATCTGGGTTTGAGGGCTTGTTTTTGTCCCCGAAGTTGGATGTGGGTTTGCCTTGCTACTGGATCTTCCTCGGGTTGGGTCGACGCATCCTCTTTGTCCGATTGAAGTGTGGAGCGTCTAGCAACGGAGGTCGATGGTGTCCTCGCTTCGGAGGCAACGGAATAGTCGGAGGTAAGTTATGTGAGGTAAGGGATTCGTTTGTGAACTTGCTTGCTTTTGTACACCATTCAAATAGGTTATTTGAATGTGGGTTCTCGGGGATGCAAGGATACTAGGATTTGTAGCGTTCCATTTTCAAAGGTAGCCGTAGTAGAAGGTTTTGATTCTACAGTTTGTATTGCTCAATGTGTACCATGTTTCTATATTTCCTTATTACTGCTTGTATTTTTCACACACTATTAAAAAACTTTGTCAGTTTTGTTCTTTCCCAACATTCCATGTTCCTTTCTTCAATAGTTCAATTTCTTAGATAAGAATGCTTTCTTGCATGGTTTGCTTTCTTGAATACTTTGCTTTCTTGAATACTTTGCTTGAATAGTACTAATAATGTTTTGGTTTCTAGTAGGAATGCAGCATGCCATATTTGTCTTAGATCTTAAAATAGCGGACTAAAAACAAAAACAAGTTGAGAACAAAGACCAAATCTTCATGAGGACTACACCTATAAAAACTATTGCCAATGCAACAGAGACATTTGATCCAGAGCAAAAAACACCTCCTAAAAAAACTATTGCCAAAAAGTCCTCTTTAAAAAACCCAACTATGTCCCAAACTCCTTAGAGCACCTCCACATCCCAAAGAGTTGGAAGTCAGCGTTGTCGCATTGTAAATGCATAGGTTATGTAAAAATATATATTTATATGTGATTTTGATAGGTTTTGACTTTTGACTATAATAATATTGTAAGAAAAATGACGTCATTGTAGTGACTTCAAGTTGACGCCTTCTCGTTGGGGAATTAGTTGTTTATCAAGAGAAGACAACCATCTAAGAGCATTATTAGTTTGAAGTGATCTTTTGAATTTAGCAAATCATATTACTGTTGAGTTTAGTTTCCGTCTTCACTTTGGATTTTAGTATGTTGACTTAGAGGGTTTTTTCTGAGTTTCAACATGAAGATCCTCAACATGAGACCAAATTTGAATTTTCTCAATTGCAACTACCGGATTAATCTGTTCAGTTGTTGGATCTTGCATTGTTGCATGAGCATCCATGAGATGAAGCTAGGTCTTCTCTTCTGCCAAAACAACCTCATGTGAAGCGGCAATTACACGGGAACCTTCAACGGGACACTTGAGCGTTAGTGGTTTTGTTGTAGATTGGATGTGTTGAGTGCAACAACCAAAAAATGAAGTTTGAAGGATGTTTTGAGGTTCTTAATTATAAAAAGTGTTATTGTATGGTTAAGCATGTTGAAGGGAGTCATGTCCACCAGCATTGGTTGGAAGGTCCAATCAATCTTTTAACTAACCCAGATTGTGTTGATTATGTTGTTGCTACCATTAGACACATCCTCAAATTTTTGAAAATGAAGTGATATTCTTGGAACTCTATCTTTTTACTTCCAATAGTCATATAAATCCTTACTATTTTGATTTTTGTGTTTAATGATATTTTCAAAAATTATTTTATATATTTGAAGTTGTAGGAAAGAAAAATAGAGATAGTTTATCTTCTAGTTGAACTTTGAGGAGTTCAGTYTTCAAATTTTGGATAGAAAGTTAGTGATGAGGTCAAAAATGGCGAAAAATGTGTGTTAACCCCTAAAGGACCAAGCTGCGTTTTTCGGCAACATAGCAGTTTTGGGCAGCTCACTACAAATGTAGTTTTCCTTATTTTTCTTTGAAATTTTTACACAACATGTGTCCGAGGTGTATCTTTAAGGCCCAACAATTTTCATAACATTTTACTACACTTTCAAAAAGTTATTGCATGATATATGATTTTCTTTGAACTTAGGGCAATATGGGCAGCCCCAAAAAGTTCTATAAAAATCACTTTTTTTAAAATGTAAAAATTTGAAATTGGTTCTTTACAATTATATATAAGTGGAAAGCTTTGAATCATTCCATTTGGATTAGTGAGCTAAAAGTTATGTGGAGTTTTAGTTTGTGGGTAGGTATGGTTTTTAGAGATTCCATACTTACCCACAAACTAAAACTCCTCATAGCTTTTAGCTCACTAATCCAAATGGAATGATTCAAAGCTTTCTGGGATACTTATATATAATTGTAAAGAATCAATTTCAAATTTTTATTTTTTCAAAAAGTGATTTTTATAGAAATTTTTGGGGCTGCCCGTACTGCCCTAAGTTCAAAGAAAATCACATATCATGCAATAACTTTTTGACAGTTGAGTTATTTGTAAAGTCCCCCCACTTTGGGCATGACTTTTTTTGAAGTTGAGAAGGCAACTATAATTAAAGCGTCAAACTTTTTTGCAAGATACTTATGTCTGATGACTTCAAAAGTGGGGACCAAACTTTTTTAGGCACCATTTTGATGGAAAAATAAGTTTCATACCCACTTTTATTTCGATTTTTTTAACTCAACCGACTTTTCACAAAACTCATGGGTTTAAACCCCGGTTTAGTGTACTTTACGAATAACTCAAGTGTAGTCAAATGTTAAGAAAATTGTTGGGCCTTAAAGATCGATACTCCTTGGACACATGTTGCGTAAAAATTTCAAAGAAAAATAAGGAAAACTCCATTTGTAGTGAGCCGCCCAAAATTGCTATGTTGCCAAAAAACGCAGCTTGGTCCTTTAGGAGTTAAGATAGCCTTATGGCAAAGTATTGGCTGAAGTCCACTTGCTTGTATAGTAAAGAGGGAGGGTAAGATTGAAGTTAAGAATGAGACTCTTTTTTTCCAGTTAGCTGTTGAGTTCGGGACAAATGTTTGAAAGGAGATATTTAATGATGTACAAAGAAACTTGCATTGAAAATTTGAGATATTGTGTTTCATGGTTTTGCATTTTTAAAAAGTCCTTACTTGCTTGATTTGGAGTCGGCATTCAAAAGCTACCTTAATTTGAATGGAAGAGAGTTTGCTACCTCCCATGTAAAGGGGCAGAAACTTTGACCAACCATAGAAGACGAACAAGTCTTTTGTTTGCAATAAAATTTTGAAAGATTGTGAAGAATATTTTGTAGCTTTCTAAAAAATATAATTCGTCCTATTTGGAGCTGATATGAGTGAGCTGGGAGTGTCAAAGTAAAGAGGGTCTGCTGCCCTTAATTCTAAAGGGAAAAACTTTGAGAGATCATAGAAGTTGGACAAAGTATTAGAAAAATTCAAGATCTGGAGGAGGCGTATAAAATTGTTTTAGCTTTTCAAAAATCTATCATTTATCTTATTTGGATTCTTGAAGCAATGGTGGCATCAAGTCAAAGTTTAGCTAAGGAGTTGAAGTTGGAGTTGGGGGAAACATTGAAGACTTGTGTATAGTGGCTTGTGACTTTCTTTTCTTTGTAAAACTTTGTTGTTGCGGGTGGCATGGATTATACCATTGCTTAGCCTCATTTTGTGTCAAGGTAACGAAGTGGGGTTCTTTACCCACATGGTCAAAACTTGCTCTATTCTCACAGTGAGGCTGGATTGATGACCAGTAGACCGTGTGTTTGAAGTTTAGGAGCCATTTTTATTGACAATATCTCTTGGTATGCCGTCGGTTCTACATGTCCCATATCCCATGGTTTCCTATTACTACCTTGACCTGTGAGCCCAAACATGAAAGGCTAATGGAGAGGAATTCCACAACGGTATAGAAGATTCAACATTGGAGACTTAAGATTTGAACACAATTGCGTCTTCTTTTACTCTTGAGTCATTTCTAGTCATACTTAGAATCCCTGTGATTTCTCGAGGCGAACTTCTCTCTACATGACAACGTCTCTATCTATGTGGGAAGTGATGATATTTCCTATAAGCCTTTTGGAGAAAATGGACAAATTTCTAGAAAAAGAGTGTATATTTGGTCTTTATCCATTGAACAAAGTTGAGTTATGAGCATATTGAACTTGTAAATGGTTTGTCGACTTCTATTTACTTCAGCTGCCATAATTAGCAAACAAATCAATATATACTTTGGATGGGATGAACCTAATTGTATCAGAAACAAATGTGGGGATCATTTTCAATGTATGCATAGAAATATTATTGATGAAGAGCTTGAAGGAGGAATTGAAGAGTACAACAAAGATAGTACTCCATTTACAAAAAACCACATTGTCCACACTCATACTAACTAACCTCATCAAAAGGGCTTCCACATACTGCAGATACAAGTTAAAAAAATAGTTGGGTAGTACACTTCCAGGCACATTGCTGCCTGTGTTACGTTTTAGACAATATATCCCTCTACTTCATGGGTTAAGCAATTTCGTCAAGGCAGGATGGAATACATTAGGGCATCGACACTCTAGAAGTGCAGAAGATTTGAGTCACATCATCCATATCAATGGCATCTAGACTCATCACACTACAAGGGAATGTGTTTGAATTGACAAAAACTGGTCCAAATCAACTAGTCCTAATTGACAAAAAATTGACAAAAAATTGATAGATTTTTGTCAATTTGGATAGAAAATTGTCCGAATTGACAAAAATTTGTCAATTTTTTGTCAATTTTTTATCAATTAGGACTAGTTGATTCGGACCAGTTTCTGTCAATTCGGACACATTCCCTTGTAGTGTGATGAGTCTAGATGCCATTGATATGGATGATGTGACTCAAATCTTCTTTGAGTGCACTAATCCAAGCTCACACCTTATTGATTTAGGTTAGCAATGCCTTGCAACAAACTTGGATGTGGCAAAAAGAGATGCACAATACAACTATGTTGTTCCAAATAATGCTCTAACACAAGTACTTCATTTTTGTATAAAAATTTTGAAGTTTTTTTTTAAACTTCTCAATGTCTTTCTTTCATTTTGAAGTGATCAATTTATCAAATCTTTTTTTTTTAAATGAATAATGTGATTTTTGTTCTGTAGATGATATTCTAGAAGAGCCACTCCCGGATCACCACGACATTATTGTTCTTGAAGGCTCTCAAGATGCAGCTTGTGATGCAAACTTTGTTGACACCAGTGGAGACAAAATTCTTTAAACACCAAGTACACCAATGTACATTTTAATGGTTTAGGGGGACCAAGATGTATAACATAAAACTATACTTTGGGAACATTTGTCTCTTGGGCTGTTTTTGAAACAACAAGTTTTTGTTTTTTTTTCCTCATTAAGGAGTTCTCCGTATGTGTTCCTTGAGTTTCTTTGGTTTTGAAGCCTCCCATTGTATAAATAATTGCCTTGAGTACATGTATTAAAAACTTTAACAACAAATGGGATATCGACATACGTACCCCTTTCTGAATAAAATGTGAATTCACTCTGATATTGACATTCTCCCACAATGGGACAATGGGATCAAAAGAGGCAAGGACTACCACCCTCACTATAGTCATGCAATCTAACAGAGACTCCTACTTGTTATTGGCTTTGGGATCTTTGGTAAAATTGCTCCACATTGACAAAGTCCAAGTGTGGCTCCCTCATGCTCAAAAGGTCTAAATTTTAGGCAAGGATATATTGAGGTCAATCACAACACTATGGCAATTACTAGGAGGGTTTTATCTCAGTGGAAATTGAATTGCCATGATGCACTACAATGTTATTCAAACTAATTGCTAAATTTAAAACCAAACATAAAATTTCAATATGCATTGTATTGACATGGAGATGTATTTCCAATGTTGGTTTGGCATTGCACCATATTCAACATGTCCATCACCGTGATCATGACTCATGTAATTATTTTCAAACATGGTGAATATATGCATTTTTAGTTTTATGAGAACTTAAGATTCTTTCATTGGACATTGTTTGTCCACCACGTTCTTACAAGGTTGAAATGACTTCAATATATATACATTAGTTTCTTTTCTCTAAAGTTTGTCATTTCAATGTCAATCCAATGGAATTCGTATAAGGTAGAGGTACCTATTTCAGACAATCCCCATGCCATGGTTTTATAGGGTGACCTATTGTGAACAATAATTGAATGCACTGCTCATTGAAAAAAAAATTCTACTTGTGCCTTCTCGTTCACTCATCTCTCTTCCGTCCATGATTAGGAAAAATGCCAAAGCTATCAATAATAGGTGAATTTACCAGACCTAAATGGGTCTGAATGAAAAATCCACATTTATATTGAATGAAATATTTTTTCTTGAGAAAAAAATTATTTTCTTACTGCATTCTTCCTCGTCCTTATTTCAGCACACATTGAACTCGATTTCTCAACGAATTCCTCATATCCTACTTGTTGAAACGCTTAAGTTATCCATTAGAGATACCTCTATCTTATCTTATTGACTCCATTAATGCAATTTGGGTATCAAATTTGATGGGCATGAGAGTGACATTGAAGGAAGATAAGATACATCAATCTGATTCCCAGAATTTTAGGATGAGCAAGTTATGAACAAATAAAAGCTGCACAAACTCCCTCACCTGGCTGGATGTCCTTGCAATTTCTGTACCTTACACACTGCAGAGGACTGAAATTATTGATAATAATGAACATTATTACTTGTGGGCACATCAATCCACTTGAACTGAATGTGTTGGTGTCCCCTTCCAACTTGTCCAACTTGTTAACTTAAAAATGTCTCAAAGTTCGTTGCAGAAAAAAATGTGCAGTTCTGTGCATGTCAGAGCCAGTTTATAAAAAAAAAATTAGGCATGAATTTTCACCAATGGAGGCTACTGCCAGAAGGTGTTGGCTATTTTTGGGTAATGAAGTGAAAATTTCCTTTATTTTTCAACCAAGATAGACATATTATTGTTGAATTTTAAGATCAATACCCAAATTTTTATGTAGGTATCACCTAGTTTTGATATATATATAGGTATCACCTAGTTTTGATATATATATAGGTATCACCTAGTTTATATATATATATAGGTATCACCTAGTTTTGATATATATATATATAGGTATCACCATGTATCATGCCAGTATCAAAGAAAGAACTGGCTACTTCTCTAAAATGATTTAAGAGAAAAAAATAAGGTCAGAGCCCAAGAGTTGATGTGTTAAACATTATGGTAAAATACACATGAATGGCTGTCAAGTTGGTAGTATGTACCCCAATCTTTTTGTAATTTTTTAAGTGAGATACCCCATGTTTTCTTACTATGGTGCTATTAGTACAGTGGTACTTTGGTGAAAAAATAACAGGAAAATAAAAGTCAAAGTGACATGCTAGAACAAGAAAACCACTATGGTAGAGGGACCCATTCCTAACTGGAGCCCCATTACCAATCAATAGGGTGTTGTATTTCCGACCAAGGCGGAACAAATTTCCATTTTCTCCTTGGAATGTGTGTTTCTGATTTTTTCAAGGTTTGGACCAATAAGTTCATGACACATAAGTGAGCAAGAAAGTAGGAAGCAATGAGCGGGAAAGTAGTTCTTGAATGATCAGAATTGGATGACTCTACATGTTGATCATGGATCAAGCCCAACTTTGGCCTTTCAAAATTCATAGTAATTTCATTGTAAAAGATAAAATTACCAAAGTTTTTGCAATTTCCATCATTTCAATCAACGCACCTCTGAAAATATTTGTTTTGCCTAACACTACCCTAGATCATGTCCATAATTGCTTATTTGATCGGTTATGGGTCTCTCTACCATACAATAGCATGTTTAGTATTGGTAGCAAAACATATATTTTAGACTTAAATGAAGCTATGAAGCCACTATGAAGCTTAAGCCTTAAATGTTCTATGCCCAAGGCCTTTTTGAGCTTCTAGCAATTTGCTCTATATTAAACAAAAAGCTAACACTTTGATAAGATGAATCAATTTTTTTTGAAATGTAACCATACAAATTCAATGTAGACATGTTAAATATCACTAATAAAAAGAAAACACAACAACATCATTTAAAGATTGAAAGGTTATAATGCTTGATCATGAGGGTGTCAAAATTGTAAAAGTGAGTTGAAGTCTTGGAATCGTCTTTTCACATGTCAAATCTAAAAAGTTTGTTAACCAAGAAAATATGAGGTTGAAGGGCCCAACATGCTTAACTCCAATCAATTTATGGCCTCTCAAAAACCTACTCTAGATTTTTTCAAATGATTTGCTAATGTGATTTTTTCTTGAAGCTCTCGTGTATGTGAGGCTCATTTCCAAGCGCCCTCAACACTATGGAAAGTCAAGATTGCAATGGACACCCTTGCACACAATCTTGAATTGAAAAATCACAAAAAATCATTTTCAAAATTGAACTTTTGATGCTAAGACTAGACTTCAAAAAGAAGTTTTCAAAAATATAAACTTCCCAAATAGCAACTTGGTTAGGTTCTTTTAACTTCAAAATTTTGCAAACACTAGATTTTGGTGCCTCGGGCAATTAGAGATTAACATAGAGTCATGACGTGGGCCGTCTAGTATTTGAAGTTGACATCTTTGTTAGTTTCAAAAATGTTGTTAGTATTAGGCATTGTTAGTGTTGTTAGTATTATTCATTGTTAGTTGTTTGTATTAGGTGTTGGAAGTTGTTAGAGTAAGGAACTTATCGTTGTTTGACCTTATAGTTGATGGGTGATAACCGGTTTGCTACATTAGAAGAGATATGAGCCCTCTAAAAGGTTGTGAGTTCAAAAAGGTCGCGGTGCTATTATGGAAAAATTTTAAAAATTGATATCCGGCATGGCACTACTAGTGCCATGTCAAATTCCCAATTAAAAAAAATAAAGTGTCACAGGGCCTTGCAGCTAATTATTTTTTATAGCCTTTTAGAGGGCTCATATCTCTCCTAATGGTAGTTGATACTGTGGTTGTGGACTTAAGGTTAGGAATAGCTGGTGGCTAATTGCCGAGATTTATGGAGGCTACTATAGGCTAGGCAAGTCGTTTTCTCTCTCTCTTCGTTTTTTTTTGTTCTTAGTTGTGCGGAGGAGGGTTGGCACTTGAGGGTGGAGAGTTGCTTTGTTGTGGAGATTTTGTTTGGAATAAAGCATTGGTTGAGGGAGTTTTGTGTTGTATTTTGCAAAAGTGTTGCTTGAATGCAAAATTTTCAGTCTGAGTTTTTTAAGAGTTGATACACAATGAGGCCAAGTTTCAGATCTAGATCTACTATGGAGAAAAAGTCATGAAGGTTTGATGTAGAGATGTTTGGATTCCAAGGCAGTTAATGAGGGCGTATTGAGGAGTATCATTCTTATTGGCATTTTATGTTATGGCAATGAAACTTGGAGGGTACTTTCCTTATCTTATCTAATTTCTTGTGTCAAATGTTTAGCTTCAATGGACTCAAGATCTATGAGTTATGCTGAAGATACAACCGAGCGGTGAAGTTAGAGAAGGGTTGGAAAGTCAATATTAGATAAATGTCCACCAAAGTTGGACAATATCTTAGATTAAGATGGAAATTGATATGTGAGCACTTGGTTAGTTGATCTATATTTCATCAAAGTTTCAATCTTTTTGGAGCTATTTTCCATGTTTCATAATAAACCAAAACTAGGTATGGTAATTCTATGGTATATTGAGAAGGGTTAAAAAACCAATATTAGTCAAATGTCCACCAAAGTTGGACAATATCTTAGATTAAGATGAAAATTGGTATGTAAGCATTTAAATAATTTATCTATTTTGTGGCAAAGTTTCAAGTTTAATGGACCTATTGTCCATGTTTTGTGGTAAAACAAAGATAGGTATGGCAATTTCTAGGGCATTGAGGGAATCATAGGATAGGGATTTGGGGAAAAGGGGGGTTTGAGGGTAGATTTATGGATATTTAGGGTGTTTAGGGATATCATACTTATATACAAAGCATATCCATAGCAAAGGCTTGGTGCTATTCCAAACACACTTATAAAATTTTGTGACATCGGAAAGGACCACAAGGCCACCAAGTGGCTTTTGCAACTACCGATTTGCAGAAATTTTGAAATGTGAATCTCACTAATAATCCGAGAACAACAAAGAGAACCTAAACAATTTTTTCTTTGTTGAATTTTTCCAATGGATGCAACACGACTCAAGAAACTATCATCTGGGTGATTTCTAATGAGTTTTTGGAATCAAAATTGAAAATAAATAAGCATTTGTAGAGTACTTCTGAGCATTCCGATTTGAGCATATGTACAAATTACTTCCTAGCAACATCTTTCAGTTCTTCAATCTTGTCAATGGTGCATTTTCTCAAAAATTGTGCAATTTCATTGATATTTTTTCATAATAATGCTAAATAAGTCTTTTTTCATTTCAACTATGGTCATCATTAAAATCATTCCATACGAATGACAAGTTGTGCTTGTTATAAGAGTTCATCAAGAAAACAAAAGATATGCTCTTTCTCTCTCTCATACACACACATACAATCCCTTGGGGATTRATCCTAAAACATTGTGGAGGACAAAAAGTGCATGATGAATGATTTTTAGAGAAATTGTACAAACAAATAATGTACCTATTCATCCAAAAAATTTAAAACTTTTAGCTAACTACCACTTGGAAATAAGCCTCATCCTTCTATGGTTAACTCTAAAGTTTATCTTTTGGATGAATTTCATATTTTCATAATTTTTCTTCATATTCTATTTATATTTTCAACATTTTTGAGCTATCATATTGATGGCCAATGGATGCAATATTGATTTGGACTATAAATTCTTTTACAATTAGTTAAATGTCTCTTAATATCTAGATGAAAGACACAAATATATATGAAGTGGAAAATTTTGAGTATCTCTATCCAAATGAATATGTGTTACTTTTTTTACGTCTATTTTGAGATGATTTATAGTTCAATCTTCTATTTGGCAATTACATAAAAATTCTTATGTGACAATCCTCAAATGCTCCTCTTCCTTGCTATTCACATATCAAGATTCTTTTAGGCAAAAGAAATAAATTTTTGAGAATGATGGGACCAGACATGCCACTATTGCTTTTATACATCTTTCACTTTCATTTGCCTTTGTGACTTTTGAACTTTTGAAAATTTGCTCACTATTGCAATATCTCTCCCAACTATGAGAGACAATAAACAATTTTGTAGATGAATGTATACAAAATTTGATGCTACATTAATAATAGACCACCTTCTCTTGTACCTTGTTGTCTCTGCCCTAGTAATTCCCTATTCATTGTGAGCTTGGTTGCTATGGAGGTTCCTTTCTTGCTAGATCTAATTATCATCCTTGATGCCACAATTCTACATTTGCACCTTCAATAAGTGTTTCTTGCACAATGCCTCATTACCACCAATTTTCTTCCATTCTAGTTTCCTTTTATTTTTCTTCCATGATCTTGCCTTGTAGTATTTGGATTGGAGTTGAAGTTTTGTTTTGAAGATGGGTATCTTTATGGAAAATGTTTAATTTTGTCACGATCTTTGTTTGCATTTCTCTCCATTGTCTATTTTCTTGTTGTAATTTGGGGTATTTATGAAGTAAGGGGAGTTGATTTGTTTGTCTCTTAAGGATTGCATCCAAATGTGCACTTGGTTCTTGTCTTTTGGAGGTTTACACTAAGCGGTTAAATTTTATCATACAAGTGTAAGACCAAGAGTGTGGGACCAGTGAAGGTGAAGTAGACTAGGGTTAGTTAAGGGAACCATACTCAATTTTTTTATTGGGAATGAAATGGAGACACCTTTTACAAGGCTTAAATTTAATTGCTAATATTTAGTAAAGTAGTTTGGTCACATTATATTAAAGGACTATAGAATTCCAAAGACTTCGTTTTTAGGCCCTTCATTCCACGTCACACCATGAAGATCTTTTTGGAACAACAAATTCATGCCAACAAAAAGATCATTTCGGGACAGAGGGCACCAAATATAAAGTTGTACATATTTGATTATAATACTATGTATTAATAGAGAAATCAAATGAGAGTCATATATAATATTATATATTTGTGTAAAAGTCATATGTGACATGCATTGTATTTCATATTTACATAGGAATTGTACAATCATGTAGTATATAATATCATGTTTTCATATTAAAACATATAAATTGGATACAATACCATAATTTTATATAGATGTTGTATAAATTGAGTTAAAATTATTGAAAAGCCTATAAAAAGTGTATCCAACACTCACATAAGTGCAACAACTCTTATAAAGCTCCAAATCAAAAATCCTATAAACACAAATTCCTATAATTTCTATAAATCTCAAATTGAAACATTTTATTATTTGATTTTAATAGCTGATTAAATTTTTTAATTCAAATTTGGTGCTATTTCAACATTCATTAATTTCCAAAGACCTTATTGTCTTATAAAAGCTTCAAGTGCTTGTACCAAATTTTTTTTACAATATCATATCCAAATTTCAGCTTCCAAGCTTCTATACTCTATTATCTATAACTTGCTAAAGTTGAGACTCTAAAATTTAGTGTCAATTGTACACTAATTTAATTTGAAGCCCATATCTTTCATTTTTTTTTCCTCCAAACTAAAAGCTCTACAACTTTTTGGAAAAATAAAATTCAAGATATATTCATATTAAATATAAAACCAAGTATTTTTTTAATCTAATTATTATAGGCATTCAAAAATTTTGCCCTCAAACTCTATGGCAGTTGACCCTCTCTCATTTCATCTAGCATAATTTCTATTTAGAAATTCTAAATAGACTAAGATGCATCCGTTAGGGTTGTACATGTCACGTCACGGTGTAACATCAACATGTTTGTCATAAGGTTAGCTTTCAGTCCCAATATTTGTCAAGATTAAATATTCATTGTTATGGGAGTTATTTAATTATCACAACGGCCGATTTGGATGAAAATAGTTGCGACCTTGATTGATAAAATTATTTGACCAACCAACTCAGCAGTTACTTAGGAAAAAACATTTCGATGGATTGGTTGTCCATCTCAACATATAATCAGTCCACCTTGACAAATTGGTAGTTGAGCTAGATGGCTAGTTTATCCAACTTGATGGATTGATTGTTCAGATGACATACATGAAGGATTGATCCAATGAATATCATTGACATTTTTTCTCTAGTGTAAACCTTTTGTATACTCAAACATACAAAGAAATAAGTAAGCACATAACTTTACTAAACAATGATTAACAATAAATAWATAGAGTATTGTTTGGACGGTGGTAATAGTGCTAGATGCATTTTGATGCATTCAATCTAAGTGAGAACAAATGAATGAACAATGCAAAATGTGAGCATTATCTTCTACACTTACAGTGGTTCACGACTTTAGTCCACTACTATTTTTGAAACGAGGATGTCTGGTTATACTTTTTTGTCTACCAATATTGTTTTGGTGTTGCATAATCATTTTGATAACCTCCAGTTGGTGAGTTTCAAATGATTGTAAGAAAATTTAAGTATTGCTGMAGTTAATTCACTTTGAAAAGAATAAGTACATACTTCAAGATGTTGTTGCAGGGGGACTTATTTTCTTGTAGGTTTGTCTTTTTGCTTTTATTGCTTGATGGGTATGTGACAAGGTGCTTGAAGCATGTTGCCACGTTTTGATGTTGATACGAAGGAGCCAACATAACTCTAGAATTGTTATTGTAAGAGACCTAGCATAAAGAAGTTCAAGGTTTCTGATACATTTTCCAAGTTTGCCACATCCAAGGCTTGTCATGGTTGTCACACTATCCACTGAAAAGTGGCAGTCACAGGTTTTGCAAACCCCCCCCTCCCTACTAAAAAACGAGAACCGTTGATTTTTTTGTAAAAAAAATTACAACCCCCCCCTCACAACCGTTGATCTCAAAAAAATTTGAATACGGATACAGATACGGGATTGGGTATTAATACGGTACCGATACGGTACTGATATGGTATTGATACTGGTATTAATACTGATACTGATACGTATTGGAATATATATGGGTATTGATACGGTACAAATACAAGTGCAATATGTAATATGCAATATCCCATATTGTTTGCCCTCCCACCCACCCCTGAAAATTACAAGAAGGGGAGGGTGACAGAGGGTGGGTGAGGAGTGGGAAAAAATTTTAATTTAAAATTTTTTAATTTTTAATTCACCCCTCCCCCCCCCAAAAAAAAATTAAAATTAAAATTTTTGAAAGGGAAGAGGGGTTGAATTAAAAACTGAAAAATTTTAAATTTTTTCCATGGTGCATAGTTTTACACTATGCACCATGAAGTGGCTGTAACAGCTAGCCCCCCGGCTATGTTGCTTTATGTTGTGACGTCAATATGTCCATTATAACATTAGCATTCAACCCCAACATCCATCAAGATAGAATATTTACTATCAAGGAAATTGTTTAATTACCACAATGGATGAATTGGATGAAAATAATTGCAACCTCAATGGACAAGATTGTTTGATTGACTAGTTACTTAGGACAAACCGTCTTGATGGAATGGCTATCCACCCTACATATTGATTGTCCACCTAATTGACACAAAAGACAAATCCAATGAACTTTCATTAATGCTTTTTACTACGAAGTAAATTTGAAATTTGAAATTTGAAAATTGAATTATTTTTTGGCCATATGTATCAACTGTAATCCTGATATATCATTACAAATCAAATCAAATATCCAACGTCACATCCACATAGAAAATCCTAATATTTGTATATAGTTACAAAAAAAAGGGAAACAACCTTCCAAATTTTCATTCCAAAATTATATTAGAAAGCTTGCTATGACTCTTCAAACACCCCGTTGGTAGGTAGAAAAATTCCTAAAAGAAGAGGGCCACCTTTTATCCCCAACTAATCCACCTAAGAAAGTGGGACAAGATGCTTACACCAAGCAAATATTTGATGGTGTTGTTGCAATGTGGAGACATTAGTGGAAAATTCAACTTTGATTGCTACACTACGGCTATAATGTGTGGTGCTAGGATGTCTGGATGAACAAAGACAATACACTTGAGAATGTTTGTGAGCATTTTATCTCCATCCTTCAGATAAAACAAGCACAACCGAATTCCTTGAGTTTTGGCCTCCAAATACTAGGGTTAGATGTCTACAAATTGTCCAATGGTATTCCAAGAAACGAGATTTTTTTCCCCTAACAAGGTGCTTCAGATGGTCTAAATCTCTATAAGATTGTATATTAACCCTTAAAGGACCGGGGGTGTTTGAGCATATCTCTTGTTTTCTAGATTGGCTCTTGTAACAAGCATAATATCTCATTTGTGTGGAATAATTTTGATGATCTCCATTGTTCAAATGAAAGTAGACTTGTGTATCTTTCTTATGAAAAAAATATCAACAAAATCGCACAATTTTTGAGAAAATGCCACCGTTGAAAAGATTGATGAAAGATGTTCAATTAGGTAGTACTTTGTACATATGCTAAAATGGAAATGTTGAATTTGGAATGCTCAAAAGTGATCCAAAAACTCTTAATTTTTTTTAATAGGTACATATCATTATTATATTAATGTGTGATTTTTTTCAAATCATTTTGAGGTATAGAGAAAAAGATATGAGGATGTGAAGTGACAACCCACAATGTCTTTTAATTTCTCAGAAAATTCACCAAAAATCACACACTTGATCATTTTTCGATTAGATTGTGCCAACAAATTCAGCGTACAAAATCATTGAGGGACTCTTTGTTATTCATGAGCTGTTAGTAAGGTTAACATATCAAATTTGTAACAAATGTAGTTGCAAAAGCCACGTGGTGGCCTTGTGGTCCTTTAGGGGTTAAACCTCAAAAATTACGATTTTAAGTGTTATTGGCCAAAATAAGCCAATATTCTAAACTTCCAAATAAAGTTGCTAAATTCAAGTTTTTAGTTATCCTAAGTGGTAGAGCACAGCATGCCTGCCATTTCTAAATGGTAGAGGACTTTAGAATTGGAAATTTCTAGCAAAAGTTATGAGTGGATGAAATTTTGGCTCTAAATTGCCCTATAAAACTTCATCCATCAAAGTCTATTTGCTTGTGTGTCTAAATTGGTTTGTTTGAGGTTTGAGTTTGGATTATAATTAGAGACTCAAGTTTAATTTCCACTTGAATTGGATGAATAATTCAGACTTTCATCCAAACCTAGCTTTCTTTACTACCAAACTTCATCCTACTCTATTTGCTTTGGTTTTGATCTATTTTTAAAGTATAATATATTTTTGGAATCTTCTAAAATGAATTTGAATTGAATTATTTATAATTTGATTTTAAAGGTCTACTTTGAACATCTAAACCGTAACTAGAACTTTTAATTTTTAATTTGAACTTGCTATTTAGGGGATTTTAATTTGTCAAGGCCTAACAACTTTTTGACAATGGATGTTTTCAATGAATCGTCCCACTTTGATATTTTTTTGCACATGGATGTACTTGAAATTTTTAATTTTAACTATACAAAAATAAAAACTGCTTTGTCTAGTATGCATGAAATTAATTGTGGAAAGTATTGACCATTGCATTTTTAGATTATAACAATTTTAAATGATCAATTTATAGGGAACAAAATGCAACTTTTGGGTAAGAAAAATTATAAAAAGGTGAATAGTGTTTTTTACACACACAAAATTATTATCTAAGACAAATGTGTTATTTTTTTAATTTGAAAAATAAAAAATAAAAAATCTCAAATTCATGTATATTTTCAAACAAAAGGAGTAGACAGCTAAAATTGACCTGATTGGATCCTACAAAATTTAAAAATAATTTAAAAAATAACATTATTAGAGTATCATTTGGAATACTGTCAAAAAATTTGGATTCATTCAAATTATTTTTTATTCTTGATTACAATAGATTGAACCTTGAATTTTTAAAATTGCTAAAAATAAAATTTTGACATGTTTCTTCGAGACCCAATTTGTTTGTGCGGACCAAAAGACTAGACATGTCCAAAACATTCTTTTTTCCATCCCCACCATTCCTTTCATTGTAAAAAAGTTTATGTTTGCTTCCCTTTCTTCAATAAGACTACATTTCCTAAATTAAATTTTAAATAATTCTTAGATTGAAATTTTGAAAATAAAAAAGTGTAGCAAGTATGTTAGCTTGTTACCCTACAAGACCCTAGTTTACAAAATATTGAGATTTGTTTCACTCTTTTAAGAATTTGCTATTGAATATTTGAAGAGAACACATTGTGTCTTTTCAACTTGAGGGGATAATAATTTTAATTTGGCAACGTAGCAATTTTGGGCAGTTATATGTGATTAGAKATTTCGATGTTTTAAGGCCACATTTTACTAGAAGATGCGAACAAGGAATGTCTTTCATATAAACTAAAATTTAGGACATTTGCAAATATGAGTCAAAAGTTATGGCCTAAAATGTTATTTTTTTTGTGAATGGGCAATTCAAGTAGATTGGAAAAAATCACTTTTAAAAAAAATAAAAATTTGAAATTGTTTTTCTAGATTTAAGGCCATATTTGTTATATTGAGACATTTTGCAATCTCATTTCTATCTTTCACTCGAAGATAAACTGCTTTATCTCTTTACTAGTATTTTTTTTATAAAGAAGTAACAATGCCAACTTTTAGGATTTCATTATAAAATCACTATTTGAGCATTATTTGTTTTTGGTTTCAATTTGTATTTTTTTTAATGAATTTTTCAATAACTAGCATTTTGTCTCAAAATCTACAAAAGTCTCAATATAACAAATATGGCCTTATATTTTCTATATATGTGGAAAGCCTTGAATCATTCCATTTTGATAAATGAGGTGAAAATCATGAGAAGTTTTAGTTTGCAGGCAATTGTGAAATCTCTACTCTAAAGTAAATTTTGAAGTCCTTTACTTAATCCAACTTTCAATATTTTTGAAAAGGATAAGAACATTGGGTGTAGATTGTTTATTGCAACATTACAACCATTAAAATTTTCATTTTTCAGTTCCACAACTAAATTCTTAACAATTTAGTGTTTTGAATCATTTTGAATCATTTCTACTTACTATTTTTTTCCTATGTGTTGTACAATTCCAAATGATCTTAACTTTTTTGAGCATATAGACAACTTGCCTTGAAGAATGAATCCAAAGAAGTACCACCATTTTGGACATTTTTTGATACAAATCTGACTTATGAAGTGTAGCTGCTCAATTTTCCCCAGTGCCGAAAAAGGGATTATTGTGAATTCAAAAGCTCATATCATACAATCCACGTAGTGAAATTTTCTGAAATTATTTCTACATGTTTTTAAGTTAGCATTATATAAGATCATATGGTTATATGTGTTCAAAAATGTTTTTTTTCTAAAATTTGTACATGTACTAGAAATGGCAGTTTTAGAGCATTTTTGGTAAAACCATAGTCAAAATCATGTAGGGGTTAAGGAAGGACAATAAGTACATCCAAAGACAAAGGATCTAAAGGGTGGAAAAGATCTATAGTGGTGGTTTATGCGGGGCCTAGACTTATGCATTGACATATAAACGCACACAAATATCAATCTCCTCCTCAATGAAGTTTCAAACCACTTTTTACCTCTTGTTCTCTTCTTTAATGTGACATAGTGGATTGATTTTACGATGGTAGGACATCCTAGGGACACTGCTCCAAATGTGTATATTGATCTTTATTCTATGACCAACTTTGATATCCAACTTGATTTAATGATGAGAATTTACATTAAATATATTTTTGTTTATAGACCATTGCAATGTTAGATACATAATTTTGTATCCAACATTTGACTCTATGCATGACAATTTATCTTAATTTATTGTTGTTCACAACTTAAATTAGTACAATATTAACTACTGATGACATAATCATAAAAGACAACTTGCTCGAGATCTTTTCGTATTAGCCATATTAAAACTTGATTTATGAAAGGTCAAAAATAACCTTAAGCTATGTAAACAATGGAGTAAGTAGTTGGGTTTATAGTCACAACTGTAACTATGAAGTCATTGGTTTGACTCTCCTTGTGGTCATGCCCTTCAATAATCTAAAAAAAGAGTTTTTCAAAACAATTCAAAACAATTCAAGTAAGAAATTATAGGAAAATATTGAATACTTTTACAATATGAAAGCATGGCTTAGCAAGACAACTCTTTTTCCAAAAAATGTCTTTTGTATAGAGACTTCAATTGGACTAATCTTGGAATTAAACACCAAGGTGTCCATGCTTGAAAACATGTTACCATTGCTTCCGGCTCAATGAATCCTCAATGAGGATCGAAGAAGTTAAGGAAACTTGAAGCCTATAAAAAGAATGTGGATTAGCCAAAGGTGAAATACACCAATGCATGTTGGATATTGATTACACAAGATGTAAGGTAATGTCACCTAACTTCAACTGCTTTCTAAAACTGCATAGTCTAGATCCTTGCCTAAAATGAACTTCTACTATTCATGAGAGTCAACAATTAGTCATCCAAAACTCTATTTTCAACACTTTGAAAATTTGTAGTTTACTCATACAATGTCCAAAAAATGCCTTCTAAGAGAATCTAAAATTTTCTTTTGACTACTAACAAAATCCCATCAAAAAACTTCATTACAATAATAGAAACCATATTGAATTGATTATTTGTGTGATTTTTGGTGTAGTTACCTTACACAATCAAAGCATGAAAGCCTATGAGAGTCTCATGTTGGTTTTGATACACCTAGAGGCAATATTTTAAGAAATCATAATTTTTTCATGTAGAGTCTAAATAATGCATGCCAAAGTGCACTGGAATCCTCTCCTAGTCACCAACAAGGTCTCCAAAATTAATTTATGTTCTAATAATAGTAATTATGCTCTGCTATAGTTAGAACTGACTATAGTGACAAACCTTAGTTAAAGTAACTCAGCCTATGACATGCACAACTCTGGACATGCCTAATGCAACACCACTTCTTCTTGTGCAGTACATTTTACAAAATAGGTTGGACCAATGCATTACAACTTCAAAAATTTGTAACTAATTCCTTGAAGGTCCAAAAAATATGAAACAACTTGGGTTAGATGCCAATTCCTTTTATCTTCCTATGGAAATTTACTGAAAATTGTTTCAAAGGAGTTTAGCTTCCCTGAAAACGCAATCAGCTCTTACATGGTCGCTTTAAGAGCAGTCTACCTTATATGGTAAGGTACTAAAAGCGACCACCTCCTGAAATGTACATTTCTGGTACATTGAAGATAGCAAAATGTACCTCAGTATCATGATCGCTTTTAAGAGCAGACTCCCTTACCTTAGCACAGTTGTGCAAGTTGGCAACACAAGATGGCTTTGGAAACAATCAGACTTTCTGATGGGCCAACAGAACCTGAAGGACTCTCAGGAGAAATCGATCWGACCCTCCTCCACCGTCGGATGCCATCACGGGCCCCCTCCCACCGTCCGATCAAAAAGCGACACACGAAGCTACACACGTTTATACTGGACCACCCTCTCCTGTACTCTGTTGTCTCTGCCCCGTTCCTTSTTGTTTGCTTGGCTGCTGCGGAGGTTCTTTGCTCGCCAGATCCAGCTCTTGTCCTCGACGTCGGCATCCCGCATCGGTAAGTTCTTTTTGCAAAATGCGTCATTGCAACCATTTTTGATTTCAGATTCGGTGTTGGGTTCTTTTTTTCTTCCTCGATCTGGTCTCGTTGTATCTGCTTTGGAGTCGGAGTTTGATTCTCGAGACGAGTGGGCTTGCTTGCGGGTGAGAAGGTTTCCCCCTGCCGTGATCCTTGTTTGGATTTTTCACCATTGTCCGTTTTCTTGTTGTGTGTCGGGTTGCTTGCGGGGGATCGATCGGGTTCTCTGTCACTCAGGGTTTGCACGGAATGGGCGCTTGGTGCTTGGGTTTTGGGGGTTTACTCGAGGTGGTAGAGTTATAGCGTAAATGTCGTGCAGCCGATCTCGAGAGTGCGAATGAGAGTGAAGAGCCGCCGCATTGGGGATCATGTTGGGTTGGGATTCATCTAGTCGTCGGACACATTTCAAGGGTTTAGCAGACTAGGACTCGTTGTTGAGATCTTTCACTGGCGGACGCTGTCGTCGTTCAACTCTGTGGCATTTTGCTCAAATTTGCCTACATTCACCGTTTTGACGGGTTTTGCCCATGCATGGCATACGTCTGATCGATCCATAGCCAGTGAGGTCAAGAACGGCGATGCCTTTWAAGAATTTTCGGTCCACTTCTTATTGGGGGCTGAATTTCAGTGAGTTTGGATCGTTTTGTAAGAAAATAATAGATATGATCGCAGCACACGAGCTGAACCCGTGTGCCGACTCGAATGCCATTCTCTGGTTCAGTTCATGTCGTTGCTTAAGTTTGTCATGCGAACGAACACAATGCTCCAGAGTTCTCGAAGGGCGATCCATGTACATTTTCTGCTGTTTTCGTAGGAACGTCAATTACTGTGTTGGTTAGAGATAAATTCTGTGAATAGAGATGCTCCTTGGTGTCGTGAAATCCTCTGAATGACTGTTTCTACTTCTGATTTTTGTCCGATTACTGCATGTGCAACAGACCTTCTTGAGCAGGAGTGAAGACAGACCCTTGTTGCCGCCATCATGGGTTCCGCGGGAGCAGTGGAGTACAGCGTGGGCGAGTGGGGCAATCAGCCTCTGGCGTCGGCCGACGAGGAGATCTTCAACCTGATCGAGCACGAGAAGGTGCGCCAGTGCCGCGGCATCGAGCTGATCGCCTCCGAGAATTTGTTTCAGGAGCGCCTGCCATGACTTCGCGCGGTTTGAAGGAGAAGGACTTCGAGACGATCGCTGACTTTCTGGAGCGTGCGGTGAACATCACTTTGAAGGTGCAGAAGGAGCGCGGCAAGCTTTTGAAGGAGTTCAACAAGGGCGTGGAGAAGAACGAGGAGATCGCTGCGTTGAAGGCGGACGTGGAGAAGTTTTCGAAGTCTTTCGACATGCCCGGGTTCGACGTGAACAACTTGAAGTACGGCAACGAATAGATGTCCGCACGTGGGGAATGTCGACCCCTAATTAGATTATTACCAGTTTTTCCCTAAAAGACCGAACCATCTTTGTGGTTTTAGATTGCCGGTGCTCTACTTTAGATGTTAGTATGATTTGGTGAGAGTGCGTGAGGAATGCGTGGTGGCCCTGTTGGTTCTCCGTGTTGTATTTTGTTTACGATTGGAACTCTGGGTCAGTCTTTGACTTTCAATTTTGTAGAGGTAGGACTATTCTTTTTGTTATGATGCGAATAAGGCTGAAGAAGATTTCAGCCGCAACTGACGATTGGACTGATTGATTGATGCATTAATTGGGGGGTTASCGTAAYTGCTGAWACTGACATTTTGGTTGATTTCGCCGTTGTKGGAGAATTTTACGGGAGTGCTGATTGAGTTAATTCATCTCGTATGGTGTCGCTCTGACCCTTTCTGAGCGACAATGGCGTATTGGCTCGCATATGGGGAGTAATGGAAGACTGAGGAGAGGCCAGTGACGAGTTTGATTGAAAAGAGTTTGTAATGTCCAATTCAGGAAGTAATGTTTAGCTTGTTACCTAGCGGTGTTTCTATGGATGAGATTATCTGAATATGGGAAAATGTATGACAATATTGACAATTTTTTATAGTGATTCAAGTTCTGGGCCCTTCCCATTTTGCAAATCTATCAATCCGGGGTAGTTGCATATGGAGGCCGTGGAAGTGGAGCCGCCATAATGGGTGCATTGGTGTGGAATTATAATAGTGCAATCCGGTAGGTGCTTGGCTTATTGTTGATATTGTCACTACTGCATAGACCATTGCAAATGCCCTTCTTATTATTATTAAATTCAGCACGTTTTCATATTTTCATGTTCATGATTGAAATGGAAGGAAGGAGGTTTCAATGCACCACAGAACAGGATGTTACAATCCATGCTCTAAGGTCACGGGTAAAATATTTATTTTGGTAGAGGTTCTAAAATTGTTTCTTCCACTTAAGAACACATTGATGTTGAAGTTGCACATTGTTTGGCATTTTGGGTGCTCGCTTCAACTCTTGAAAGATACTTAGGCCAGAAAGTGGTCTATGGGTGATTTCATTGTTCATTGTAGAATCAAAAAATGAATCTATTGGTCCAACAGTCAAAGTAGTTTTGATAACTATCTTGATCATGGGGCTTGCGTCCTTTAAGAATTGAGTAGTATTTAGCCGTTGGTTTGTGCACTTCCATTCCTTCATATGTTGTCTTGAGCTCTGGAGCTTGCATTTAGTTCTGTGTTTGGTCTTACCTCTAATGCCACTTAGTTGCCATACATGTTTTGAATATCGTATTTTATTGTATTGGATATAATGAGGTAAGAATCCTACCCCTTGCTAATTGTCTTTGCATAACATCAAGACATTATGTTGGACATTATTTTTAACATATAAACATGGRTTGACAAATTTGATGTAACTTAAAATTTGTCACATTAAACATGGGTTTCTTCTAGTGGTAATTGTTGATTATGGTGGAAACACCTAAAACCATCAACATGAACAATTTAGCAAAGTTGTAAGCAACTTGTATCGAAAGTAATATTTTTGTTTTATTAGCTATTGAAATTCATGAACATTAGATGAGGCATATGATTTCCATGAATTTTCAAAGTGAAGCTCCCTAGGTTGCTAAAACTATCATATAGCTGGATCTAAAGCCAAAATTTCACAAAATTAATAGTCAAGTAATTGCAATGAAGTAAGGGGATAATTTAATGACATTTTTTCAGAGACACTTCAATGGAAATCTACCATGCATGAATGGGTGCATAGACAATTTGGGATGTTTCTACTTGAAAGACATCATATCAAAATCATATTATTGGAGGTTTAATTTAGCTTCATTCCCTACGTTCCCAATCAAATAAACTTAAAAAAGGGTCATTTTGCAATGCTTAATTGACATGTAATGTTTTGTTTTGAACACAATTCTTTTAGTTAACTAATGCCATAGATTAGTCCCTACTATATTTCAAAATATCCCATATCCTTTGGTGATTGGAGAAGAACAATGAACTTAAACTTGTAAGGATGTGGCCCCCCATTACCAAGGTATTCACCAAAATTCTCTTATTCTTGGACATTTTTTTTTTCTATAGTTAACAATGAAGTCATCCATCGGACCACTTTGGTCAACAGAGTCCTTATAGGGTTAAAGACTTCTCAATCCATACTTCATTTAACTTATTAATAAAATACCTCCTCCATTTCATCATTCAAAATTCTTCTAATTTTGATAGGTGAAGTCATTATTTTCTACAAAAGTTTGACAATCATATTTTTGAATTATTTGTTATCAAAATTGCTCCTTGGCCATTGTGTAGAATGTCTTATATAAAGTTGCATTAAAATTCTCAAAAGAAAAATGAGAAACATGAAGGCAATGCTTGACAATTCTTCTCGACTTAATGTACCCCCAAAGAAATGAGCAATTCTAAAAAGCCATTAAAGTAGAAGCACCTACTTTGTCATTTAAGGCAAATTACAACTTATCAACATGGGACTAAAATTTTGTTGAAAGGTAATAGGATTGAGATGGATGAAGAAAAAAATCAAATTATTTGGTATAAAGAAGAAGTAATGATTTATCAAAGTTTGAACCAGGTAAAGATCTTTGTACAATTCCAATTGTTGCACATTTTGTAATATCAAAGTCTACTTTGTTGCACATTCAAACACCTTTTCATAAATCAAACAAACTACAAACAACACCTTATACCATTTACCCATCTTATGTACCCAACAAATTACTCCACCCAACCTTGAACATGGCCATTGATGTACTATACACTGAACCTTTTTTGTGTCCTTAACCACCAACATCAAGTTCAGTCCCTAGACAAAATACTAATTAAATGGGGATTGAGTAGGAGATAGGTCTCTACCTTAGGGGACAAAGTTTCAATGTCTATTACGTACAATCTTCATTTTGTCACAAGTTGAACATGGATTAGGAAAGACTCAAGTACCTTTGGTGGGATGTGAAATTGAATGTACATTAAAATTTGGAAGGTTGCTACTCCTTGGATGGAATACATTCTATTTATTTTTCCATGCAACTTTCAAAGTTGAATGAACATATCATCAACCTCCAACCTCGTGATCTCTACAATGTCAGAATTGATCAAATAATTTATCAATCAGTCTTTCAATAAGTCCCAAATGGTAAGATATGCAGTCTTTCAATGAGTCCAAAATGGTTAGATGTACTCCATTGCTTATTAAATAAACTTACAGGAGAATGGAAAAACACAACGTGAAAATGAGAGTTGAACTGTAGGTTGTTAATCCAAGATCACACGTTATAACGTTAGTTAGTGGCTTAGGGTTTACTTGCAAGCAGTGGGCCAAAAAAGCCTTGAGAAGAAGTACAAACCAGCTATTCATTAAGTCGAGCAACTTCCAAGATCGTCTTTCAAGATGTAAAGTATCTAAAAGTATGTTRCCTGAGGAAGCGGATAATTTTAAACCAAGTGTAATGACCATATTTATAAGAACTGAAATACAGTTCAAATGATTTGACATGATCTGCATTTGACAACGAATTCATATTGATGTCTGGACAGAAGCAGAATGCTGTCACTRGTAGTTYGGAATCCAGTTGCTCCTTCATTTGAGATTAAATGTGCAAGAAAAGCATGCTGCCAGTGAATCCTGTACTGCACACTACACTCTTGATCATTCGAGATAAAAAAATACGGGGGACAAGATAAGTTTACCACCGGCTTGGTCGCCGCAGCTTTAGACCTTCACGTCCAGGTATTCACCTAGTTAAGCCCATAATTCCAACACAAAACCTCGTTGAAATCTGTACACACTAGAACATGAAAGGCTGAGGTGCAATGACTTCTGAAAAAGCGGGTTCTCTCCATGCCAAAATTCAGACTGCTACCTCAAGCTACCAGCCATATTTGGCTTGAGTTTCTGCTTTCGTCAAGTTGCCTTTAGCGCGACGGTCTAATAAGTCCATCTCTCTTGCCTTACTGTCCTGCAAAAGAGTGCCAATTTGGTGCTTCCTTCGTTGTAGCTTTGACGGCTTGTCCTTACTTGAAACAGGCTGCAAGGAAAGAAACCCACTCTTAGACAACGGGTTACTCCGATAATGTATTAATGTCAGTATGAAACTTCAAGGATAAAAATGTGAAACGTAACAATCTAATAAGAAACAGTACATCGACATAACAAGCAGGAATGCGAACCATAATCTACCCGGCGCATTCAAGAATAAATGACCAGAAGGCATTAGCTATAACCTGATAAGCTGGACCAAATGCAATCCCAGTTGTTCGTATTTGATCCTCYCGCAGTTTCGCACCACCAGTCAAATCAGCTTGTTTAACCTCAATCACATTAGGCGCAGCCATTCTATCTTCCCTCCCTCTTCGCCTCTCGCTTTGCAAGACTTGCGCAACTGGATCAGCAACTGGTACAGCAACTGGAGCAGAATTTGCAGATGCATACGAGGCTGGACTAGAGTAAGAAGAAACATTTTCAGAGTACTGCCAGTTCTGCGGTTCATAATGACTTGCTAGCAGTAGGGTTTCTATATCCTGTCCCGAATTCTTCCTCTTTCAGCGGAGGTAGCTTCGCAGATAAGCCTGGCTTCGGTTTCTGAGCTCTCCCATCCTCTTCGGACTTGACAACGTCTTTCTTCGCTTCGAATTGTGGCGGAGGCAGAGAAGCAAACAACGAACCTGAAGATGCTTCGGAACCAGACTTCCGCGGAGCTGGAAGACGACCGAATAAAGAAACCTTCGGAGGAGGTGCTTGAGATGCGACATTCAAGCTTGGTGCTGCCGATTTCTCCTCTTCCTGCTCGTCTTCATCATCACTACCATAACTTGCAAGAAGCGAATCCATATTAAATCCTTTCCGAAGCAAATCAAACCCTAGAACTATCTCCTTGGATTGCCAAACACTTAATGAACTCGATACCCTATTCAACGAAACTCGACAATCACRACCTCTTAGGGATTCAACACAAAAACCGAACTCAACGTAAGATATGCAAACGAATTGAATTGGATGGGATATTGGTAACCGCAGTTCTACAGTACATCTTCCCCCGTGTATTGATGACCTGAACTTATCTCCGGTTGAGGCCCTGTTCATGTTCGAAATTAGATCTCGCCGCCAATGGAAATCAAAGCTTTTGGCGGCGCGCAGCCATCATCTCCAAGGGTCTTGGAAACATGCACTACGTTTTCGCCGTCAACCTCCCCTCCTCCCCAGCAACACTTCGATATCCAAATCTGAGTAGGTAAGTACTCCATCCCGCTTTCTCATAGCCTGTAATCCTTTGCAGCATTTCGCATTCCCTGTTTCAAATCATTTTTCTTCTGTGGCATTGTGTAATACGCTCATGGAGCTGGTTGAATGAGAAATTGAGTGAGTGGCTTTCGTTTTCTTACCTCGTGTATTTCGACGTGCGCGCTTAGGCTTGTATCTCGTATTGATCCATCATTTTGCTCAATCCAATTGAACGTTTGTGTACTGTTACTATTGTGCTCATGGCCATCTGTGAATGATATATGTTATATACGTGGTGTAGTTGMTTAATTGTGGTGAAGCTCATTACTTGCTCATATCTATTTTAGAGTTGGCACGCTCACTCTCTCGCTGCAAAATTCTCGCCAGAGCGTTTCATTTTAGGGGGTGTTCATGTTACTTAAGGTTGTGAAGCTTGATTCCTGGACAGAGCTGGGGGTGATTGGAAATCAGCTAGCTGACTGCGGTGCTTTGGCTGCATTGCGTTTCGAGTAATGCTAGTGAGATGTGTGTCTTGTTAGCCCATTGCGCCCTCGTAGCGGTTCGATTCCGTATGTGAATGGTATTTGTGGAGGGGCCAGAGTTAGCTTTGTTTTTTCTTGTACAGCCAACTTTCTCTTTGGACATACTCAGGAATTGCGCAGTCCCTGTGCATCTTTAGAGTCTCGCAGGTTGTGTACACATCTGATTGGAAAGTGTGAACATGTGAAGGTCTGAACGTATGTGCACGGAACACATCGTTCCCCGAGGCGTGCGTTGTTATTAGAGGCTCAGGGTTGTGTATACTAGAGTAATAACTTCTTCATGTCTGTGTGTTCGTGTTAGCGTGAAGTTTGAGRCCGGCGTGGATTACGAAGATCGGGTCGACCGTGCCAGTTCGAGTTGCGTGAAGGACTGGAGCTCCGCATTTTGTGGAACTTCCGAACGTCCTCCTTCGCTTACTGTGAGCTTCTCGCTCTACTTGCGAACCTTCAATCGAGATGGGGAAGAGACGTGGTGAAGACTGTGAGGATGCAGCCCCTGGACGCCCTCGTAATGCTAGTGATGTGTGTGTCTTGTTAGCCTTTTGTGTGCTCGTAGCGGTTCGATTCCGTATGTGAATGGTATTTGTGGAGGGGCCAGAGTTAGCTTTGTTTTTTCTTGTACAGCCAACTTTCTCTTAGGACATACTCAGGAATTGCGGGCAGTCCCTGTGCATCTTAAGAGTCTCGCAGGTTGTGTACACATCTGATTGGAAAGTGTGAACATTTGAAGGTCTGAACGTATGTGCACGTACACATCGTTACGCGAGGCGTGCGTTGTTATTAGAGGGTCAGGGTTGTGTATACTAGAGTAATAACTTCTGCATGTTTGTGTGTTTGTGTTAGTGTGAAGTTTGGGATTGGCGTGGGTTACGAAGATCGGGTCGGCCGTGCCAGTTCGAGTTGCGTGAAGGACTGGAGCTCCGCATTTTGTGGAACTTCCGAACGTCCTCCTTCGCTTWCTGTGAGCTTCTCGCTCTACTTGCGAACCTTCAATCGAGATGGGGAAGAGACGTGGTGAAGACTGTGAGGATGCAGCCCCTGGACGCCCTCMGAAAGGYGCAAGAGCCACAAMTAAGGACACTCCGGATTCAGAGTTGCAGAGATTGGAGCCGAAGCCCTACTTTGTGACCCTTGCTTTGGGTGAGAAAGAAATGGATTGCAAGCAACTGAATGGCATTCTCTCGTACGAAGTTTCCACTAAAACATTCGATTGGAGGCGCCAAAACTTTGCTATCCAAAGTTTTTTTGAAAGCGGATGCCACCGTCATTCAGCATTTCACGTCGAAGGGCTGATCTACTGCCACCACCCTGCCAATTTGGATCAACAGGCTGTGTTCAGTATCCATACCAAAAAGTGGCACTTSGTACCTCCACCTCCGGAAAGCAGCGAATATCTTGTGGCCCTTGGCATGACGGTTGACACTTCCGAAAAGCCCTACTCCTTCAAACTCTTCCAGGGCAGCCTTGACAAGAAGACTCAAGTGTACGATTCCAAGAGCGGATCTTGGAGCACCAGGTCATCCTTGTTGGGTTCATTGGCTCGGGACTCATTCAGGATCCCWCCCATTTTTGCAAGTTGTACCTCGAGCAATGGCTACCTTTACCTCTCACGAGGTCTTAAAGTGATCTTGGTGTATTCTATCGAGGGWGACAGTTGGTCTATTCTGCGACGGCCACCCGCAGTTAAGGATARAGATGAAGACGAGGAGACAGGTGAACACACCTTGGGGGCATTTGAAGGCCGAATTTTCAATACCAGGGAGGTGTTCAAAGGCGAGGACAGTCACGTTGTTGTTTGGGAGCTTGTCGACCAAACCAAGAGTGAGTGGGTAGAGTATGCACGCATTACGGGTGAACCGTATGAATGGCTTTCAGAGCACATTTTTTTCGGTCATGATACCTATGAGAACTTGGGACTCGTCACATGCTACTGCGATCAGTACTTGTTTCTGTATAACTGGTCATTTATGTACGCCCGAGCAGACGGGTATGTGCTATTTGATTTAGCAACGAAGGAGTGTATAAAGGTAGAATTTCCGCAGTCAATGAGTACTGAAGCGGGAGAAGGGGAAGATTCCGAAGAGGAAGAGGAAGAGGAAGGCGAAGATGAGGAGAAAGAAGGTGAAARTTGATTACCGCGAAGACTGAGTTTGGGAACTTGCTCCTTGCTTCTTTTTCCTTGTCAGAGTTTTCGATCTCTCCAACTGGAAACTATAGAGAGAAGCCCTCCGTGTTTTAAAACATCCCATCATCCGATACAGTTCCAAAATGAATACTCAACTCTCTTGAACTTTGGTTGGGTAATTATCGTTGGGGATACTGTTTTGTGCCACTGTAAGCGTCTTTTTACATATGCAGTGATGATGTTTTGGGTAGTTGTTTAGACCTGTGTAGGTATGCTTTAGATRCAAGAACCGAATCTGTGGAGATCCCATTTTTTATCACTCTGAATGACTTTCTGATGCGATTTTAAAGTGGGAGTTTGTAGATCTCTGTGACGGTGTGTAACCCATTTCCATTCAAAGATCAGAAGCCAGACATTTAGCCAAGTGTTTGGTAAAATGTTGATTCTCTTATGTTCCGATCGATGCTTGAACGACTCTATGTGGAGACTAGGAGTCCAGTACCATTGTTTACGAATAATTGGCAGGAAATCTACCCAGAACCTTTTTAAAAGCTCCATTAGGTGAAACACGACAATGCTAAATTTCAATTCCTAGCACAATTAGCTCTGCTTTTTGAAACGGACTTTTGCGTCACAGTTTGTGACCAGCTGCTGCTGCTGCTGCTGCCTCGATAAGATTAATCCCAAAACGAACACTTGGAACGATTTGTTAGAAAATCTTCACAAAAAAGCTCGACATATTTGCAAACATTAAGTCACCTCTAAGGTGAAAGCATCCAGAACCGTTCATTGAAGCAATTCAGCATACTTGGAGGCAGTTTTTTCTATAAATAACATTTTTGTAGTATTAATGAGTGAAAATTATGAATATTCTAAAAAAAAATTAGATTTTTTGGATATTGTATGTAATTTTTATGATTTTTTGAAGTGCTGGCTCACTAGACCATTGGAATTGTCCTATATGTGTACCTAAATCAAAACACTGCCAAAATGAGCAGTCAACAAATCAGAATTTAGCAAGTGTCATTCATATGTGTCAGCAAATCACAATCAAGTATTTGGAAGACACATTAACTATARCCAATGGACACAATTAGGTGTAGTCTATGGTACAGGAATGGGAACATGAAAGCTAATGGATGTTTCTACCTTACAAGATTTAGTCTCTAACACCACAATTTGAAGTACAAACTAGGGGTAGTCATATGTCCTCTGAGAAGCAGATTTCTTTGAAGTCGGAGAAATTAGAGAGAGAAACAAGGAGCCAATGGTGAGCCGTTCTGAGTGAAGTAGGTGTGACACCCCTTTTGATGTTTGGAGCAATTCTCCAAGAATTTCTTACCTGCGAAGGTGGTAAGGAGCTCCACAACTCGCTTTTAGCCAATCAAACTAGAGAATCGCTTGAGAAATTTTTCCTCGAGAATGTTTCTTCAACTTCGGAGGAGAAGAAACAGCACTCTTATTTCTCAAGGAAAACAAAGTGCTCATGCCACGAGCTGCCAACCAGAAATTGCCTCGTGTATGTTCTCAGAGAATTTCTGCTGTGCTGAAGGTGGTGTGACAACCCCTACTGTAGTCTCTTACTTGGAAATTGGAATACTCCCTGAATGACAGAAAATCGAATGAATGAAAGAGAATRATAGTCATCCACTGGATGATGATTCGACGACAGCAATGGATATTAGCTGATCTGGCATTTTACGGGGCGGCGAATCCGAGGCTTTCAGTGTCAAGTCTGGTTCGACTTCACTGCATTCTGGAGTTCCGGCCTTTGAGTGAGTTTTGTTGGGTCTCCAGATTTTACAAACTTGTGTTGCCCACGATTGTTGTGTTCGCTTTCGAAGGGTTTTGGAACTGTGTGTGAGCGATGGCGAGTGCGGCGATGCAGGCAGCAGGTTGCTCGGCGTTGAACTCCGGTGCCCAAGTGTGCGCCTCGTCTCAYCCCAATGTAAGTTACCCTGCTTCCATTTCGTGTGTGAAAAAAAGCAGGAGTGCAAGATGGAGTTCACTATTGGATTAGTGTCCCTTGATTTACCAAATGGGCGTCAATTTTTGTTTAGGAGTTTGGAGTAGGTCATATGAGGATTGCTTTGGGGTTCATTTTATGTAGTTTGGGACCAACTCATTGCAACGTTCTTCTGTGATTGGAATGATATATGTTTTAGCCTCAGGCGAAGTTTTGATTTTATACAATGTGATCAATTTTTAGTTCTTTTGTATTAATTCTTCTTCATCCTCCATCCTCCGTCACTAATCTCTCCTCTCTACCTTGAATATTGACATAATTTCTTAGAAAATGATTATCTTCTACTTGGTTCAAGAGTGGTGGGCATTATCCAAGTGYGATCATGTTTCTGATGATCATTTCCCCCGTTTTCTGGTGTTGGGTTTGTCAATTACCAGTTATGTTGTGTGGAAATTGAGTGTACATTTCGCTCACTATATTGCCAGATTGAATGTTTGGATCAACATTCTGTTGTTGGTGTTACTGAGACACGTGGTTGGTCAGATCAACCACGAAGATAGCTAAATTGGGTTCGTCTTACTCCCAATCTTATCAATTGAATGGGCCATTTTTAAACCATGAGTTCTTGGTCGTTTAGGGGTTGAGGATTATCTGAGATCTCCTACTTGACAAAAACAGGGCCAGCGAGTGGGGCAAATGAAAACCCTAATCCACACGATTCAGTTAAGGGTTACCAATTATCCCCCTACCTGGAATTTTTGAACCAGAACAGGGTAAGCGAGTGGGATAAATGAAAACTTCAATCCAGCACATTTTTCTCAATATTATCAATAGAAATGGTCGTTTTAAAACCTTGAATTTCTTGGTCCTTTAGGGTTAACTACATAGAGCTCTTGTGATTGAAATAGGTCCTCTGTGCCTAAGCAAGAATGCAATGAGCTGCAACAGTAAAGCAAAGTTTTGTTGTTTCAACTGATTCAATTTGAATTACAAACATATTAAGTTAACTAATTATTTCAGGTTTGTATGCTAAGCATAATGTGTGATCATACTAACACATTGATGGTGTTGCAACTGGGGTGCAGTCGTTGGTGCACCATTCAATTGGCACCAAAGCGCTAGGAGTTCTTCAATGGAAGGGTTACAACCTGGTGCACAAGCCGAGGGCCATACATGTGCGAGCCAGTGTCAGTACGGGTACGTAAGTTTGTCTTTTCAATACAGTAGTATTGTAGCATTTGTGTAGATTATGTGTTTTTAGGTTTTTTGACCTCATGTTTACCGGTACCTGTTGAGTCGGTGCTCTTAGGATGGAAAAATGGTTYAAGTACTTGATCAAAGTTGCRTATTGTATCTACAGCTSAAGGYACCGAGCTGGATGGCATCTCAAAGTACAGCGAAGTAGTGCCTGATACTGTTATCTTTGATGACTTTGAAAGGTACAGCATTGTCATSGGCACTATGGCGATGTTCCAGTCAATTTCTTAAYCCCCAAGTTCCCAAGCTAAAAAARWGAGAACGTCCAYTTTGGGAGGGCATAGTCTATCATAATAACTTTCAAAGCATATTACTATTGTTCAAAATGTCGGTTTTGATTCATTCTTTCTGTTGGTACATTTGGATACCTTCCTTGAAGCTTCCTGAATTATTTATTTCAACTTTTGTAAATAAGGAAGGGGCAGCCGCTTTCGGCCATTTAGGCACTTAGAGGCTGATGAAGTCGCAAGATAATCTATTGTTATTTGTAGGTGTCGATAGTCTTGGTGAATTTGCTTTCTGGACAATGTCTTTCAGTGTTATGCGCCGTTGGTTGATTGCGAGCATCTGTGTATGATGCTTTGATGCAAAATCCATGATTCTTTGGAGTTTGCGTTGCATGATTTGATCATTTTAAATTCGTGATTTGGACCTCTTTTAACGGAACTGAGTTCTACCTCAGGTTTCCACCAACAGCTGCGACAGTGAGTTCTTCATTGCTACTCGGGATAACCAGTGTTCCCAAAGGAGCTTATAATGTRAGCTTCATACTGGATGCTGATGCTTTCTTTGGTACTTACCAACGTGAACAGAGCATAATAGACCAAGGGTACATAGAAGTGTTCACGTGCTGTCTACAGTGTACGAAAATTTTGAAAGCCTAACCGTAGTGGGCATTCTGATGACTTGGGACTGTGCAGGGTGCCATCGACAGTGCCTTGGCGTACAACAAATGCTACGTGGAGAACAGTGGTGAAAGGTTATCATGTTTCTTGAATAAGGTATGATCTCGTGTACTATTAGAGAATCGGGAATTACTGCGCAGAACGTGTGAACAATCTGCTTAACACTGGTTTCCATGACATTACATCACCGAAGACGTAATGCATAGTTCTTGTGGCATTACTTCGACCCTAATGGTTGAAGGGTTTATGGTTTAAAGATGATCAACTGGGTTGATCGTATTGTGATTAACATAATTCAGATAGGGCCGATTTTTACGTCTCCAGAATAGGTGAATAACACTGCATGTGTTCGTCAAAAAACAAAGAAAATTGGACTAAAAAATAACCCCCATATGACCGAATCAAAACTGCTGAAAAGCATAAGACTCATTTTTGGACTTCTTGGTCCTTTCGGAGTAATTTTCTGTGGTAAGGATATTTTGAATTGACCATCTGGTGGGATGGGGTGGACTAGTCTCTTGTCAACGTGGGAGCGGAAGTTGTAAAATCGGTTCCGGGCCGGGTCTCCACAGAAGTTGACGCCCGTTTGGCCTATGACACTCCAGGCATCGTCAATGAGGCAAGTTTCTCTGTAAGGAAGAACGCACAGTTGGGGGGGGAGGGGGGAGCTTCTTTTTCATCTACAGCTTTAGCTCCTACTTGTTGGAAACTTCATGTTTGTAAAAGAACTCATTGACAAATTGGGTGTGTATCAAAATGCAGGTCCACCAGCTTCTCCAGTTGTATGATGAAGTTGAAGTTCCTAGGGACAGGCTACTCTTCAAAATTCCTGCTACTTGGCAGGTATTTTCGTGTAAAATTGCTGCATAGAATTTGAGAACCATATATTTTTTGGTTTTAAAATGATCATATTGTGAAGAATATACCTAAGATGAGGCCAAATTTTATATCTCTAGAATCAGTGAAAAACAATGCGTGTGTTGGTCAAAAATATGAGTAAAACTTGAGCAATTGGAAGTCCCCACTTGACTGTGCTCAAAAGTGCTAAAAATCATGAAGACCAAATTGGGCCTCTTGGGTTCTTTAGGGGTTAAATTACTTTGTAAGAGTCTTAAAGTGGTGTTGCTCTAACGGTTGGAAGTCTTGCAGGGTATTGAAGCTGTCAAGCAACTGGAAGCTGAAGGCACACAAACACATGTCAGCCTTGTTTACAGGTCTTAATCTCTTACGAGGTTTTTTTGTAGCAATATTACTTGGGCATGTTTTTGGGTGGTWGGGTGCAAGTACTGTGATATCTCTGAAGACCAACTGTAGCTGCCGTAGTAAATTATCGCTTCAACAACTAATATTGTTAGGTGATTCTATTGTGCAGCTTTGCTCAAGCCTCTGCTGCAGCCCAAGCAGGTGCATCAGTAATTCAGATCTTTGTTGGCAGGGTYCGGGTAYGTTGCAGATTCTTGAATGAGCTTATCATTATATTTTTACACAGGTTTAATATTTTGATAAATGCCCATGAACGTCACTGCTGATGTGGAATTGTGGAGGTGTTTTGGAATCTTTTGGCCCACGTTCTGAACTTTAAGTTATTTTTGTAACAGGATTGGGCTCGGACACATTCAGGTGACAAAGATGTCGATGCAGCTTTGGCAAATGGGGCTGACCCTGGGATTTCTCTTGTAAGCTCTCGTCAAGACATTCATCTTTGCGAACACGCAGAAAAGTTTGCAAGTCCACATTGCATGCTAATCAATGTTTTCAGCAAAATTTCAGTGTTCAGAAAATCTTAAAACAACATCATAAAGGGAATTATCCGCACAAACCATGGGAAGCTCTCCGTATGCTTATACAGAGGCTTCTCCATGATATATATAGCCTAATTTTACTTCAAACAGACTAATTTGACTGAAAAMCCTATTGTTTAGAGAAATCGAGAGCAGTTTTTAACCTGGGAATCTCACAGGTTACCAAGTCTTACAACTACATTCACAAATATGGACACAAGTCTAAGCTTATGGCAGCTGCAGTTCGGAATAAGCAAGATGTTTTCAGCCTCCTTGGGTACTTCTCTGTGACCATAAGCGTTCTTGCTGTTGTCTTTTGTTCGCATGATAATTGCTTATTTAATCTAAATTAGAGTCTGTGAAGCTAAAATTGTCATGTTCCTACTTAGKTTTTGAGTTAACTCTCTTTCAATGTCTCTATATTACACGCCAACTTCTTGATTACATGGGCAAGTAATTTAAAATGCAAGCACTGCTTTCTCATTCATGCATGCTCACAAGTGCTTGGGGGTTGTTTTTGTGTGTTCTGGAATTGGGATTGTAGCCTTGATTACCTTATTGTGCCAGTCAAGGTGCTCCAGTCCCTGAAGGAGTCAAAGGCTGATCTGGAAGACAAATATGCATTTGCAAGGCGCTTGAGCCCATCTTCCGCTCAGAGTGCAACSTTTACAGAAGAAGAGGTTCGTCAATGAGCTTTGTTCTGGGTGCTAATCTATTGGATATTTGGTTCTTGTTATTTTAATTCAGAGACGTTAAACCATATTGTAGCATAAAGAGAATCTACCCCATGATTCATGGAGAGCTTCCCTACGGACACAGTGATCATACAGAGGCTATCTGCGTTGATCATAGGCAGACATCTTCCTGGAATGAAGACAGTTCCCTATGAATCATTGGAGTAAATTCTGTTTATGTTGTAAGATTTAATTGTAAAGTCATGTATACCCGTTTTATTAGATGACTTTACAATTAACTCGATTGTTTACAAGTTCCTGAAACATGTGTTTTTTTTTAAAATTTTAAACAATGTTTTTATTGATCTTATGGTAACTCAAATATGATATGGATATGTACAGCTGCAAAAGTGGGATCAAGGCACTTTTGCCAAGGCATTGGGACCTCTGGCTGAGGATTTACTGCAACGGGGGTTGGATGGCTACATCAACAACACGCAACGAATTGAGGAGCACTTCTCCAAGATTTGGCCGCCACCGAACGTCTGAAGGGGCAACTGAACTCTTGATGGCTATTTGACAAAAGTACCKAAGYCAGTGTCAGTTTAAATCGTCAGCGTCAGTATAAAGGGTTTCAGCTTCTTTCGTGTGGCCACATTGTGAAAATTTTATTCAAGCAGATGAGCAAATTGTAGACACATATGTTGCAGATAGAGTCTGAATTATCTGCTACTCAGTAAAGAATATGTTATGAATTTTCAAAAGCAAGATGTTGTTAGACATAATGGGCCATAGACTTAGTAGAATACCACTCTTTTGGAACCTTGAAGCAACAAAGAGTGATGTACAAATAATGGCACACACTCAAGTTCTTAACCCCTAAAGTCCCAAGGCCTTTTTTCTATGTGCAAAGCTTTCAAAAAAATTCATTTTTTTTGCATATCCAACAATAGGCTAGTATAAGAATGTGTATGAAAAGTTTCACAAACTCTTGAGTGCATAGATTGTAAGATATCTGTGTTTGAAGTGAAAAAAAACAAGTTTTTTTATACATTCTATGAGTAGATTTTTTGGCTTTGAAGATTCCTAATTAAATTTTTTTGCTCTATTGAGCTTGAAGTTAAAATTTTATGTGTTGAAGATTCAAGTTGAGGATCAAAGGAAAAAAATCTAAGAAAAAACACACTTGATATTCAATCATTAAAAAATTGTTAAGTAGAAGTAGGTCCACAATTGAATAAAACACTAAATTCTTAATAACTCCAAGGTAGGATTGAAACACCAAAATCCCAATGGTGAGATTTTTTTGGAAAACAAACTTGACCCTATCAAGGATTTTTTTTTGAAAAATTGTGAAAATTGCATTCGAAAATGAACTCTATAGGTTATTTTTTCAAGAAGATGCTTAGAAAAAAATTCGTATTTTTGTGATTTTTTTGTTCTGTCCAACGAACTAAAATTTGTGCATAGTATGGCATAGCTTTTGCCCCCGGGCACCAATTGAAACAAAAATTTTATTTTCAGAGAGCTAATGTCATTTTCCATCATCAAAAAAAATTCAAAAAATTATGTCAAAAATTGAGATCAAACGAGCATGTCCAAAATCCCAAGTATCCCCCGAGGGGACACTTAGGACTTTAGAGGTTAATACAAGATTGATGGTTTCAAATGCAATTTTGTTTTTCATGATTTTGTTGTTTCCCGAGCGTTGTTTTCAAACATAAGAGTTCATTTTTGGTATGTGGCAATTTAAGGTACCACTACCCGGACCACTAATACTACCTTGCACTAGTTTTCATTATGTAGAATTGGAGATTTATGCATGAGCATTTGTAGAGAAACAAGATCCAAATCTAGTCTATGAATTGACATAGTCACAAGCCACTCTACACAAAGTTTAATCAATGGTCTTGCCAACTCAACTCTTTTGCATTGGTTGCATTCTAAACAAATGACTAATTGTGAGTGTCTATACTCCAATTACTTTAATTAAAAAGTATAAGTTTTTTGTGTCTCATTTTCACTCTTATGTGGATAACACTTCTTACAATTTAACCTTAATAACTCAATCTTGGATTAATCATAGAGTAATGGTGTATATTGATCATTTTGAATTAAGAAGGTTAAGCTTACAAGAGYTAATGGATGTTGTGTTCGGCAACCATTGACTATCATTTTATACATAGAATGAAGAGCTTGCAAGGTAGGATTCTTTTCAAAGTCATTGATTAATGAGAGAGTGTCATCATTAGTTTTGACACCGGGTAGTAACATTGTGGTCATAATACTTGGTATTTTGAACCATCCAAAGAAACGACTTTCCTCTTTGCATACAAGTTATCATGGTCAAAGATCCAAATTGAAGGGTCATGCTACTTATGTGAATAGACACACCGTTTCAAATTGGTTTACTTAAATGCAATGAAATCTCATCCTCAACCATTGGTACAAACTTAATTACAAATTTTTATCAACAAAATTAGAAAGTTTAATTTTGAAGTATTCAAGATTATATCTCTAAAAATTGTTAAGACATAACTTTKAGAATAATATGCCTAATATAATCCATTGAAAATACCCTCACAAGATTTAGGACATTTTTGTAGTTAGTAGTGTCTTCTATTTATTCTACTCCAAATACAATTGCATTAATAGAATTGTTGCAATTCAAATTATAATGTTATATTGGCATTGTATGAGTAATGCCTAAAAACAAATACATAAAATCATACATATGATGATAAAAAAAATGTTATAAAGTAGTATTTTTTAATAAAATGTCAAGATTTTGGTTTTACCAAAGTTTCAAGAAAATGGGCAAAAATGGGATTTCAAATACTCCAATGTAAATGGATTACTAGGAAAAATTGTCAACTTGCTTTTAAAAATTCATATCATCTATGAAACAAGCTTTATAATCATGATTTGATAGTGATTTTATCTTTAAAAAAAATTTGATTGCTATTTAAAGATGAGGATTCAAATTAAAGACTTATTGATATTAGGTCAGATTACAACTATAAAAAAGATATTTATAATTATAATTAAAATATTAAAAAATCTTTGTTAATTTTCTTCGAAAAAATTCTTATTCATTTTAATTTGAGCAATTTGGAGAGGATTATTTGTAGATCCTRTATGTGGTAAAACAATTTTTTGATCTAAGTCATCAAATATGCATAGGTTGTACACTTTACTTTGGATTCTATTAATTTATTATTTAGTTATTTACTTTTTTAGATAATCATCTTTGTTAGTATCATAAGATTGAAATAGATTTCTCTAGMCTTGTAGACAGATTGAGATTGACAATATTGACAATATTGGCGTTTTAGATGCCTTCTTTTGTTTTAAAGCAATTTATCATAATGCTTAGAGTCTAAAGGAAATGCAATGAAACATATTCTACATGTTTAAGTAAAGATAGAAGAACGAAAAATTGATTCCAATACTTTGAATAATCCAAACACTAAATAATTGATTTTCAAATCATATTTATTTTATTTTTTATCAAAGGAAAATGACCATTTTTTTTGGCCCTATTCATAAAAGAAATGATCATTTCAAATTTGAATTTTACATTTTCATAAGACCTAAGGTAACATCTTTTAGTTATAAATAGGACAAACAATTAATGGGGTTATTTTTCTATTTTTAGTGTTATTGTATATAAAAAAGAATATTATATATCAACAACTTTTCTAAACTAGTTCCCATATATACCATCAAAGAACAATTTCTTAGATCTTGGATCATTTTGCTCATGCAATTAGTCTTCCAAATTGTACAGGCAATGTTTAGAATAAAATATCTAAATAGAGATATAAAAGCAATATTTCTGTTAGAGCAATCAACCTCCATTTGATTGCAATTATAACACTTAGCAATAGCAAAATATGCCAATTATTTGTATCCAAATCTCTATCTAGCTTCAAAAAATCACTATTTAATTTTATATTTAGAAGCAAGTCAATCTTACCTTGTTTTTAAAATAAACTTTTAACAAATAGTGATATGTCATCAAATATGTTTTATTTTAACCCCTAAAGTCCCAAGGCCATTTTTCTGTCAAAAAACACTGAAAACCGTGTCATTTTTGTTGCATTCATCCAAGAAACAAAAAAAGAATTTTCCCAAAATCTAATTGTAGGATCTTGTATTTCACTTGTCTTAGATCATGTGGTGAAAATTTCATGAAATTTGACCGTATACATATTAGCATTCAAAGTTTTGACTGTCATTTGTCAAATTCTTTTGCACTACAAACTTTGAATTTAAATTTTTTTATGTTGAAGTATTGAGTCAAAAGTCTTGAAAAAAAAAGTAAAAAAACACACACTTGATTTTCAATCTTTAAAAAATTGTTAAGTAGAAGTAGGTCCAAGATGTAAAAGAAAAACTAAATGGTTAATAGCTCTAAGATGGGATTGAAACAGAATAATCCCAACGGTGAGATTGTTCTAGAAAGTAAACTTCACCTTGTCAAACAATTTATTTGAAAAATTGTGAAAATTGCATTCAGAAATGAATCCTATAAGTTTTTTTCCAAGAAGATCCTTAGACTGCCCAAAAAACAAGATTGTCCATAATTTTCTCATTACTAGTCCAAATAGAATGAATCAAAGCTTCACATGTAGAAAAAAATATATTATTTCAGAAGAAAAAAATTTAATTTAATTTTGAATTTTTGCAAAATTATTTTTGTTGCCCGCTGAGTTCAGTTTTGGGTTTTTTGTTGTATAACTTTTGCTCCTGGGCACAAATTGAAATAAAAATTACATTCCCACAAAGTCAATCAATTTTTCTATCTTATGAAAAAGTTTCAAAAGTTTCAAAAGTTTCATCAAAAGTCAAGGTCACAAGAACCTGCCCGAAATCCAAATTGTCTCCCGAGGAGACAATGGGACTTTAGGGGTTAAGGGGATACAAAAGATTCATGATTAACCCCTAAATGACTGAAAAGCCCACATAAGTCTTTTGCATTTTGGGGACAGGCTATCATAAAGTCAAACAAACATTTGATTACTTTTTGGATAGTGTGTATCATGATAATCATTTTCAAATGCACTATTTTTTGACCGATTTGGATAAGTAGGTGAATCTTATGAGTTGAAATGTGTTTTCAATCACCACCTGGGTGGGTAGAAAAATATTTTATTTTGATTAATTTTTCTTATCCAAGTGCAACTTAATACAGGTTATATAGCTAATTCATTAAATTTTTTTCTATCAAAATTCAAAGTAAAAAAACTCATCGATTGTAAGACATTTTCCTTGAAATTGAGAAAAAGTTTTTTCCCAATGACTTTGCACTTGCATACTTCATCTTTCAATTTTATTTTAGCAAAGCATATGTGTTTCAAAACATTTTGAAGTTTTTGAGTTACTTTAGACATTAGTTCATAATCCATGGAAAAAAATTCAAGAAAACCTCCTTTCAAAAAACATGAAGTTCTTTTTGTTGTTTTATTTTGCTTAAAGGAAGAACAAAAAGACTAGATTGGATATAACTTTGTAACCATCAATCAAAATTCTATGAAATTTGCCTTGCATTCAAGACAATCCTTGCTTACATGTATTTAAAAAACTCCAACTATAGGATCAAAAATTGAGATTGCAGTTGCTTGCCCAAAAAACACCTCTCAGTCATTTAGATATTTTTAAGTTGAACATATAGTATAAATTTTTTAAGAATTTAAAAAAATATAAAAATTGTTACCCCATTCTTGTCAAAGTTTTCAAAAAGATTGGTACATTCCTTGCTTCATTGCTTGCAATGGTGTACTTTTTGAATTTCCATTAATATGACCACAAGCTTTGTAAAATTAAATTATGCTTTAGAAGGTTCCGCCCCTCTACAATGTCAATTTTCTATCATATACGTATGACAAGTACTTAGTTATTTGCATTGAAGAAGCATTTTACATTAGTTACAAATTATGGTCTTTTTTCAATTGATTTTTTTTCTAGATTTTCTGTATACAATATCGCTATGTGAATAAGTTTCTTTTAGCTTAAACTCCTTGGAATGTCATTCTAATAATTCTTAGCTCTCTATGTCATAAAGACTCTTAGACAATTTGGTTTATATAATGTACTTTACGGTCTCTTTAAAGTTTGCATTGAAAGTGGTGATGCTAAGAAATATGATCACAAGTTATTAATATGGACTAATTTTAAATTTATAGTGTAGTATTTAATAATGTAGTATTTGAAATGTAGTATAATGTAGTATTTGAAATTGAAAACTTGAGATTGAAAAGATAATTCTATTTGTATAGTGTTAGTGTAACTCTTTTGTATACTAGCTAATAGACTTCACCTCCAAATTCCATTGTTATTACATCAATAGAGGATGTCAAAGTACATGACTTTTTGAATGCTTGTTTTTTGGTTTGCCTTTGTTCGAGTTTTATCATAATTTTTTTAAATGATTTATTTGGGAAGTTTAGTTTTTATAAGAGTACTTTTCATCCTATGCACAAGCTAAAATTCAACCATGAAAGTACTTTAATCTTGTGTATGGAAGAGCTTTTAAGCATCAAGGATACCAAAAATATGTGGGTTAAGAATCATTAACAAAAACCTGAGGTACTTTTAAACCTATTCATAGAGGATTTTTAAATAAGCACAGTATTTTTTATTATAACCTATAGACAAGAGATTGACTATTTAATCACATTAGAATTTTTTTTCGAGATGTAAGAAAATGGAATACTTCATAGAGATGAATATGTTATTACATGAAATTTTTTATCTTGTATATATAATGACTCATATCAACAAAAGTAATTTGTCTACTATATATGTAGTATCTACTATACATGTAGTATTTATGAAAGCACTCTTTACCACTTTGTAGAGCGTATGCTGGTGTAAGGCATAGGTTCGACATAGTTGATTTCAATTCTAGATAGGAGTTCAATAAATTTGGCAAAGGTTCAAGATAGTTGATTTCAACTCTAGATAGGAGTTCAATAGCTTTGACAAAAGGACTTACTATCAATGAAATGTGTAGTGAAAAAGATGAAGAAGAATATTGAAAAGTTGGAAGAGGTTAATGATTTCAAAATCAAAGGTTGAGAAAGTATGTTTGATTAACCCCTAAATGACCAATGCATCATATTTTGGTGCCAACTAAAATTTCAAGTTAAATATCTATCATTTAAATGAGGTTGTTTTGTTTTGTTTTGTTTTGTTTTGTTTGTTTGTTTGTTTGTTTGTTACATTGAGATCTCCCGGGCCGTGCATCCGCCGGTGGCGTGCTTGGTACCGTTGGAAAGCTCTCGGCGAGGAGGGGTGCACGGGCTTTGTTTCATGGCGTTCCGACCTAAGGGGTGAAAGTTATTGATTTTTGAGTTATTTTTGGTTTTAAAAAATTAGAAAATTACTTTTACTTTAGTTTTGCCTGTGGCAACGGCACAGGGCACACTAGTCTATCCTTTAAATCAGGTTGTTTGTTTATTTGTTTGTTTTGTTTGTTACGTTGAGATCCCCCGGATCGTGAGTCCCCCGATGGCGTACTTGGTACCGTCGAAAAGTTCTCGGCAAAGAGGGATGCACATGCTTTGTTTCATGGCGTTCCAACCTACGAGCTGAAAGTTATTGAATTTTAAAGTTTTATGAATCCAAAAATTAGAAAATTACTTTTACTTTGATTTTGACTGTGGCAACGATACAGGGCACACTAGTCAATCCTTTAAATCAGGTTGTTTGTTTTGTTTGTTTGTTTATTATGTTGAGATCTCCCGGACCGTGCGTTCACTGTTTGCGTGCTTGGTACCATTGGAAAGCTCTCGGCAAGGAGGGGTGCACGGGCTTGGTTTCATGGCCGGCGTTCCAACCTACGGGGTGAAAGTTATTAAATTTCAAAGTTTTTAATGCATCCAAAAATTAGAAAATTACTTTTACTTTAATTTTGCTTGTGGCAACGGCACATGGCACACTAGTAATCTTACTAAAGGACTATTGAAGGTATATATTTTTCATTTCACGAGAGGTTCACTTAGTTCTATTACAACAAACCACATGCAAACAAATAGTTTCTAATAAACTATAATTTGAATCTAAAATTTTGAGCATTGTTTAATAATGACTATAGGTTTCTATTGCAAAAAATTCCAACTCAAATAAAATATGAAATGATTTCTAGAAGAGGTTGAAAATGAACTAAAATGGCATGTTTTTGAAATCAAATATTTTTAGAGAGCACATTTAGATGACTATTGCATCAATATTCAACTCAAAATGAGCTTTCAAAAAAGAACTATTTAAAAAAAAATGTGTCCATTTTTTAGACAATTTTTTCTTATATAATATAGCAATGTGAAAGTTATTATTTGGTTCTCTAGTGTATCTTTTTACTTCAAAAATTTGTAACTAATTTTTATAAACAAATAAAAGTTCAAAACGTAAACTTTTGGAGTAGGAAAATTTGCTCATACTTTTTATTTATCTAATTTTATGTAAAATTCAAAAAGTAAATAGGGGGTCCAAACTTTTGTTTGTACATGGTTCTTTATGGACAACTCTAAGTGCCCCCCCCCCCCCCCGAGTCTATTTTAAACATTAAAATCGAAATGAGAAAAAATGTTCATGATTATCTATTGATCTACTTTAGAAGAAACTTTGAAGTCCTTTATATAATTCAATTTTCAATATTTGTGGAAAGAAATAAAATAATAGAATTTAGATTGTTTATTACAACACTACAACCATAAATTGGGATTGAAAATTTTCACTTCCATAACTAAATTCTTAACAATTTAGTATTTTCAAACATACTCTACTTACTATTTCTTTCAAGAATGAATATGGAATAATTTTTGTTGAAATTTTTTGCATGTATTTCCAACTTATTTCTTCAACAAATTACGAAGAATAGCAAGTTGTAGGATCTACACAATTTTGTGTAAAAAGTTTGAGAGATGAATTGAAACCATTTGAGAAGAGTTGAAAATACTTCTTTCTGAAATCCAAGTGTCCTGATCTTGCAATTGGTACGGTTTCCTATTTTGAAATTTTAAAAGGGTGTATTCTAACAAGTTAACCCCCAAAGTCTTTTGACTATGTTTTTACCAAAAACACTCCAAATCTACCATTTGTAGTACAGATACTAAATTCTAGACAAAAAACATTTATTGACACATGGAGCCATAGGATCTTGTAGTATGCTAGTTTGAGAAGATGTGAAAATAATTCTAGAAATTTTTGCCATGTTTATTGTAAGATATTAGTGTTTGAATTGATAAAAATCCTTTTTTGGCCTTGCAAAAAACAGAATAGTTGTACTTCACAAGATTTCATTTTTATGGAACAATGTCTTGTTTGTGGTGCTTCTTTAAATTCATTCTTCAAGGCAAGTTGGCTACATGCTTGAAAATTTTAGATCATTGGAATTGTACAACATACGGTATAGGAAAAAAATTGTAAATAGAAAGAAGTAGAGAATGATTCAAAACACTAAATTCTTAAGAATTTAGTTACAATTTAAAATATCAATCCCAATGGTTTTAATGCTATAATAAAAAATGTACATCCTTTTTTTCCCCATAAATACTGAAAATTGAGTTAAATAAAGGACTTTAAAGTTTATTTTAGAGTAAGGAGTCCATAACTGCAAACAAACTAGAACTCCTCATTACTTTCATCTCATTAATCAAAATGGAATGATTCAAATCTTTCTAGGTATATGCAAATCTAGAAAATCAATTTCAAATTTTTGTTTTTGAAAAAAATGATTTATTTTGATGTGTTTGCATTGCTCGACTAAGAAAAGAAACTACATATCATACAATAATTTTTTAACCATGTAGTCAAAAGTTATGAAAATTGTTGTGAATTAATAGAGAAACCTTGTCCACATGTTGTGTGGAAATTTCAAAGAAAAAAAATTAAGAATTCCATTTGTAGCGAGTTGCCCCAAATCATTTTGTTGCCAAAATATGCAGCATGGTCCTTTAGAAGTTAATTAAAGGATCCTATGGTTGGATTTATTAGTGAATAAATATTGATGAAGATTTTAGTCTTAAATTGAAGACTAGTATTCTCAAGCAGCCATTTAGGGCTTCTAAACATGAAAGATTTTTACGTCATAAGAAAAGACAAAACAACAAAAATAGTATAAATGTGGAAACAAAAACGAAAAAAAATTGTGGTAGATGAAGACCAAAAAATATAATAGCCAAGAGTGCCCAACTTCTAAATGCATGTAGCTCTTTCGACCCTCCCCCAATTTTTTTTTTTTGAAAAATAGCACACCACTTTTGGCTGTAACCAAATGGTAAATATTGTGCATAAAGAAAATCACAACTCCTACCTTACCTTACCAAAAGAAGAAGAGTAACTCTAGTCATAATTGACCAATGTGAATAAAGAGTTTGTTGGAGATAATTCTACTATCTAAGCCAAGTAGGCTTAGATAGCATTGCTTTACCACAATTAACCCTTGAAGGACGAGGCGGATGTTTTGCGTCTTTTGGATGACCAAAATCTCATCTCGTGAGTGGACACTCGCTAATTTTCATCCGTTCTTTTCGTGAAAGTGACCACACATATGTCAATCATCATGGGAAGTCAAATTTAGTGTTTTTAATTGCTTCCATAATTCTAGGTAGCCCTAATTCTATATTTCTATGAAGATAATAAAGATTTTCACATGAAAGTGTTTTGTGCCACACTGCCCTTCTTGCAATTTTTGAATGGATAGCATTAGGTGTTGGTTTGTATAATTTTTTCAAAGCTAAACATGTGCGTGAACAATGTTTTTCCCCTCGGTCAAGCACTACATGCACCCCGCCTTTCCCTGCGGTGATAGGTCTGTCCTTTAAGGGTTAATACAAGTAACCCAATTTCACAAGCCCCCCGTGGAAATAATGCACACAGCCACACACCGACTCTCAGATGGCCCACTCCAAATCCAACAGAACCTGAATTATTCCTCAGGAGAAATAGATCTGGCCCTCCTCCACCGTCGGTTGGACGCCCCCACCACCGTCGGATCGAAAAGCTCCACACAAAGCCAACCTCTACGTTTTTATAACGGACCGCCATCCCCTGCATCTCGTGGTCCCTGCCCCAGTACTTCCTCATTGCTTATTTGTTCCTCCTTGGCTGCTGCGGAGGTTCCTTGCTCGCCAGATCCAGCTCTCGTCCTCGGCGCCGTGATCCCGGATCCCTCCTTTCGGTGAGTTCTTCTTGCACAATGCGTCATTGCAACCATTTTTCATTTCAGATTGGTTTGTGGGTTCTTCCTCCGCCACGATCTGGCCTCGTTGTAATGTATCTCGTTTGAGGTCGAAGTTTCGTTTTCACGGCGAGTGGGCTTGCGGGAGAGGAGGGCTCTTTCTGTGGTGATCCTTGTTTGTTTTTTTCTCCATTGTCCGTTTTCTTGTTGTGTTGCGGGGTGTTTGCGGGGAGGATGGGGGTGGAGGGGTTTGGGGCTCCGTCTCTCAGGGTTTGAACAGAGCTGTGTGCTTGCTGCTTGGGTTTGGGGAGTTACGCGAGGTGGTCAGGGTTTAGTGTAAATGTCGTACAACCGATCTGGAGTGTCGCAACGAGAGTGCGGGGTCGCGGCATTGCGGATCATGATAAGGGTTGGGAGTCATCGAGTCTTGGGACTCGTATCCAGGGTTTAGAGGACTAGAGTTGGTTGTGGTCCTGCACTGGTGGAGACTTCCGTCGGTCAAACAAGCAGCAAGCTGCTCGAACTTCCTCACATTCACCGTCTGGGTAGCATTTTGTCCACGCATAGCATTCTATTGGATCAGTAGCCTAGAAGGTCAAGGTCAAGGTCAAGGTCAAGGTCAAGGTCGGCATCGTCTTTACAGTGTTTTCGGTCCACTGCAAATGGAGGGGTGGAATTGAGGGAATTCGGATTGTTTTTTAAGATCTTAAAGCGTCGCGTGAGCTGAACCCTGAATAGACTAGAGTGTCATTTTCTGGTCTATTTCATGTTATTGCTGGAGTACTTCATGCGAACTACCACAATGCTCCAGAGTTCCCGAAGTGCGATCCATGTACATCTTCTGCAGTTTCCGTAATAATTTCAATCACAGTATTGATGCCTCACAAATTTATGTGAATAGAGGTGCTCCTGATGTTGTAGTCACAAAGGTATTACTCTCTGACACTTTGCCTACAAAAGCTAAGGATCAATTTCATATGCCTTATACACCACCGCATCAAAATCTTCATGGATTCCACCCAAGTGCTCTTGAAGGGATACATGTAGTGACTCTAGCTTTTCTAGCTTTTGTTCAATTGCATTCAATGGTTAGTAACAGCTGCCATATACAAAAAAAACTCATTAAAACATAGCTATTGGACATCAATAAAAAAAACCGGATTTCCTTTCTAAGTTGAGCATCATATCCRTCTATATTCAAAGGACTTGCGCCATCTTCATATTCATCCTCATCTTGACTCGGGACATTATCWTTATCATTACCAAGTTTTGTCTCCAAGATGGAGAAATCACATTTCCACAATCCATGGCTTACTAAAGCACCAATAATTGAGAATATTTTCAGCCATAAATCAAGCATACAAATAGTACACAAAAAATATAATGAGAATCCAAATGATGAACTGATATAAGGTGAATGTGCCCTTCATTGTCACCTTCCCGATTCCGTGGCCTACTATTTGGCTTCAATTGTGTTCACTACCCCATCCAAATTTGTTTATAAACCATTTGAGATTTTGACAAAATCAGACAAGATTTTGGCTTTAATTTAACATGGGATAGCATGTCAACCCTTGATTGGAGGATTGTTAAGTGCTATTCATGCATCTACAATCCTACTAGAAAAGGCCTAGTATCGGCACTATAGAGAGTGCTTTAGCATTTCTAATTAAAATTGGTTCCGATGCAACTGTTTAGGGGCCCTCCACTTCCACGGACTCAGTATGCCACCACTCGTTATCAAAAAATTTGCAAGATGTGAAGGGCTTGCAAGTTGGCTCATTGTGGGAATAATCATTGTTGTCATTCCTTTTCAAGCATTGGTATGTGTGTCAATCAATGCAACCTTATCTTGTTTGCATGAAAAGTCATTTTTAATGTAGAATTTTGTCCTTTCTTTTTATAATGTGAAAAAGTCCATTTGACGTTTGGATGTTTGGCTTTGCAATGGACCAATATGTTCTAAAAAATCTACAGTACTATGCAAGCCTCGTGGAATGCCCCGCGATCTTCCGATACATGGATTGTTTGCCGAGACAGCATTGCGGATGCCCTTAAATACATAGAAGTGTTGTTTTGGGTTGTTGATAAGATGTTAATACAGTTGTGGTTGGAAAAATATAATTCCACTTGGGTTTGACTGGTGAAACAAGCACACATCTCTAAAAAATATGTGCCCCTTTTGGATTTGGCCCTAAGATATTCAAATTGCAAATCAAGGTAAATTAGGGTGGTAATGGGCAGTTCTACCTTAATCCTTGAACGATACAAGAGACGTTTGCGTCCAATGAATGACAAAGTATCAAATTGTACAACACAAAAGTACAACTATTCATCCATAGAATTCGGGGTGGAAAAGGAAGATCTTCTAGAGTACTTTGACTTCCAATGAGTACTTTTGAATTTTTAAAACTAGTGATTCCCACGGTATCAAAATTGATGATTTCCACAATCACCGCTCCGTTGTTTAAGGGTCAATGACCTTATATAATGACTTGTTCAACGACTTCTCCCAATGGCTTCCTTTACTTATAGTTTGCCACATGCATTTCTTCCCGATTCATGCTCATATTTAAGATGGAGATATTTAGACAGAAATGATAATGGGTGCTCTTATCTTGGAGCTCAAGACAAAGAGGAGCTTCGACAAACTTGCCCAAGATCGTCAAACTGAACTCATTCAGTAGGAAATATTCAGTCTACGGTATTGGCACCCAATTTAGGCAGAACCAACACATCGCATGCTTCAACTGACAAGAATGGAAATAAATCTTCAAGTTTCAGAACGTGAGTGCAGACGAAAATTCACCCAACAAAAAACTGACTAAATATCTATTCTCAACAATCGTTGAAAAAAAATCAAGAGTGCCACATGTTGTACAAGACGCCTAAATCCTCTCCTCCTGCAAGCTTCAAAGCAGAGCCATACATCTTCTTCAGTGTATCGGCATCATGGGCCTTGGAGGGACTACTCCCATTCACCTCATTCCTATCACCACTCTTCCGAGATCTGCTTGGGGCACTCCCGCTGCTCGATTTTGAAGCCCACAATGCTGCGCCAAGCATGGTCTTGAGAAGACTCTGTAGCTGCAAAGTGAAAGCTGAAGAGATGGCTGGTGACACATATCCAGTGTTCCCGTCTTCGTTTCTGAATTTCACAGCTCGACAACCTTCTAAAAGATGTAGTAGAGCTTGCTCAAATACCTAAAGAGACAGTCACAAGACATGTCAGCAGAGCAGGTTAGGACACCAAAACCAATAGGGACCTCATTCTGTCTCCTATATTGGTCACTAACAGCAACTCATTCATTCATTCATACACTTGGTTGTGCTTGGTTGGACATACTAGCAGGTGGTCTAAGAATGACTTGGCTAGATGTCTATGGGCACTAATGCTCATTGTCACTTGTACTGGTTTCATTCACAGCAATCCAAGACGATTTGTAAAAGTTGTGACAAGGATTTTTCTTCTGACCAAAAACATGAAACTCTACAAATCTTGGATACATGATCATCAGAAGACGACACAGCAGTACATAACGAAATTTGATTCAAATTTTTTACAGTTGAACCCTAATTGCCCAGATGGTCAAAAGCGTCTACTTCCGTGAGAGGAAGTAAATCATGTAGGAAGCACAAGGAAGTGAACAAAATATACCAGTAGAGAGGAAATCATATCCTACATTTTGAAAAATAGAAAATGATTTGAATGTTACTATAATAGAATACTAGCTTCCAAAGTCGATTTTCGCTTTTGACTTAAGACACTTACGGGGAAAACAGCAGATCTTGCGGCAACAGAAGAAGCGGTAAGTGGCCAAGATAGGACAATAGCCTTTACAATTCTGAGAAATTGGTAACTACGCTAACAGTAATTCTATCAACATGCACTAAATCAAGCTCAAGCACATCGATGCATTGAAAAATCAAAGTAAATAAAATGATGAGCTCCCACCTGACGACCGATCTCCATCAGATGCAGGCTGACAGCTGCATGCTTCTCATTACTGAAAAGAAGCAAGTCGCTTCCCAAGAGCATGCGCAGGTTCTGGAACTGCCAAAAGAGAACCCTGACGAAACTCTCGGATGCAGATTGCCTTGGCGGCATATCTGGATCTTTTGGAATAAAATTCGAGCTCTGYTGCTGCTCCMGCAGGAATTTYCCCTTCTGAAAATCGATACCTCCTTCACAGCCATTCCGRCGACTCACCACCCTTTGCTTCCCCTTCTTACTCGCCCTCGACGAGGCTCTAGATCGGACATCATCTTCACTGCAACAGCTTGTGCTTTCTGAGAAAGAGTCTTCCATCACTTGCCATGGGACGCGCCCCGATGATTTCAAGCTTCCAAATCCAGGAGGAACTGATCCTGGTGGTTGTCTCCTGGTGCTGGAAGCAGGAGTCCCTTCACTACTGTCGCAGGTTTTGGGAGAATCTGGACCCTCATCATGAACCGAATGTTGCACAAACTTTGAAAATAAACTCTTCTCCATTGCCTTAGCTTGATTTTTCTTCCTCCTTGCGATTTTCTCACCTTCCTCAATGTCTGGCCTGTAGTTRCACATTGGARTAATCRCAATCAGCATAGGCAGCAGACTTAAGGATGGAGGCGCTCCCCAATCCAGAAGTAAAAGCAATTAGTGCTAGAAAGAGTGTAAAGCCCTGAATGTAAGATATCTCATGGAAGAAACTTCGCTAATTAACACTTCAATAAAATTTTGGAGGTTCAAAACTTGACAATAATCAATTATGAAGATATTTCAAAGCACGATTCAAGAATGGAGGTTGCTACTAAAATCTGAAGGATTTGGCACGGTTCTAGTATGGGGGGCCCTCGCGATTGAGATGAGCAAGAACCCGCGATGCGGGGTCTCTCCGGCGATTAGGGTACTCCGCGGCAAAAATCAAAGTCCAAGCATTTGAGCGTGCTTTCAAGAATGAAGTCTGCTGAGGAATTTCAGGTTTCCTACCCAGAGTTCAATATAAGTGTATGCCCAACGCGATGCACAGCAACTGACAAGCGACTCTTGCTAYAAGGCGTCTTGAAAATCTGCTTCAGGATGTCCAATGGAGCCACCACGTCAATCTCATCCCCGTATCCGGTTAGAGCACTGACGGCTAAGCTCTCACATTTCCTTGCCAACGGCTGCATCAAGTAACCTCCATCCCAAGTGTTGCACAGACCTAGAAAACAATTGCACATCACCCAGACCAGATGATACAACAAAAAATGAGAAGATCATCACAACCACAAAGCAATAATCTTAAACCCTAAAAGACCAAGAATTCATGGTTACGAAAACAACCAATTTGATAGATCATATAATGGAAAATGTAATTCAGGTGGAGTAAAATTATATATCACCAGAATCCATGAAGAACATTGCGTGTGAAAGTCAGTATTTGAGCCAAAATTGGACCAAAACAGGTCATAATATGAACTCCTCACAACTGCCAAAAGAACGTCCTGCTCAATCTGAGGTCAAGTCAAGTAGAAACCAAGTTTCGTCACGTACCACTTGCATCATGCGATGAAGTAACCGGCAATAATTCGTCGCACGAAATGCCATGAGAAGGGGCTGTGTTGAGATCTGTTTCGGTGGGCAGCAGACGGTAGCGTGGTGCTCCAGTCCTGGAGCGATTCATCCCCGAAAGATTGATAACAATGCAATGAAAAGGCAACTTCCAATGAAAGAAAAAATCATTACAAAACACAGAATCGTTAGGACTGCACACAGCAATTGCACTTTTTCCTGCATCATTGTCCCATTCCACCTACAAAACCTTCAATATAACCTCCACTGTACTTCTAATACGGAAATTCAAGCTGGAGCTTACGAATCATTTTAGACTTCATAGATATAGCCTATTTTATTTTCTTCTATTTAGCTTCAAATGAACAGCAGTGAGTCAGACATCGTCTTAGCATCCAGTTGCTCACATTTTCAGGCCATCTGGCCTTCATATCTGCGCACTTGAATGATATCCTCGTTATATGTCCTCTTCTTCAGGCATTGCGTTTTACCGAACCTATTCGGAGTATGGGACAGGTGCTTGTAGACAGGATGAGGGCCAAGGGCGGTCGATTTATTGCATTGCATTTAAGGTTTGGACTCAACTCCTTTTACTTCAAAATGACCCAAATCTGTAGTGACTTTTTAAGGTATTTATATTTCAACATTTATTTTTAAGCAGTGTGAGGATCACCAGTGAGTCTTTTGATGAAATCTCTTTCTTGCATAGGCAGTTATTTGAAGTTGGTCTATTTCTGGGCAGATCAGAATCTGCATAGACAATTTTACCAATCAATTATTCAGAATTATCAAGTTTGGGACTCTATATGGTCATGTACCTTTGTGCAGATATGAATCTGACATGCTAGCATTTTCGGGCTGCTATTATGGTGGAGGTGAGAAAGAAAAAAGGGAGTTGGGCGCCATTCGAAAGCGGTGGAAGACACTGCATGTAAGGCATTCGCATAAATACTTAATAAATTGCTTTTGAAGTGAACTAGTCGGGACCTATCTCCACTAGTAGGAAAAAGAATCCCCCCACCCCATAAAGAAAACCTAGCTGCGTCAAWCTCTGCAAATTGTAACATCATTTTAAGGCAATTCCTAATGTAAACCTTGCCAATTGTAACTCAGCTAGGGTTTACTAGAATTCCTCGGGTGGRGTGGGGGCTGGGAAGTAACTACTGTACTGAGTTTGAGCTAGCGCAGATCATTGCGTGGGTGATTCATTATTGATACAGATTGTCTGATGTTTAAAGTCGAGAAGAAACACAGACTTAATACGTGATTATGTAATAGGTCGATAATCTCGATTGATAGTATCATTGTCTCACAAGGCTTGAACGTGCGGCACTTAGTAATGACTTCAAGTTCCAGTTTTCCGCATACACGAAAGGCTGAGTAGGTTTAATCCCCCGAGTGTCGAAGCTAAAAATATGAAGTCCCCTTCAGAAGCCATTAGTTGCTCATTTCAACTTTCAAAACACATTTCTATTATTTGAAAGCGTAGGATATGATTTCTTCTTTCTTTGGGTACTTTTGRTATCTTCCTTGAAGCTTCCGAAATGATTTATTTCAATTCCTATAGACATGGAAGCGGCATCATTTGGCCATTTRGGCACTTTATGGGATAACTAATAGTGTCAATGATCTACTGATCCTGGAAGTCTTGACAGCCTGCTCTCTGGACCGGAGAGTTTTACGCATGAGATTGATGCTGTTTTTGTGCTCCTTTGAATTCCCAGTATCACGMTCCTGAGAGAGAAAGACGCAACGGAAAGTGTCCTTTGACTCCAGAAGAAGTTGGTCTCATGCTCCGTGCACTCGGTTATGGCAATGACTCCTATTTATATGTGGCTTCTGGTGACGTTTACAATGGGGAGGCTTCATTGGCACCGTTAAAAGCCCTTTTCCCAAATTATTACACAAAAGACACTATATCAAACGAGATGGAGCTACAACGCTTTACGAAATTTTCATCGCAGATGGCTGCCATCGATTACATTGTCTGTTCCCAGAGTAATGTTTTTGCGACCAATAATAATGGGAACATGGCCCGAATATTGGCTGGAGAAAGGTACATACATAACCATCAAGCTGAATTGAACATTTTGCAATATTACAAGTAATGAATTCTTCTGCTATGAATTTCTGAATGTCTGCATTTTGGTTTTGCAGCAGGGCTATCAGTAAAATTAGTCTTTTTCAGGAACCTTTTGACAATATAATAAAGCGACATATTCCAAATTGTTCACTGGAGAGGTATTCCTATGGTCACAGTGATCGTACAGGGGCGTCCGCATGATCATTGTAACCGTAGGGAAATCTGCTTATGAATTATTTAATAATTTTTCTTTCTGATGCTCTCTAATAATTCTAATTGTGCTGAGAATTGTTCATAAGCAATAAAGAAGTGTCAAGTTTCCAAGTGCTTGCAGGAAAGCTACTTTGGCTGCTGCAAATCTGAGATATAATCTTGGTGTGCAGACGCTTTAATGGACATAAGCGGACCATCAGACCCAATGCCAAGAAGCTGGGAAGACTTTTCCCTGCCCGGCATAATATGACATGGGAAGACTTTGCTGCGAGTGTACGACATTTTCAGGAGGGTTTCATGGGTGATCCAATGGAGGTAAGTTACTATCTTGTCATAACATTCTAGAGCAGTGTTAACGAGCCACMCTTTTCACTGTTCCTGCACTGTGACTGGTTCTGTCTGTAGTATTAGGTTGAGTACCAATGCCTTCATTCTTGACTTTAAGGTGGKAGAATTTGCGCCAAAGAAAKAAGGTTGAGAGGATTGAAACTTCTKGGATACTCATTCTTCCTTGACTTAGCAGTTTGGGCCACACGTTGTTCSCAGCTCCTTTGAAGAATGWTTTGGTRATTAATGACTCCGTGGCCTGTAAGGAGTACAGCATCCAGGATGAGGGTTTTTTTTAGCAGATCTGGTGGTATCTTAAAAAAACTCGCTGATGTGCGTCTCAATTATCTCTTCAACTTCGTGTTGGTTGTTTACATTGCAGGTGAGGCCTGGACGGGGTGAGTTCCATGAGAACCCGGCGGCATGTATATGTGAAAAACCAGAAGCCAAGGAGAGACTGCGACTCTGGCGAGAGCAACAAGCGAAGAAACCCAAGAAAGCGCAAGCAGCCACCGAAATCAAGGGACAGGGCCCAGTCATACCTTTGGAAGATAGGTTTGACGCCGAGGAAGAGGACGATGAGGAAGGACCAGTGGTGATAGAAGAGGAACAGACTAGTGATGAAATGGAAGGAAGAGACACTGAGGAGTTGCTGTTGGAGAATGAAGGCCAGGATAGTGTTGGCGAAGGTGCTGATGATGATGAAGATGGTGACAACTATTGATACTCATTAGGGGAGTGTCAAACCTCGCATTTCCTGCTCCGCAATTGACAGGATTATTACCAAACTCGGCAGAACAGGATTCTTTTTTCCTCAAAAGTATTATAGCCCTCTCGTAGAATTTTGGAAAGTGGTCCTGAAATCACCTTCTTCTGCCGGCCAGCTTTGACTCTCTCTCTAATTCAAGACGACTCATTCCAAGAGGTGCTAAATCTTATACTCAATTGATACGCAGCCAGGGGGGTCTGGAAGCTACAGGTTGCTGTAAGCTGCTAGGTATGGTACCCTTCAGCTGGCAGTGGAACTTAAGGACTCTCTTTTGGGCCACAATATTCCCCCAAAGCTTTTGTGGGCTCCTGTTCTAACTTCCAGCATGGTTAGTAGAGGGCTTTTATCATGGTCCTTGTAATTGCATTTCCAAGGCGACAGATCTGGCGAGCAAGAATCTTCCAGAACCTGCTGCAGATCAATGCAAGATGGATCTTTTGGTCACTCGTATTTTGGCCTGGACAGTAGCAAGCAAGACTATGATTGCCAAAGTGCAAGGTGGAGTTGAGGAAAAACTCCCCTGATTTAAAGGTTAGTGAAGTCACGGTAGAACACGTCCAGTGACGGTAACTTATACCTTGGAGCAACCTTTGCTTCTTTCTTGGTATTTCTGCGGACAAGCCATTGATTATTTACATCAGATACAAGGCAGTTGTTGATTGATTCCCTGTGAAGAATAGCCCACAGGTTCGGGAAATCATGTAACATAAGCATTTTCCATTTCTAATCTCATCATGTAGAGTCCTTCACACTCTGTTGAATGCAGATGATTAACTTAGATATTGACAACCAGGTCTTGGGACCACATTATTTGTACTCAAGTTGAAATTATCAAATTGTATTATCACCTTTAATAAGTGAACTTATTTTCTATTTGGCAGCTCAAAACTTATACAAATTGTTGGTACTGGCTCAAAAAAAACATCAAATTAAGAACCGTTAAGTGTATTGGAAAGTTCATATAGTCTATTTTCAACATTTGATGAATTTTGGGACTGAAGAATTGGACATATTGCAAGAGTCTGACTCTTTATTGCTCGAAAATCCATGAAACCAAGAATGTTAAATGTATTGGAATGAACATATTGTCTATCTTCAAGATATGAAGCATTTGCACATTGAAGATTTTGAATTAATGCAGGAATTTTGCTTTTATTGATGACGTCTAGCTTCTACTATTGTGCTAATCATAACAATAAATGTATGAGGCATGGTTGAAATGAGAACTTCAAGCTTGTCCATGGATACCTTTCCATGCTCTTTGCCCTAAAGGTGCACAATCTAGGCATTATGTAGGGCCATGCATACATATTTATTGATATCACCATTGCACTTGTCAATATATATAAATTAATGAAACTTCAAGTTTAAATTCAAAATTCTTTCTAAGTTTGATTGCAAACTAATTTTGATAAATTTTCATTGAATTTTTTTTTGGAAAGAATTTAAAATGTTTAATGGAAAGCAACAAGAATATAAGATAATTAGAAAATTCCAATACTTCTAGTGACAAAGTATCTTCAATGGTTGTATAGTTTGCATATTGCTCTTTTTGAAATCAAATCTTTAAATTCTTCTATGAAAAAGAAAATGAATGATCTTTCTTTTATTTCATAACATATAGTTTAAAAAAATTATCTATGAGTTGTATTCTTAGAAGAAAAAAATGGAAGATTTATCAAATAAATGTCTTGTTTTAATGATTTTATTTATAATAATACAAATAGATCAAAAATTGGCACTAGAATTGTAATTGTGACAAAATTTGTATTTAAAATTTAGAAAATTTAGTTTTCTTGAAATTAATTGAAAATCAATATTAAGATATTGGATATTATAAATAATAATTTGAATAATAAATAAAATTTCATACATTATGGTTTTATATTATATTAAAAGAATATAGTATACATTATATTATTAATAAAATAAATATGAATAATCAAAATGAATTACAGTCTATTTTAGAGCACAATTCGAGTCCTAAATCTATCAACAGTGATCATATTGAAATTAAAGACCTTTATATAGCCAAAGAATCTGCTAGGCAAGAAGGATCAGGTTTTTATTAAATAAAGTAATACAAATGATGTCATTTATAAATATACTTTATGTATTAGAATTTTTAAAGAATTGAAATTTAATTTCACTCATAAATTTTAATAAGATTATTGATTTTTAAGCCACTCATTGATGGATGAAAATTAAGTGATAAAACATTTGATTTTTTTCAGGCACACCTACTTCAAATTTTAAATCATTAAAATTCAATAAGGAGTCTAATACGATTAGAAGACCTCCTTTAATGCTCAATAATCCAGGAGTAATATTCTACATTTTGTACAATTGCTCTAGTACTACAAAAATATTATAATTTTTTTGGATTGTATGTAATTAAAAAATGATGTGAGCTTGTATTTAAAGTCTTTGAAATCTTGGACAGCAAGAAGCATTGAAGTCATTAACAAGAAGCATGTAAGAACTTCTTATTTWATTTGTAAAGTAGARTTTTTAAAGATATACATTAGCTAAAAATCAATATCCATAATTCAGTATTTTCAAGATTATYATTGTTTCTAAGATCTCTAAACATCTCTCCAYTTTTACTTTTRACATATRTATCAACTTGGGATGAAAATTAACATTATATATTCCAATAATAAAATAAAATTTTAAATATTGTTTTCTTAATGCTAAAATTATAATTTATAATTTTTGCAATTTTATGTTTTATAGGGATACAAGATCATTTCAAAGCTCAATTCCAYTAGAAGACATGGATGAATTTCCTTGTGGTTTTAGTGATGAAAATTTTGACAAAGATATTTTGTCACCAACTATGAGTGAAAAAMACAAAGCATCYTATGATGATATAAAAYCTTCACTAAAATGTCCATTAAGTTCTTTTGAATTAGCCAAAGAAGAAATTTTTGTAATTTAATTGCAAAMTCATYATATTGGAATATATATAATAAATCTACGATGATGATCACATATTATATACTACATTGACTATTTGTAAATATGCATTGAATTCAATAAATATTATCTAAGAAAATTTTAACATTATTTTTTTATTCCTATTGGTACCTTTTGTGTAATATCTTCCTAATAAACATTAATTATTGACTCAGATCGAAAAAGAATTGAAAAACTTATTTGCTTACATTAAACAATTTAAACCTCAAGATATAAACATTGGAACAAATTTGAAACCATTCTATCCGGATTATATTCAAGCATTAGGTAGTGTCGATGAATTTATAAAAGTTTCCCGACCCGATGGCAAATTTAGTAATTTGGGTTTGAAGGTATATCATAATTGTTTAACCTTCTATATTTTTCACCATCCACTAAAAATGACCATAGAAATAAGTTAAAAGGTCAAAAACATCTAAAAATAGAATGATAGAGGATAGAATGYTTCTTAATGACTTGGAATTGTTTCATTCATGAATAAAAAAAATTCTAATTTGATTGAATTTATTAACCAGGCAAATGCTTTACATTTAAATTTCTGTATACAAATATTATTTGAATGTAAAAAAATTTCAATAATAGTTTCAAGAATTATTCTATAATAGAGTTTTAGTAATTGTTTAGAACAGATGCTTGCAAAATTTGAAGGATTTTCTAACGTTAACGATTCAAGTTTGCGTATGGGATTGATAAATAAATAATCTATAATCATCTACAATGGCTCTCAAAATATTTTGTATACTCACCAAAAAATGCCATGGATAATTGAAGAACTAGAGGTTTTAAACAAATTTTTGATATGTTTTGATAGAAGTTCACACATATACAAAGGAAATTTTCAATATTTCTAAAACAATTTATGGTTTTTTAATAAATTAATCAAATTTATTAGTAAGAAAAATCTTATAGGATGAATTTTTTTGTTTAGTGTGAAAAAAATTATTCTTAGAATTTTCTAGCAAGAGTTTTATGAATTTTATGACTACAATATAATTCCAAATTTCTGCATCCTATATAATTCATTCCAAAAATCTCCCAAAAATGTGGAAAAGTTTGAAAAATGTATAAGATATTTATATGTGGTTTTTTAATTATTTTTTTGGAGTTTTTTTKGATCAAATCACAAAAATGTAAAAATTTGGAGCCATGTTTTTGTAAGTAATATTTCACTCAATAAAATTTCAAAATTTATGAATTTCATATTTTAAAAATTTCCAAAAGAAAAACATTGTAGGCATATGAATACTTGTGAATATTATTGTATTCACTAAAGAAATACTGATAAAATGTACTTATACTAAGAAATTACTCAACTTTTTAAAATTTAACTAGTTAAAAAATGAATAATTCTTTTTTTTTAAATTTAAAATCATTTTATACAAAGTGTGTTATTTTCCTCCAACACATCCATCATTTGTTAGAAAAATCTAATTTCTCAATTAATTATGGCAATTTTGAAGTGTATAAATACTTGTAAATGTGACTTTAGAGGTTTGAATTTGAAAACAATATATTCTTATACAAAAATTGAAAGAAGATCAAGGTTTTTTTTGCTGAAATTTAAATTAATAAATTTTTTATTATTTATTTATATAAAAAATGGGGTACAATTTTTTTGTTATTCCTCAAAAGGTATATTTCATAGATGATATAATTTATTTTATTTTATTTTAAAATAAATACAATTTCTAGATRTAACCCAGGTTTTAGATGAAGATGGAACAAAACAAAGTGATCCAACCATTTTGACATTGCAAATCTATTCAACATCTATACAATCACATTTTCAACCACTTAAGGTGATTGTAATGTATATTGCAAGTTTGAACAATTCCAAAAATGTATATTGTGGTTATACAAAATAAATGAAATAATAGCAATTTAAATACTCGTTACCATTGCATGTTACAATGGATCTTTTATATTTTATGATTAGATTATTTTAAATGTATACAAATATGTTTCAAAATTTTACAATTTTAAAATACTTCCATAGATTTTTAACTATTCTCTTAAGAAGGATTTTTAAGTTTTCAATAATCTTCATAAAAATTTGTAATAAGAATTTAATATAGCATATTCAAAATATCAAATAATAATGTATTTATTTCTACATCATCAATTGTTGGTAAGTTATCAAGTTGCCTTTTTTTAAATAATGTTTTTTCTTCTTTAGGTTGCATCGATTGAAAATGCAGAAAAAAATCCAAGAAAATTAGATTCATGGATTAATAGCATAAAAGATTTACATCGCTCTAAACCACCACCTTCGGTTTTATTTTCAAAATCTATGCCTGATATTGACAAATTAAAACAGGTTTTAAACATTAAAAAAAAAATTTAAGATATTGTAATTTGGGTTCATATTGAATATTTCAGGAGTGTATTTGACTAGATATTGATATTATATAAGATTATTTGTTTTTATCATATAATATATTATTACGTTCAAAACACAACCAAACAATCACATTTTGAAATAAATAAAAATTCACAACCACATTATGTAAAGGCTTAAAATTATAGTTTGGGATTTTTAATAATATATAAAAATACAAAAATATGCAACCATATTCAATTTTCTRTATGAAAAAKTTTATTTGTAGATTTGGCCTGTTCAACTTGAGAAAATTTTGAATGAAATTGAACTTCCTTCTGCAAAATTAGACGTTGATTTGTCTACGTTTATTGATATCTATTGTTCAATATTTGACATACCAATGTAAGTGGGTATTTGATAAGGGAAAATTGTTTGAGTATATTATTTCATTTTTGTGATATAAAATAACTATGATCTACACAATACTATTGTAGTATTCTAAAACTTTAATTTGTAATTAAATCATATTATTTACAATCTATAATCTTAACATCTAAATTATAATACAGGTATGAAAACAAAGTTGAAGCATTGCATGTTTTGTTCACATTGTATTTAGATTTAAAGAATCAAATTCATCAAACTTCATTATCAACATTTTGGCTCAATTCATAAATACATATATAACTAAGCCTTCTATAATTTATAGAATAATAATCAACTCTTGAATTTTGAAATATGTGTTTTGAAATATGTATATATTCTTGGTCCTCAAAAATAAATTATACATTATAATTTTTCATATAAATGCTTTCTATTTTGTTTGGAAATAATTTCGGAGGATAGAATTAGAAGTCTAGCCTTGGCGGACTATCAACTTGTTTTATTGTCCTTTGCACTCTAGCCGCAACGTCTGCACAACTAAGTGTTGGATTTGTGCGTAGGAGTGCGAGGTTGTTGTGCAAATTTTTTGTTATTTGTGCACTATTTGAGGTCTTGTGGAATACTTGATCAGGCCGCAAGAGTTGTATAATATTGTTTGGCAATAATGCAAGAGAGGACAATTGTAATAAGGAACTTGAAGAATGAGATTTAAATAAGAGGGACAAATGGACAATGACCAATTTGTGTGCGCAATATTTTGTGTGGTACATATGGCAATTTTGAGATTTGTAGTGGTGGTTATTTTTTTTTATCAAAAAAGGTTAAACTTTGATTTTTGAGAGGACCTCAAAGGCACATATGTACCATTAGTGGAAGAGTAAAGCTTGCCAATCAATTTACTTGATTTCGTGTCTTTGAACAAAGCTTGTTGGCCAATATTACTTGATTTGAGATCTAAAAATTTGTATTCCATGGTGCACAAATTACCATTTGCTTTGAAAATGGTCCCAATAGAGAGTATAAAGTGTTTTTATGATTTTCACTAGTAAAAATTTAAACATGCAAGTGTCGATTTGGAGTTATTTACTCTACTTATTAAGAGTAAAATCCCAAAAAATTGCATTTCAACAATTTCAAGGTGGATCGTAAATTGAATTTGATAACTTCATTTGAACTTAAGGCTTTTGAAATATCATTTTGGTGACCTCACATAATTTCTAGTTGTTTATGTCACCTTCATTCTTGAAAAACTCTTATATGCAAATTTTTCAAACATTGTGGAAAGGGATAAAATATTAAAAATAAGATATGCACAATTCTCTTCTTATTTTACAACTCATATACAATTTCACAAGCAAAATCGGCAAGCAAAATAATAGGTAAGCAAGCTCTTTACACATCTTTACTGTTAGATTTTGAATTTTTTTTAATTCAGTGGCAATATCTATGAGCCAATGCTCTTTTTTTTATAGGAAAATCACACTTGGGAAGCCTTGAGCATTTAGGGAACATAGTGTAGATTTTTTTAGACACTTGACTTCATTAAAAAAAATTATGAGCACGTTCAAAATTATGAAAACAATTTTGTATGAAATTCATCAAAATAACAAGGGAAACCATATCTAAATAAATGTTATCAATTGACATGTCTATCATAGTCATAGGACAAGATTGGCAAAAAATAATTCTAAAAATAGATGCTAAAATATTGGAAAACTTCTTTTTTTAGTAAACAAAAATGTTTATGTTGGAAAAAATGATATCAACAAAAAAGATTCTATCTTTAGCATCTGCTAAACTTCATTTTTTGGAAAAAAAATAAATATTAGAGAGATGCCAACCGTCCCCTACACTTATGGTATTGCCTTTTTTTTGTCTTTTTAAATCGATAGATCTTTGAATTGAATTTTATTGGCTTCAAAAATATTTTTTTCATTTCTTTAATCCTTAAGAGCTGCGACTATATTTCACAAAAAAGTGTCAAGAATTGAGGGAAATTGAAAAAATAGTGCATCGAGGGAAATTATAAAAGAATGTTTTAGTAAATGAATAAACCATCCAAAATTGATCTAACCTATGATGGCAATGTGTGTCAATTGTTTCATAAAAATCGAGTTTGCATTGCATGATCTTAGCCTGATTACATTGTAGGGCTTCATCTTTTGAACTTTTTATTGCAAATTGAGTATATCCTATGAGTTATAACAAAAGATATCTTGTAGACATGAGTTTTAAAAGGTATTCAAAAATTCAAACATAAATGAATAAAACATGATGGAAAGTTGTAAATTGATTACAATCTCTATGTATATTTGAAAATTATATTGAATCAAAGCCGAGGCACATAACTCCGAATTATACAACCTTAATTATAATCACATATAATGCATTTCAATGTAATCTCAAGGGACTTAATTTGTTTTAATGTAGAAAACTCATGTAGCTCTTTTAACAAGAAAGCCAAAAATGTAATTATATACATAAAATGAATATTTTTTGAGGATAATAATAGCAGTATTTACCACCTTAATTATTGTATTTAAGATGACCGTATTTTAGCATAAAAAATACTAGGCGCATCTTTCCAATCCCCTGTGGTTTTTATAAAGTCATTCACGTGGTTCTTTATGTGGAGCTATCTTACATGTAAAATTTATGTGTCCAATTTTCTACTACTTCATCTTTCTTTGTATAATTTTCCTTCTTCTACTACATATATGTATAGGAAATATACCACAAACCCAACAACAATCTTGAAATCAATTCTAGTGCCATTGAACAAGTGGCAATTCTTAAAACCTTTAAAGGACAATTTTGAGTTGAAAGGACAATTGAAAATCCACATAATTGATAGGTCCTTGGGAAGTCAATATTGATGTTCACAAATTTTTGGGAGAAGTTGTGAATATTTATTCTCTCAGTCAATAGAAATATTATTTTTTCCCGATTGAATGCCCAAAATAAAAGTTATGCTACCCTAAACTTTTTTGGCAGCTCGGGCAATTTGGGCATCTTTGTTGCATCTTTTGTAAAGTTGTTCGTCAATTTTTGAAATCTCTCATGTATAAAGATGATAAAATACAGCATATGATTGTCAAAAAAATCTAGGTCTCAAATCACATTCTAAGAGGGGTCAAAGTTTGTTAGCTATGTTGAGGTGGCTTCAACAAAAAATGTTATCTTCTAACTTCAAGGACTTCATATCATCTTGTAGTTTGTGAAGTCAAAGTTCTTGAAATTTTTCCCACATATTTCAAATGTTTGTCTCTAATTTTTAACCATTTGAAATCCAAATATAAAATTTCCTCATTGTACAAGAAATCATCAAAAAAATGAATAGAGTATTACCAATGCACTTAACCTCCTTGCATTGCAAATGGATTTAGAATAAGCTAGACTCCATATTTGCTTCTGAAATTTTTCATGAGTGAATCTAACATCATATACTTGTGAATGGTTAAAATCCTACTTTTTGCATAGTAGAAATTTTTGATTCCAAGAGGAATTGAGTTACTTTGTTGATCCTTTTTTGTAGAAATGAAGAAAAGTTTTTTTTCTCACTTCAAAGTTTAAACATCGTCAAATGGGCTAAAACATTTCCAAGCATTTCTTTACTTGTTTAATGCACTTCTTTACATTTGAAACTTAAGAAATAATTATTTTTGACAATGCATAAAAAATTGGAAGATTTGGACTTTTTCTCTTCCAAATTGAACACCATCCAACCTTCATGGGTTAATATGAAGATTACCATTGAACACTTCAGAATCCCTATTGAAATTATCCACGGGAGGTGCACTCATTTTTTCCAATTAGAAACCATGAGCGACCAAAACTCTGAACCCCCTATATTATAACCTAAAACTTAAATAAAAGAAAACAAACAAAAAGGAATAGATTTTCCTATTTTGAAATAGATTTTCCTACTTTGAAAGTTTATGTTTTAAATTATTGATATTTTTTTTGTTAATAATAATTAGTTACAAATTTTTGAAGTAATTAGATACACTATAAAGCTGAAAAATAACTTTCACACCCCTATATTATACCTTAAAAAATTGTTTAAAGAATGAACAAAAAATTCCTAAAAATAACTTTCTATTGAAAGCTCACTTTGAGATGAACATTGATGCATTGGTCATCTAAATGTATTCTCAATAAATATTTGAGTTGAAAAACATGCCATTTTAGTTCATTTTTAACCTCTTCTAGAAATCATTTCATATCTCATTTGAGTTGGAAATTTTGGCAATAGAATCCTATAGTCATTATCAAAAAATGTTTAAAATTTGAGGTTGAAATTATCATTTATTAGAAACCACTTGGTTGCTCATGGTTTCTAATTGGCAAAAATGAGTGCGCCCCTCAAGAAATTATCCTATGAACATCCCATTCAATTTGAGTGTGTTTAACACATATGGCTTCAAAGAGTGACATTAAACCCTAAAGGACCAAGTGAACATGCATTTTTTATCAACATAGAAATTTTGGGCAGGTATGTGTTACTAGGGATTTACATATTTTAGACTGAAATTCTAGTAGAAGATGGGAACAAATAATATCTTTCATATGCACAAAATTTCATGACATTTGAAAATATGAGTCAAAAGCTATGCCTAATATGTTACTTTTTCCCTTAGGCGGGCAATCCGAGCAGATTAGAAAAAATCATTTTTTTCAAAAACAAAAATTTGAAATTGATTTTCTAGAGTTATGTGTACATGGAAAGCTTTGAATCATTTCAATTTGATCAATGAGTCAAAAAGTTATGAGTTTTTTTTGTTTGCGGGCAATTATGGTTTCTCTACTCTAAAATAAACTTTAAAGTCCTTTTTTCAATATTTTTGGAAAAAAATAAAA
>VACF01000004.1:0-145885 GCA_006891605.1 Pleurozium schreberi
TAGATTTTTTTTAACCCATTAAGGACTGGTCGACCACTTTTTGGTTGAATTTGACACATTTTCACTAGTAGCCAAAGTTTTAGAATGAATTTGGATACAAACAAAAGGGGACTAGTGTGATGAAATTTAAACCAAATGCAATGGGAAAAGAATTAGAACAATCTGTGCTAATATGTGGTTTAAGGGTTGAAAAAAATAATGAAATTTGGGCTGAAATTATGAAAATCTTCTAAAAAGGAACCTTGAATTGCCACTAAATTTATTGTAGAGGCTTAATCATTCACGCCAATTCCATCGATATGGTCATATCTCCGGATTGCATCATGATTTGGTAATTTTTTTTCCAGGTTTAGTTTGAGACGAGAAAATGTCTTGCCCACCCTCCAATTCAACCACAGTCCTTAATGGGTTAAATGAATTTCTAATGTGTTTTTTTCTCCAAGCTCTAGTGTATTTGAGGCTCATTTCCAAGCACCCTCAACAAGAGGGAAGTCAAGATTGCAATGGACACCCTTGCACACAATCTTGAATTGAAAAATCACAAGCAATCATTTCTAAAATTGAATTTTTGATGCTAAGATTAAACTTCAAAAAGAAGTTTTCAAAAATAAAAATTACCGAAAATAGCAACTTGGTTAGGTTTTATTTAGCTTCAAAGTTTTGAAAACACCAGGTTTTGGTGCCTCAGGCATTTCAGGGTTAATAAGTCAATGGAACTTCAATCGAGGCGGAGGAAAACAATGTAAGAACATCATCACCAACTTCTGGATTGAGCCATTTCATCTTCATGACAAATCAAAATTGATTCACTTACATTAGGTATTGCTACACAGTAATAATTTTGTCATTCATGCATTTTTATATAAATTTTCATGAAATATAGCTGTGTTAAATATATTGGTTTGGCTCAATGTGCCAATATTGTGACATTGAAACTTCCCTTTAGGAACTAAAATAGGGTCAAACCACGGTCAAGGGTACCAAAACCATTATTTTGCTAGGTCTAGAGTCCTCTTTTAAACTTTTAAAGCTCTAAATTACTTTGATGTTGTCATTTTCAAATTAAAAAAATTATGTATGAATGGTATTGCAATGCATCCGTTTAATAAGTTGGAGAAATTTTTTATAGGTAAATTTCTTAGAAGGACATAAATCACCAACTGCAAGGCTAAATCAAGTATCTATATTACAATATAGCACTTTGAAAGGATTTTTTAATCCAAATTTTTCATGCTTCTCAAGCATACAACTATCAAGAAGGATTTTTAGTGATAAAATCTTGGACACAAAACACTGTAATTTTTAAATAAACTAATTGATTTTTGACGTATTAATTATTTATAAAAAANATAATATCACAAATGCTACCATTAATACTTGGGGCTTGTGCTTGTTATGCGACGCATTCATTGTATCACATTTTAAATATTTTGTAAGAATATTTTCAATCATGCATACATAGAAATTGTATTTTCACACAATGTGATATTACAAAAATAGAGTAGCAGTTTGCAATCACTTTTGTAATATCAGTTTTTACAAAAGGTGATATTATAGAAATAATGTAGTTGTTGCAATTAATTTGATATTAAAGACGATCCACAAGATGATATTAAGAGGTAGCAAATCCATTGCTTCTCTTGACTTTACACTTCTTTGCACTTTTATGATTTTGTGCTTTTATGAGCTTTGAGCTTTCATGATTTTAGTTTTCTATTGCTACTACCAAATGATTTTGAGAAATTTATTCATTTGAAGCAATTTTGGATTCCACAACAATTAAGCTATTCACAAAGTTTTTGAAATTTATAAGTTATTCTTTTCAATTCTTCAGTTTGGGTTGTTATTTTTTGAAACAATGGAGTCAAATTTCTAATGCATTCTAATGTATATGTATCTTTTATAGTATTCACCATTGCATATGTTTCATTCATCATTCAATAAATTTCTATTGTACATTTCAATGTATGCTTGCTTATACAATAAATTATACAAAGATTTCATTCATTTTTATTTGAAGATTTATTGAAATATTTGTTCTACATTCTATCTAATACATAGAAATTCTTATAAAATTCTAATGATGAATGCATAGCATAGCAAGTGCCAACAGCTAGTTAAACTCTAAATGTCCAAGGCCTTTTTTGAGCTACTAGAAATTTGCTCTACATTGAACAAAAACCAACATTTTGATAAGATGAATCAAGTAGTTTTTGGAAATATAACCACACAAATTCAATCTAGACATATTAGAAATCACTAGGAAAAAAGAAAACACAACAATATTGCTTATGGCTTGAAAGATTATAATGTTTGATCATGAGGGTGTTAAAATTGCAAAAGTGAGTTGAAGTCTTTCAATCCTCTTTTCACATGTCAAATCTAAAAAGTCGGTCACCAAAAAAATATGAGGTTGAAGAGCCTAACATGCATAACTCCAATCAATTTATAGCTTGTCAAAGTCTACTTTAGATTTTTTTTAACCCATTAAGGACTGGTCGACCACTTTTTGGTTGAATTTGACACATTTTCACTAGTAGCCAAAGTTTTAGAATGAATTTGGATACAAACAAAAGGGGACTAGTGTGATGAAATTTAAACCAAATGCAATGGGAAAAGAATTAGAACAATCTGTGCTAATATGTGGTTTAAGGGTTGAAAAAAATAATGAAATTTGGGCTGAAATTATGAAAATCTTCTAAAAAGGAACCTTGAATTGCCACTAAATTTATTGTAGAGGCTTAATCATTCACGCCAATTCCATCGATATGGTCATATCTCCGGATTGCATCATGATTTGGTAATTTTTTTTCCAGGTTTAGTTTGAGACGAGAAAATGTCTTGCCCACCCTCCAATTCAACCACAGTCCTTAATGGGTTAAATGAATTTCTAATGTGTTTTTTTCTCCAAGCTCTAGTGTATTTGAGGCTCATTTCCAAGCACCCTCAACAAGAGGGAAGTCAAGATTGCAATGGACACCCTTGCACACAATCTTGAATTGAAAAATCACAAGCAATCATTTCTAAAATTGAATTTTTGATGCTAAGATTAAACTTCAAAAAGAAGTTTTCAAAAATAAAAATTACCGAAAATAGCAACTTGGTTAGGTTTTATTTAGCTTCAAAGTTTTGAAAACACCAGGTTTTGGTGCCTCAGGCATTTCAGGGTTAATAAGTCAATGGAACTTCAATCGAGGCGGAGGAAAACAATGTAAGAACATCATCACCAACTTCTGGATTGAGCCATTTCATCTTCATGACAAATCAAAATTGATTCACTTCCAACTGACCGAGGAAGTTGCGAGGAGAGTATGAAGCATGCTGGGATACGTTGTAACTACAGTACACTAAGGTGAAAGCACCCAAAACCGATCATTTAAGCAATTCAGCATATCTGAAGGCAATTTTTTCTGAAAATAATATTTTTATAGTATTAGCGAGTGAAAATCATGAATATTCAAAAAATAAATTAGATTTTTTGGATATTGTATGTAATTTCTATGATTTTTTGAAGTGCCGGCTCACTACACCACTGAAACTGTCCTATAGGTGTACCTAAATCTGAACACTGCCAAAATCAGCAGTCAGCAAATCAAAATTCAGTAAGTGTCATTCATATGTGTCAACTAATCACAATCAAGTATTTGTAAGACATATTAACTACAACCAATGGATGCGATTAGGTGTAGTCTATGGTACAAGATTGGGTACACGTGCGCTAATGGGTGTTTCTACCTTAATGATGGTAAATAGTGTTACCCATACTAACTATTTTTAAAATAGCCATAAGTTTCTACTMTTAATGAATATGTTTACCAAATATGTGTACAAAGTTTTCCCAACTATAAGGTAGAAGGCTCGAACTCGGATCGGGCATTTTGAATGGAATATGCCTCAAAGGTACCTTCTGCTTTCTTCAATTCATTAAAATGTACCAACGGTGTACATTTCAAGGGTGGTCGCTTTTAGAGCCCTATGGTGTTTTGACTTCAAATTTTCATAACTAATTCCATGAAGCTTCAAAAAATATGAAACGACTTCAGCCAGATGTCAATTCTCCTTGTCTTTCAAGGAAAATTTATTGAAAAATATTTCAAGGTGTATCACCTCCCTAAAAATCAGTTCCACTCCTTAGATGGTCCACTTATGGACCTCCTACCTTAGTACTATTAGGATCCATGCACTCAGTAAAAATATTCATGAAGAGTACAAACTTATAGCATTTCTAAAGTAGTTAGTATGGGTAACACTATTTATCATCGTTAGTGTAGTACTCCGTGAGTATTAATTTATTTAGGGAGGGAGGTGCTTTGGGGAGGTGCATTGGGGACGGAGGTGCCGTCTGTGACTGAATTATGAACCGGGACGCGCTTTCCTGCGTACTCGGAGCTGCAAAAGAGTACAGACATTCTACAGTTGCGGTTCCACAGGACTTCTATGGAAAAGAATATGAAAAAAGATAATTCTACTTCATAGAATATCAAAGAAGGTAATTCTACTTCATAGAATATCAAAGAAGGTAATTCTACTTCATAGAATATCAAAGAAGGTAATTCTACTTCATAGAATAGTGTATTGCATTCATGGCTGATTATCACGCTACGATGGGTAGAAAAAAATGGAGTCTAGAAATACTTTGGTAGAGTAGCTTCACTCATGAGTGCATAACATTTTGTTTACTAATTATGAGGTAGGGTCTCCTTTTGCATCTTTGAAAAAAGGTCTCCTTTGGAGAACAAAATTGTGTTATATTGCTCTCACCCCAACCTTTCAAGTTATTTGTTGTTTGGAGTCTCTTGTTCAAGGAAACATTTTGCATGAAGCGGCATGGCCCCACGTGGAGTCTCGTCAAGTGCTCAAATATCCACTCCTAGTTATTATTCTATTATTTTGAGAAGAATCTTTTAACTTTTGAAGAGAAACCTTGATAAGCATGGGGTCAAAAGGACTTTTAAATTGCTTTCACGAGTCGTGCCCAATACTCACTATTTGCTTGTGCCCTCTTCACTTTCTAAAGTGGCCAGTCATCATTTCTTGCTTGGTGTGCGTGTCGTACGCCCCACGCCCGGCACGTGGAGCAATTTCTTAGACACGGCGAGGTCATTGGCCGTGTTGAGGCCCACTAGCGCCTTGCCGTGGGGATGCTCTAAGTCTCTCCCTAGTAAAGCATAATACCTTRTGTGCATGGGAAAGATCATTGCCTAGTTAGACAATGTTGTGGATGAAGATGAGAAATAGTAAAAGGAGTTGTTGGCTAAGTCTCATTGATTCAGAGAAAGAAATTATAATCCAATGTTTTTTTAGGATGGCTTGAATTAAAGGCTTGTTCATAGCGGGTCCCACTTGCAACTACAAATAACTATAGGAATTATACCAATACTACATACGTTGATTAAGAAGGAGAATCTATTTTGGAGAGTAGGTGAGTGTGTCTAAGAAAAGCCCTTTGGGGCTTCATTCTACCATTCATATGACTTTGAATGTATACTTCGGATGAGATTTTCATATGATTTCAATTTTGAGTAACTTTTAAAGTTTAAAGTTTGAAAAAGTTGCAATTTTAAGACTTTATCTTTTTTAACCATTTTTTTTTTTTTTTTTTTTGTAAAATTAAACAAATATGAAATTATAATTTTTTTGAAGTTCAGTTGGTAACTTTTAAAGCTTTAATAAGGTATCAAAAATCCAAATCACAAGAAGTTCAAATGAAAGTCGCTTATAGAGAGTGGCATTGTTTTAAAGTTCATGTGAATGTCATACGACAATGCAGCAATTTGACAAGTTTTTTTTGGGGGGGATAGGTGCATCACTTGAATGTGCAACTTGATATTCTAGCTTCAAGCCAATCATGGCATTTGCCTAGTATAAAAAAGCAACATCATCAATGAAGTCAATAATTATTTAAATATAAATAGTAGTATTTCGTAGAAACTACGGAATGGCAAAAATCCCAAGCAAAAAAACTACAAAAATTATGCAACTTTTGCAATGCCAAAGTAAATATTTTGACTAGACYATGCATTCATTGCTCAATTTTCATCCAAAAAATTTGCATTGGACTTAAAAGCCAAAACACTTAGTTGGTCAATATTAGTGAATGTTGATGATGGATACACTAGATATTCAATATATTAATAAAATCTTAGAAAGTTGGTTAAAAAAATTGACTCTAAGCTTTCATAGACTTTGAGGTTCTTAGCGTATACATCATATTGTATCATTAATATCTAGGTTTTAGTGTCACTTTTTGTTTCAAATGTTGGTGTCATATTTTGAACAACAATGCTTCATAGAAAAAAATTTAAATATGCAATTTTTTATTTCTTATAAGAAATTTCTTCACTTGCATGTTAGTTTATTTTGAGCACCTAGGTAAGATTGGGCAACCCAAAGATTTTGGATGGGCAACTTAGGCAACAAGTTGGGACTATGAGACTATCCAAATGCTTCTTAAATAAAATTTGTTTTGTTTTTGGGCTATAATTTTCAACAATCTTTCCAGTACTTTTTGTGACACACTTTTTGACACTCTTTTTGACAACTTTTGACTAACAACATGACAACTAGGATTTTTGTCAATTTTTCTCAAGATTTCATCCTCAAAAAAGTTTCAAACACAATACCTTTTCTTTGTATTGTAGTATAAATGTTAGAATGCATGCTAATATTGTTGAAGGATTGCTACCAAATTTCACAATCTAATTCTTCAAAAAACGTAGTGGTTAGGTACTAAAAACCTCCAAATTGGCAAGTGTGACATTGAATCAGGCTCTATTTTTGGATAGCAAATTATTTTTGAAAATTACAAAAAAATTAGGCAAGGTCCATAGTAGCCATGAGTACCTACCCTATAAATCTTGTTTCATTTGGAGCCCAAATAAAAAAGTTATGGCCAAAAATCAGATGAGCACGCAACGTGTGACGGAAAATAGGACAGGTGTTTCTTGCAATCACCCTTAGAGTTCCCAATGTGTTCCCACATCCTGGGAATTTGCAGTCTTCTAGACGGTCCAAAAAACATCTAATGCCTTTGGGGGAAGCTAAACTCCTAAAATTAATTTTTGGTCAATTTTAGTAAGAAGAAAAAATGGAGTTGGCATCAAACTCATGTTGTTTCATATTTATTTTGACTTTTGTGGAATTAGTTATAATTTTTTGAAGTTGAAAGGTAGCAGTCAATAAAAAAAACCAATTCCTAAAGTATACACTAGTGGTAAATGGAAGAGAGCAAAATCTATCCGTGAGTCATGATCATTTTTAGAGCAAACTTCTTTGATAACTTGAAAACCTCAGATGCCATGTACGAATGTTATTTTGGACAATTATTGTCAATTTTGTGACATTCATCTACGCAAAGATCTAAATACTAGGACTAAAATGGATTTACATTTGAAAATGTAGGTCTTGGAAGGTGTGAGACTACAATAGTGGAATTATCTTACAAGCACAACTTCTCGTTGTGCATGTCCTTTAATCCCTAAGTGCCCAACCTATGTTCACAAAAATCCTAACTTTTCTGTACTCATTCCAATTAAATTATCACCTAAGAAAAGATTCACATTAATTGACCATACCGATTTGTAATAGAGACACATTTGGAGATACAAGAAAAGGGACACATCCTTTGACCTCACCATTGAAACGATTATAAGAATCAAACAAGGACATTTTTCAAAAATGGAAAGGCTATATTTTGGCCCCTTGGGCGCTTATTCAGGGATTAAGTGCATAATTGTCAATTATAAAGTTTGTACATCGCCCAATTTGAAGCATTTGTTTTTGAAAAAGTAGTGTAGTTATAACCAACATGAGTGTGGTGGCCATTATTACACCTCTCTAAGTAATGTGTAGTCTTCATACCATGTATTAAAGAAGTTACACCTATGATTAATGAAATTGACATGAACTTTTGCATGTCTTGTATTCTTGTTGTGGTGGCCATAATTACACCTCTCTAAGTACACTAAAGCTGATATTTAGTGTTTAGTGACATTTAGTGTTTTTACCCCCCTACTAGCTACAACACWAAATCTAAACTTGTCCACAATTAGTGTTAGACTTGAATGCGCCGCCGCCTTCTTCCCTGGCTTTTCTTGCTTTCTCGCCTTTGTTGCGCCATCTTCTCTTTCGACTTCTTTTGGCTCCTGCAATCCGGTTGGAATTCCTCTCCGAATTCAATTCTTCCGAGTTCAGTTCAGTTCAGCCCGAGTTGAGAGATCTTCAGCCCGAGTTCTTTAGCTTAGCTGAAGTTCAGCCCGAGTTCAAAGTTCAGATCTTGAGTCCGAGTTCAAATTTTTAGCCCGAGTTCGTTGCTGCCCTTGCTGCTGTGACTATCGGGCTTTTTTTGAGGGGGTTTATACTTCGCCGTTCCCGCCCACCCAGCACATTTCGAATTTGCTTGCTGCGAATCTACTGCTGCGACTCCTCAAATCCACAGCTCCGTTTTCAGGTCCTCGCATCTTCTCACCAACAGGTCCATTTCAGGTATTAGCGACACCATTGCAATCGTCTTGTTGTCCTCTACATTATGTAAAAAAGTGTTTTTTTTTTTGTCGACATTTTTTGATTTTTTTCACGTCATGGCTCAGACTCATGGCGGAAATCCCCCGACGTTTCCAGCAAGTTTCCACCATTGCCACACAAAAGTAGATCATCACATGGATGGTGCAAGACGAATCAACCCATGGTCTCCCCGGTCTCTACAACTGCACCATCCATGCTTTCCCCGAGCATTTCCGAGGTCAACGAAGCTCCAATTTGATGCATGCATTGCGTTGGTGGGCACTTCGTGATCGATATTGCAACAAAGGAGAAGAGCTCCAAGAGCTTCCACCAATTTCATGCACCCGCAGCCAATCTGGAGGACAAAAACAGCTCCATACAAAGGCAACACCCAGTCGTGGTCACAAACGCTCTGAATGGGTACAGTGGCTCTACCCGCTCTTACTTGATGCATTCGAGCATTTCAAAAAAATCTAGTGTGAAATTCTCTCCCTGTTTGCAAATTGAGTTAGCAAAAACGATGCCAGTAGACCCTACATCCCCTTATACAGCCCTATCCAGAGATCCTAAGGACAATGTTTTATTGCTTGAAAAACTGACTCACTGTTGGATCCAGCAATTCATGCATATCCAAAACATTGTCCCTTTATCTCAAAAAGGTTGTCTCACTTGCAGTTTTGAAAAAGAATAGGAAATTGAGATGCAAGTTGCATACCATCTAGGAGTCTTAAATCGAGGATTTCAGGATGGTACCTTTGATAAAAATATAATGGAGGGTCATTGCAAGAAAGACTCACCTCAAAACGTAGCGTTTTGCACAATACTCTTTTTTTTTCTTTGGGAGTACTATATATTTAGTAAAACAATTTTTAAAAAAAGAAAAAAATATGTTTGATGTATACACCTTTAAGAAGAAGGTTCCCGAAAAAGGAAAAGCATAGAAAAATTCTCTAAGTAGGAGAACTAGAAAAGTGCAAAATTTCAAGAAAATAGTAACTTTCACTCTATTTTCACATTTTTATTTGTAACCGATCGATCTGTGTGATAATTGAATGTCAAGTACCTTGCACAATCGATCTAACTTCTAATTAATAAAGTTTGAAACTAATGACGGAGCCATCTAATCAAGCCTCGACACAACTGCGTTGCATAAAACGAAAGCTGGTCAGTGTATATCCCATTCAATCACGGACCGATCGAGCAGTGACGCTTCGCCGAGAATTGAACTTGAGCGAGCACCGGAATATGCTCAGAGTACAATCCTGGAAAAAACGAAATATGCTTTAAAAGCATTGGCTTCAATCATGGATTGGCATCTTTCCGCGCGCTGGCTTAACTTACACATTATTTTGGAATTTACTTTGCGCCAACACAAATTGATTTCACAAAATGGGGTCTCGATCAGAACTGTGAATGATGTCCTTCACGGCAGGAAATGATAACTTGCAATCGAACAACGTACTCGATCACGGTCTTTGAATTCTCAGATCAATTTCCTCATTTGCTGCTTATTGGGTGCCCCAGTGGGAGAGCAATTAATTTAATTTGTGGCAGATKTGGTGTGCTTGTAATCAGCTTATTTCTGACGATGAGACGGAAGTCAAATGGATGCAATTCAAATCAGTAACTATATATCTTGGGTTAGAAGGACGCCGTGATATTTGCTTAAAAGTATCATGTATGATTCATAGATTCCTTCGCAAAGGAAAAGTTAGTATCTATGAACCAGGCTACATTCCTCCACAGAGTGAAAGTAGAGCATCTTCATGTGAACTAAGAGGCCAAACTAGGAGAATGCGATGTAAGAAAAAAAAAAGGGTGTTTTAACCCTTAACCCCTCATCACCGAAGTTCCAACCATGCTTAAAAGCATCCTCCCTTTGCAAGTGTTAAAAGTCAAGATTTTAGTCAGTTATGAAGATCTTAACCGTACAATATTGTAGTGTGAATGTTGTAGATGGTTTGGAACAAATTTGGGGTCATTTGACTATATAGATTGAAAGGTTATAATGTTTTAGTTTTAGAAAAAGGTGCTGAAATTTTCTGAAAATCACATTTGGAGGTGAAATTCGATTTCTATACCAACTCAAATGAAAAAACTTTAATCCACGAAGTGATTCCAAACTAGAATATAAACACTTTGGTGAAAAAAAATATCAAAAAATTAACTCATTGTGCTTATAAAATGGATTTGAAATGTCAAAAAACAGTGAAAAAAAGAGCAAAAATTTGAATCTGTGGCTAAACCTCTTTCAACTAAAATGCTTCTTAGTCACTCATAACGTCTTGGATGGATATGGAATTTTAACTACAAAAACTAGACTAGTGAGCGCAACTTTTCCAACAAAAATTATTGAAAAAGGGTCATATCTGAAGAAGTTGTGAGCCACCGAAGTTCACTGAAATGCAAACAATTCTGGATTTTGAACTTTGAATTTCTCCCAAACATTCGAAACAACTTGGATTGGCATGAAACTTTACCACGTTAACTAGACCTTTATGGAAACAGAACCCAAATTTTTTTATTGAAAACAAACATTTGATGAAAACGATACAATCCCCAGAAGTTGCAGSCATCACAATGCAATGTGCTGAACCCAAATTCAACCTGAGAACTTTGAATGACTTTCATAAACTCAATAGGTCTTGGATTGATCTGAAAATTTTACCATAGATACTAGGCTACTACGCGCAACTTTTCCAACAAGTTTTATTGAATTCCGACATTGGATGCAAAAGTTAGATCACTTCAAAGTGAACTGCAGACTGTGTGAGGACACTTTTCGTCCCATTTGGCGATGAGGGGTTAAGGGCTTTGACGTTTAATATATTCTGAACGATGAACAGAGGGCTTGTTTAGTCCAACTAACTTCTCATTCAGCCAATGTAAAATTTGAATCTTGAGAAGATAACGTTCCTTCATAACATTGTTAACCAACGTTGGGAGGTCCCTTTCCCTCCCCCGGAAAGTGGGAGGCCATAGCGTTGGAATTTGCAGAGTTATTGTTCCATGATCATACCCCAACCACTCATAGTCTTCTTACTCTGTAGCCACTTTTTTCAAAACCAAGGCTTACTTGTCAGCTTGCAATAATCTTGGCTTAGCATTGAAACAAACTAACTAATAGCAAGAATTAGGTAGCCATTGATCTCATTTAGTTTATAACAAAATGACCTCCCAAAAATCCATGGAGGCATTATCCCTCCTTCCAGAGAGAAAGGATGTAGGCCATTCACAATGTTATGTTAATGGATTGACCAATATAATTATGGTAATTGATATTTCTGTATGAAGATATAAACAAAAATGTGCAAAAATTACAAATGGATTGAGSAGGTAAGGGATTAAGAATAGTTTTAGTAGTATAGTTATGTAAGTCATAACCTAAAATAATGAGGTGTTTCTTTTGTCATGCCATATTTAACTACTTTTGGACTATTCAATGAACTTTGGACTTTACATTGAAAGATCTCCATATTATAATATTGGGAGATCTCCTAATGTTTTCACAGATCTCCCGATGTTTTTACAAATCTCTCGATGTTTTGCATAGATTTCCCGATGTTTTGCATTATCTTCCGATAACCCATTTTTTTTTCTCCCGATGACCATTATTAATTTTGGACTTTCAAAAGTCCAAAAGTAGTTAAATGTGACATTTGTACAATTTTGCTGAAAAAACATTTATTTCTAGTAAATTAATAGTGAAAACTCTTCTTTCAGGTCATTATCTATAGGAATATACTTAAAACACCCTTTTTTTTCTTGTAGTGGTGGTGAGAGATGTTATTTTCATGCTTGTTTTCATGCATTTAGAAAAACTACAGTAACGTAGAAGGGTGTTTTAAAACTATAGTAACGTAGAAATGAATATTGAGACCGTACGAGCCTATGGGACTTCAGGGGTTAAATCATCTTATGGTCAAATAGTTGCACATTTTAAACAATCTCATGGTCAATGTGGTTCACATTTTAAGTAATCTTATGGTCAATGACGTAATGAACTCACAATTAGGTGCATTAATTAAAGCATATCAATCCATTTAAGCTTAGAGATAAGATCCTCTTAGAAAATACAGAATATAGGGTTTTATCAATAAGTGAAATTATATCCATAGTCAATGTCTTAGGTGATGGTACTGTAATGGAATGATACTTAACTACAATAAGAACTTCCACCTTAAAAGTGTAAATTCATTGTACATAGAAAGTGATTTTCTTAGGCCTTCATGTTGTGGCCATGTTATGGTAGAGGGACCTGTAACCGATCAAATAAGCAATTCTAAACATGATCTAGGGTAGTATTAGGCAAAGCAAATATTTTGAGAGGTACATTGACAAAAATGATGGAAATTGCAAATTTTTTGGTAATTTTATCTCTTGCAATGAAATTACTATGAATTTTGAAAGGCCAAAGTTGGGCTTGACTCATAATCAACATCTAGAGTCATCCAATTCCAAATATTCAAAAACTACTTTTCTACTCATTGCTTCCTATTTTCTTGCTCACTTATGTGTCATGAACTTATTGGTCCAAACCTTGAAAAAATCAAAAACACGCATTCCAAGGCAAATATGGAAATTTGTTCCAGCTTGGTCGGAAATACAACACCCTATTGATTGGTGATGGGGCGCCGGTTAGTAATGGGTCCCTCTACCATAGAGAAAAAATTGATTACCTTAGACCAGTGACCATTATGGATATATCTTTTGTTGTCTTGGGGATGGTCTACAAATTATTTTGGGCCACAATGGGCAACACACTTCAAAAATTCATAACTAATTCATATTTTGCCAATAAAATATTTAATTTCAATTGCTCTCACCGTGTCTCACACTTGTCTTCATGTGATAATTCACAAAAAAATTAGCAAGGATGCTACGGGCAAACTCCCAAATTTTGCCCGTGATGGGTTATTCTCCCTAACCTTACCCCTAGAAGATCACAACCTTTGTCACCAAGATCGTCAACAGAAATCATCAAATTCCAGGATGAATATTAAGTGSATCGGTTCAGCAGTTGCCTGCAGTTTCCCGTGAATTTCATCCCTCATCCATCAGTCCTCCGCGTCAGTCCTTCCGTCCTGCCAAGTGTGGCCAACTGAAACTCTAGAAGCTCCCTCCCTGACTCCAGGCTGCACTGCAGTGAGTCAGTCCTACCTCAACAAGTCAAGCAAACACGGAACCATGACGACCACCTCTTGAATTCCCATGAGCAACCCCTGCGCAAATTAAACTGGCACCAGCGGCCATTAACGCTAATATCCACCCGCCCCCTTCAATGCCACTCCTCCCACACCCGGCCCTGACCGGCTGAGAGTACTGGCCGCACCGGAAACCACCCYAGCTAGCAATGCAAGTTACCGGCCAGCAAACTTCCCACACCGCCCACAGAGCTCCCTACACTCGCCAAACCATCCAAGCTCATTCATAAGTTGTAGTCTATGCTTCATCCCAGCCTCACACCACCCTCGACCAGACTCCTGAACACTCCCATTTCCGAAGTGCAGTAACCAACCTCCGATCGATCGCCAATAACTCCAATTTCTAGTGCAAGCCATCACGAAGATTACGCCCCATTGTGCAAGCTAGCTTCGACTGACTGTAGTGGAGAACGAGCGCAGCGAGCTCTGTCGCTTCAACAAGAGGCGAAGTCTGTAGATAGTGTCGATATAACTTATACATCAGACCGATCGAGAGAATTGTATGCATTATTATATATTGTGGTCTGGATTTGCGTATGGAAGCTTGGAGAATTGATAACACCATGTTGAAGAGCTAGCGAGCAAGCAAGCTGATGTGTGTGTGTATACAAGTGTGTAGCTAGCTAGCTGGGTGGGTGGGCCGGTGAATATTGATACGTAAGTTGGGGCGGTGGCGGTCCGTTTATCAAGCTGGAGGACTTCTCCGCAGTTCGTTTTGTGGTGACAGGCTTCCACACTTGGGCATCGTGTTTCTGGAACCCCAAGAACGCCATGGAGAAGGCGCTGGAGCCGGGTGCAGTCGACAGCGCTTCCTTCTTCTGCAGCGAGAGCTTCCCCGAAGTCGAGACATGCCGAGTCGAAGGTCGGCAAACCTCCAGCATTGTTTCGGACTTGGACGGGACGCTCATCCGGTCACGCAGCTCCTTTCCTTACTTYATGCTCGTGGCTTTCGAAGCCGGCAGTCCTTTACGGTCTATCATTCTCTTACTCGTCTCCCCCCTCATTTGGCTGGTTTAYAACTTCGTCTCGGAAGCAGCWGGCATCAAGATGCTYATCTTCGTCTCRCTCGCGGGGTTGAAAGCTTCAGTAATCGAGTCCGTCGCMCGTGGCGTCTTACCTAAGTTCTACCTCGAGGATATGCACAGCGTGAGCTACAAAGTGTTCATCTCCTGTGGGAAGCGGTACGTCGTGACTGCGAATCCTAGGATCATGGTGGAGCCTTTTCTCAAGGAGTATTTGGATGTGGAAGCGGTGATGGGGACGGAGCTTCAAGTCACAAGAGGCGGGTACGCAACCGGGTTCGTGACTGGGCCGGGGGTGTTAGTTGGGGCTAACAAAGAGCGCGCGGTGAAAAAGTATTTCGGACCTGATYAGCCCGACGTGGGATTGGGGGACCGCCATAGTGACTTCCCATTTATGGATCTCTGCAAAGAAGCCTACATTGTGGCGAGCTACAAGGAAGTCGAAGCCGTCCCCAAGCACGAGTATTTGAAGCCGCTCATCTTCCACGACGGCCGCCTGGTGTGTCGCCCGACGCCGCTCATGTCGCTGATTGTCATGCTCTGGTGTCCCATCGGGTTCATTCTTGCTGTGTTTCGGATGTCCATTGGGATTATGCTCCCCATGTGGTGGGCGTTACCATTGGAAGCTATGTTAGGAGTGACGGTTCGTGTCCGCGGCATCCCCCCAACATGCCCCGTGCGTAACAAGAAGCGCGGCGTTCTCTTTGTCTGCTCCCACCGTACGTTACTCGACCCTATTTTCCTTTGCATCGCAGTGCGTCGCAAGGTCACCGCTGTGACGTACAGYATCAGTCGGCTGTCGGAGGTTCTGGCTCCCATTCGCACCGTGCGTCTCACTCGCTGTAGGGACAGAGACGCCAACACCATGGCCGGGTTACTCGAGGAAGGCGACCTCGTGGTGTGCCCCGAAGGCACCACTTGCAGGGAGCCTTTCTTGCTTCGTTTCAGCTCCTTGTTTGCTGAGCTGACGGATCAGATAGTGCCCGTGACGATGAACATCAAGATCACTATGTTCCATGGGACCAGTGCGAGGGGRTGGAAAGGCATGGACCCGTTCTTCTTCTTCATGAATCCGTGTCCGAAATACGAGGTGACGTTTCTCGACCAGCTCCCACCGCAGCTGACTTGTAATGGTGGGAAGACGAGYCATGAAGTGGCGAACTATATTCAACGCGTGCTGGCGAATTCCTTGGGGTTCAAGTGCACGAACTTGACGCGGAAGGATAAGTACAACGTGTTGGCAGGGAACGATGGGATCGTGCCGGATCAGAAGGACCTGCGGCAGAGAGCAGGACGGATTTTGTTCGGGTTGCAGTGATCGAGTCCAGGACTCTGTTTAGTTGCTGGTTTTTTGCAGGGTGAGTGGCGGAGGACCGAAGCTTTTCCTCATGTTAAGATGAATCAGGGAAAAGCTCCGGTCCTTTGTTACAGATTCGGAAACTTGTGAATGGTGTAGTGCTGCATTGGACATATGGGAAGATAGCTTTTAGAATGATCAATTTTAGGTGGATTGCTATGGTGGGGCTGCAAAAGAACGAAGTCTACTTYGATGCAAACGGGGAGTCCGAATGTGCATTTCAATTACGAAGTGGAGTTTGATCGTTATTCTGCAGCAGAGGTGGACTTCAGAGCGTTTCTTCAGATATTTTCGATACATTTGGATCTCTACTACTTGTACGGTGGATATAATTACCTTAGAACTTGGAAGTTGCTCTACTGCGGCGGTATAAGGACACTGACTGCTTTTAGGTCGACCATGATCGAATTGTGACTGAGTTGTTACTAATTGTTCTGACGACGGTGCATCAATCACCAGCTTAGTAACTGCATGCTTATCCACTTCGGAGATCGAGACTGAGTTTTATATCAACTGTGTAGCGGTAGCATACTCATCCACTGCCTACAACATCACAACAGGACGTGTGGTTTGTATTATTTACTATTTTTTATGATTCATCGAAGGATATGTGATCAATATCCAAATTCAACCTAATTGGCCATTCTCTGACTGACATTCTGGTTCTCACATCCTGACCTCCATTGTATGAACGCTTTTCAATGATGCGTTTTAGTAGGAATTCATGTCCTGCATCTCCCAGCTAGGGAGCTTCAGTGGAACTCCTCATCAGTGAGCAATTCCAGCTAGCCATGTTGGGTGCACGGTAATAAATTCTGGGAGGCATTGGTAGACATGGCATGGATGTATRTTAGACACCGCTACTTTCTTAGCTCTGCAATTGAATTTGTATGCAGTTAATATAGTAATCAGCTGTTCGTATCGACTGTTAGTATGGATTGTGGAGATAGTAACGTGACACTCCGTAGTCTCTTGTGCACATGAAGTCATCGTCCTCCTAGCTCTCTGGAAACCGCTATCAAGAGCATTGATTATCTAGCGTAAGTTACGCTGACGATTTATACAGAAACCTCTCCATGAGCCTGCACATATCGATCCAAGACTGACGTTTGAATGTGTACCGGTTTACAGTCATATATATTAATGAATACATAGTTAGGTTTGATTGATTATTTAGATAATCAATGGAGCCGGTTCCCATTCAATCATGTCACCKGGAAACGGGGGAAGTGTCCACCCGCTACGTGCATCATCACTGCCGTGTGTCTTAATTGCAGGCATGTGGACCTGCAGTGCAACGACGGAGCGCCAGAGCAGGCCCTCCTCGTCTCCTACTCCCCACTCAAGTACCGCGTTCGAATGAGTAGCACGCCATTGAAGGCATGGTTGGGAACCTCCGGCCGGCCAGACCAGGCCAGCAGGGAGGGAGGGAGGGACCGAGGGAGGCAGGTGCAGCAGCAGGCGAGCTGCACAAACGGCCATCAATGCTCACCACTTAATATCACTCAAGGTGCTCGGACTCCGCTAGCTAACTTAGCTCGCTTGCTCCCTTGCCACACTTGGGATCACCTGAATTGGGCAGCAGCTCTTTCGTGATCCAAGCGTACTAACTCGTTCCTTCACTGGGCTCGAAGAACATGACATGATGGCCATCTTCACACTGAGCAGACACCTGACTTTGGGTAGCTAGAAAACTACTCCCTCAGTCCTGGGCACAAAAAAAAAAGGCTTCCTAATCAGGCTGATTATTTACAGTCTTTGTAGGAAGAATTTGGGAAGCTTTTAGTGGGACTGAGGGAGTAAAAGAATGAGAATTTACAGGAAAATTAATGTATATATATAAATGCAAATTAATTAACKGCTGATTCATTAGGCGCAGGAGGTGGTCGGCAATGGTGCAGAAATTATTCACTGTTTGTGAGTTTGTCCACAAATAATGCGTTTGRAGTCAGAAATCCTTCTATCGCACGTTCAACGCAGCAGCTTCAGTTGAGGAGGATATGGAGGATAGGCTTCAGTTTGCACCCCTCCCTACAAAGTTCCATCGAGATCTGAAGATAGTGTATCTGGAGATTAGAACTATCAGCAAAAAATGGACCAAAATTGTCAAAACAAACTACACAACAGGSGGAGCTAGCGGAGGTTCCTAAATCCGAAGCTCTTTGTCGTGGAGAGTTAACCAAATAATTACATGCTCTGATCATTTTTGGATGTGCTCAAGGTTAACCCCAAAGTAACATGGGATTTTTTTCTGTTCAGATGCACTCCTGTGTGTGTTAGTTTTTAAAATTTCTTGTGCTCAAATCTGATGGTTTTCAAGTATATCCAACCATACAAAGTGGAACTACATTAGTACATGGGTAGTGTGGAAACTTTTGACCGTTGATTCCCTTATTTGTTATGCTTTTTTATGAGGGGAAATGGTTTCAGCAAGTAAGAAATTATGGGTGAAATGAGATATTTTCTTGTCAATGGCTTTGTAGAGGAGGCAGACTTCCCAATCTGCATCGCACCTCCACTAACAAAAGACTCACCTCTTGATTTGGAAAAATGACAGAAGCTCTAAAATTGTGCCGTAGACAATCTGGTTTAGAAAGGTACCTTGGACACTTAAATTTGAGGCCCCATTCTCTTTAAAATTTGCCAAAATGAGTGTAATGTGAATTAGCAAGATCTACCCGAGTGAAATCGATACCAATCAAAGATGGAAGAATTTGAAAAAATTTGAGGCAATTCTACCGTCTAGATGTTCGCTGAGGCAAGCACGATGTAGGATGCCTCATTGTTCTCACAAACTCGATGAACAATTGGACTCACTATGCAATCAGACAAGGTCACAAATTTAAAGGTAGCATAAAAAATGGAGAAAGTCCAAGAAGTTATTGTATTTTTTGTCGTTGGATAGATCTTGAATAATCCAACAAAATCTGTTTGGGGCGTTTTTCCATCCAAATGTGCAAAATGCTTGTTTCTTAGGGCTAAAAATCATTGAAGGCACTTTCTGTCCTCAATGACGTTTTGGGGTTAACTCCAATAGCTTTGTCAGCGGCTCCTTTTCACAGCAAGTGTCCAGAAATGTCACTACCTAAGGTAGAAGCATCCAATGGCGTCAAATTCTATGTAAAGCACTGATTTTAGAACATAAATGTAGGAAGAATGTAGATAGCTTATCATTTAGGTCAAATAAAATAAGCTATACATGGTCTACTTACACATTACATGTTTTTTGAGGCTCAGGGAGGGCTACGAGTTTCCTACTGCGTTCCTGTGTTCTTGTGTTCCCACAGCACAGCAAGAGCAACCTGACATGGTGAAGCGACTGCCACGTCAGATTTTTTTGTAAAAAAAAAAAAACTTTTTTTACATTTCAAGATCCAAATTTTTTTTTTTGGTAATTATTTTTCTGACAGCAGCCAGCCATTCCATCACTGCATTGAGAACAACAAGGGGAATAGGCCTGAAACGGCCCTCTAGACGCCTCGTTTCTCATCTAATGTTTAAGTTCTAAAATGACTACCATGTGTACAAACTAATGGCATTGGGTGCTCCTACCTAGGTGCATTGAGAATAATTGAAATATAAAAGCATTTTTGAAACTTTCAACCGTAAAAATTTGTGTTAAAGTGCTATAGGGATTTGCAGGAAGAAATTTAGACCATTATTTGACAGCATAATGAGATTGCAAGATTATAACATTTGAAATTAGATAGAAAATGAAATTTTCATGAAGCCCTTGCCAACAAGGTCAACATAGTTTGATTCAACTTTGTGGAAAAGAATTCTCTACACAACTTGGAGAACTTGGACCATTAGATAGTTAGTAATGGTAGTTACTTGCATGCAAGTTTTCAAAGATAATGGAGCCAAGTGTTTACTTCAAAACATACCTCAAAACATCTTGCATTGAGAAGATGTCCCCAAGAAGCAACTACATGGGTAAGATTTTTTTATTTTTTTCTAGAAAATTCAATTTTTGAAAGAATGAAAATCTCACTAGCATCAATACAAAGATTTTCTTCTCTTTATTTGACTCAAGAAATTGAATGGAAATATAAATTGGAAGGCTTATAGAAATGTGTATATTTTTATAAAAAATTCACTATCATCTATTCAAAATTGATTTGTAATAACCTACTTGAGTTTCCAATCGTTCACTTGGTAGACAATTTATTGTCCTTCAAGGGTGAAAGTGCATGAATGAAGAAAAAAAAAAATTTTGGAGTCATGACATTTTACATATACTTGTTTCCAAAAAGTGCCCAAGAAGATTTTAGGAAAAAAGTTGTTATAGACAAAAGAATGGAAAATCAATATATGTTTTTCTTAATATCATTGAGATTGCTTAGTCTTTGTATAGATTAAATTATAGGTTGCCTATGCTATATGATAATCTTTTGAACATGGTTGCGATCCATAGGCTTAAGGACAAAACAAATTATGACAATGAAGTTAAGCATTCACCCCGGTAGTGCAAGAATTTGAAGGGCATTCAACCTTTCATACTAAAGTCTTATAAAAAAATTTGCCCTTTGTGTTGAAGTGTTGTCAATTGATAGCCCTTCATTTCTAATACACATGCATAGAATATAGGTGTATTGTTAAAAATCAAGCCAAGAACAAAATACACAAATTCATTGAAGTAAGAGACATGATATAATTCAACAAATCATGCTATTTAATACACAAATTTATTGAATTTAATAAGACAACAGAACATGCTTTTCACTTCCAATTTAACCATTCTATGGCCAACATTTTTTTATTTTCAAAAAAAGTGTCAAGATGACACTCACTTCAAACTTGGTGAAGCATTGCATCTCTACATTTCATCATCTGTTGGACAAAAAATCACTTTTCAAATTATTTATACACTTTTCCATCCAAAAGAGGCAACTTTATCCATATTTTAAATAAAAATTGAAAATTATAGCCTAACAAAGACTACTTCTATGTGGCAAAAAAATAGAGATTTCTTTTGAAATGCTATGATTTAGTCACATAGTAACCCTCCTTGAGAAGGCCGCCTTTTGTAGTGATTCCTGCCCTTTCCTAATATCAAAGATTTGTGACCAATCCATAGCTTCAAATTTTTTTTCCACAAAATACTTCTTCATTAGTGCTTCCAAAGTTTTGAACTTTATGATACTTTGTTGTTCTCATTTCACCCAATCTTGTTTTGAGGATCCACACTAACAAGGTGTCCTTTTAGTCAATTGGTGTAGCCAACTAGCCCTAACATACTATTCCTATATTTACCCTAAGCCTTTAACCTTAATACTCACTCCAATATTGGTTGTTGACATACATTGATATCTTAATCCAATTAACCTCTCTAATTTGTACTTAAATACTTGTCCTAGTACATGTCAACAAATTTGTCCTTTATTTTCAGCCACACCCTTCATTTGCAAGTTTTAATTTTGTCAGCCTTTCCTGGTGAAAGGTTGAGAAATTTTTTTTCCTAATTTTTTTGGAGGTCTCTAATTCTTTTCTCTCTTTCCAAGGTAAAAGGCACTAGAACCTTCCAAACTTGGCACTGGTAGTTGGGTCATTCTTTCTCTTTTGAATTATAGTGATTCCTTTACAATAATGATGGTTAAAAAAAAAAGATGTTTACTTATTTTGTACTCTTTCACCTTCTTGAAATGTTTGCCCACAATTTTTTTGGTATTTTTTAAGCCCATTTCATTGATCTTAGTGTGAAGAACATGATTAAAAAGGTTCCGAATTTTATTTCCTTAGTCCCACTAAAAAACTCCAAGTCAATTTAAGGTTTGTCCCACTAAAAAGGTTCCATTTATTGAATTTTGATTGTTGAGAAAACATTGTGAAATATATTGTGTGTGCTATCTTTTGAGTGCATAGGCATAGTGAGGTTGAGGTGCATTTCAATTAATGCACCCCCCTCCATTCACTCAAAAGACTCCATTTAAATTTTTTGGAATTGTAAATGAGTTATTTTATCCACCCACTACCCCCTCCTCCTATTTGTATTTATGAGGGAGATGGGTAGTTGCAAACAATATGGGATATGTGAATTTGTTTATTTCGTATTTACTCTTGTTTGTATCCGTATCTAAATCTCAGATCCATATTTGTATCCAAATCTGTATTTTTATTTTCCAAGATCAACGGCAATCAGAAAAGGGAGGGGGGTAAAAATATCTGACAGCTCTCATTTTTCCAGGGGGGATCGATTAAATTTTCAAAAATGACATGTTTGCATCTTTTTAGTGGATATTAAATAAAGGGTGGAGTGGACATGCACATTATTTGACTTCTAGATTGCTTGCTTAATGATCAAAATCAATAAATTGAGTGGTTTATTGGGACAAACCCTAAACCAATTGGGAGGGTTTGGGTGGAACTATGGAACAGATTCAATGGTCTAGATCATAGAAATTCAATACAACATCCAAAAATCTATTTAATCTTTAATATTCATGATTTTCACTTGCTAATACTACAAAAATACTATTTCTAGGAAAAGGTGCTTCCAACTATGCTCAATTGCTTATATTGACGGTTTTGGGTGCTTTCACCTTACCTCAAAGCAAACTTAAAAAAACATTCTTGACAATCATTTTGGAAGTCACGGAAGGTAAGGTAGGAGGCTCTAAAACAGAGCGGCATTTAGAACCGCCTATGTAGACTCTCTTGAAATGGACATGACATAGTCTTTAAATTTGATTTTATAGTCATTGAATGGATTGATTAAAAAGACGTTTTTTATTGCAAGAGCCAATCATTCTCTTTGCTTTCTCCATTTCTCTCTAGAAGTTGCATGTGAACAATTTATGGAAGACCTAGGGTCGACTAATCTTGTTTGAAAATTCATAAGTAATTCAAAAATGCTTCAAAAAATACGAAACGACTTGTGTTACAATCATAAGCAAATTCTCTATGTCTGAAAAATAAAAATAAAAAATTCCCAAGAAAGGAAATATATATGAAAAAGGCGGACCAGCTCTTAAATGCTCCATTTATGGACCTCCTACCTTAGTACTGATTTTGTACGGTAGAAAGTAGTACTTCTCTGCAACKGAAGAGAAAAGTACACAGCTGGTTACAAGGTCTTGAGTGATTCCCATGGGAATTCAAGAAGACTCCCTCACGCAGGTCGTTAAATCTTCAGTTGTTCGAAGTGGGCCCAGAAGGATAATTTTGRATTTACCAAAGGTAAAAGTAAAAAAGGCCCCCTATTTTTAGGTGTAGCTAGGGTATGGTCTTGACCCCTCCTAGCAAATTTGGGGTCTCTGATAGCAAATGTGAATTCAGAATTTGCAAAACAAAATTTATGTGTAAAATAAAAAAATTCCTGTGGTTTTACCTAAGATAATTTGAGCCTGCTGGGCCCCACTTCGAATGGCGGATTTAACGTCCTGCCTCCATTCCTCACAAGGTGAAGGCACAGATTTTATGGGCAAATTGACCGGCAAATTGGGCCAAACACACTAATAAGTTGACGTACCTTCAGTTTGCCATGTCCGTCTCCTCTGTCAATGCTCCAATATTCAATTATAATGATGTGATTATCTTTTTGGCAGATGGTAAGTGGCAGTCAGAGTGGCAGGTGGTAATTTGATTCTGAGACAGATTATAAGCGATATAATGTTAGTATTGTTACAGGTGGCCTGTCACGAGGGCTTCGATGGGCGGACGGACGGTCCGACGGAAGGGCCTGCAGGACGGCCCGCCGGGGGTTGAATTTTGGTACATGATTTCAGAAKAGTAGGTGTAACTTCAGTTAACGTGGATGTGGTAAGTTATATATGGCAGCTTCATGTGGACAGGAGATCTGTACCTGCAGCTTGGAAGGTGGTGCTGCCCTCACTCATAAGCTTACCAGATTTTGCACTTCCAGGACGTACACGCGCATCCATCCACAACTACTGTAGACTTTGTTCACTCCATGACGGACACAAATATATAAGTAACAGGTCTATATTGGATTTTTTATTTTTTTTATTTTTTTCTTCTTTTTCCTTGAAACACATGGACCAATTCCTTTGATAAGGGGAAAAAGTACATGGAACCTGAGGACTGAGTCCCTGGCGGCAGTCTGTATTGGATTTAGACTTTTCATTACCTTCTCCACTGAATAGTGAAATTAGGTTGCCCCTCACTAATTTCTCGACATTCCACACTATATAAATATTAATTGTACATGTACAAGAATACACTATTTTTGAATTAGTTATTGGTGTATTCTTGTACATGTACAGTTAATATTTATATAGTGAACCTCCATGTGTAGAATTGGAAGTATTTGTAGAAATATTTGTTGACTTTGATGGCTTGTAGAGTAACTTTCTTGGGGTAAGGCAACCTAATTGTAAAGGCAACCTAATTGTAAAGGCAACCTAATTTCACTATTTAGGGTACAGAGTCAAAAGTTTATAAGCATCTATAAGGTAGATTAGCCTATGACCACCTCTATGTAGGTACCTTGGAGAAGCTATTATTTTATTATTTTAATTTTCAGCTTGTGTATAGAGATTGAAAAGAGATTGAAAAGTTTGAGAGAATTGGAGTCATTTACAATTAGAATCAAGACATTCCAACAAGAAATGAAATTCTTGTGCTTTTTCAAAGTCTTGTTGGCACTAAGTTGGTAAAGCGTGTGTAGAATCCATGGCTAAACCACACAACGATGAGGACCCCTCTCCCAGTGCATTGTCATGATTGCTAAAGGGTTGATTGAGGGTTGTGAAATTGCACACCTCTTTAAATGTATACTAATCGGATATGTTACTTTTCATTGTATATGCAATAGTACAAATAGTGTACATTTGAGGAGGCGGGCAATTTAAAAGTTGTACGCCATTTAAACTTCAAAAATTCATAACCAATTTCACAAAGCTCCAAAAAATATGAAACGACTTGGGTTAGATGCCAATTTCATCCATCTTTTGAGGAAAATTTTCAGAAAAACATTTCAAGAAGTTTCATCTCCCCAAATTCAGGTTTCAGCTCTAAGATAAGTGCTTTACAGACCTCTTACTTTACTATGGTCAAGTTTGATAGGTACAATACAATTGCTAGTGAATAACATAAATTCTTTAGTTGATACATAACATTCAATAGTGTGCTCTTGCACTGCCTTGGCTTAGGGTAGATGGTGTAGAATATACCACACCCAACATCCTTCATCAATAGCTAATTGGATATGTGGAAGATGTAGAGGATGTTGGGTGTAGAATATTCCACACCATCAGTGTAGAGACCATGCTTGCTACTGAATGTTGTGTATAAGTTACCCAAAGAGTTCTTTTTTCTTCCTTATCAACTTGAGCATTGTACCACTATAAAGAAGCATTGAATGAACTAATAAATTTTTTGGGAGGTTTACAGGCTTTAATTATTTGAAGTCTATCTTGTGACATGTGAAAGTCTTTCTTTGTGCATACTAACATCAAAAGAAAGCTTTGAAATTGCATGACAACAACAAATTTGTATAGTGTCATGCAATTGGCTTGAGAGATTAGAGAAAGACTTTGATACTGCTATGCTAATGGATGCCGATGTCTTGTGGAAGAATTTCACTATTTCAACATTTATATATCAATCTTGAGTGATATCTTACATTAGCGGGGTTGTTATTTTGTGAGCCTTGAAGTGTGAACCGAAGAGTCTAAGGGCCTATGAGCCTCCAATACGGCATAATTTTAGTGATTTTTAGGATGTAGACCTATTACCATGGTTTAGGAATTTAGGATCTTTATAGCTAGTGAATTTAAAAGTAAATATCAATTGACTTGAAATAGAGTTGAAGCACTTCAAATGTTCTCCAAAAACATTGTCAATACATCTCATCCATTTTTTTTTCCTTTTGAGTTGTAACTCCAACACCTCTAGAAAATCATGGACCCCTCTTGGCACCAAGAGGCCCCTTTGGAGTTTTGGGATTTTAAACTCTTAAATTTTTTTCACCTCTTTATCATTTTAGTTTTTGATCATTCCGCCACCTCCAAAAAGCTCTAATGGTATTGGGAAACCCCTTTGTAGTTTTCAGGGTGTCAGACATTCAAAAAACAAAATTTCATAAAGAAATTTTCAATTTTTTTTCAATTTTTTTTGCAACTCCATCACACTTGGAAACCCCTCCCAATACCAAGAAGCGCCTTGGAGGTAGAGGGATTTGGAGCTTTCAAAAGATTTTTCTTCAATTTTTCAATTTTATTTTTTATTTGCAACTTTGTCACTTGTAGAAAACCCTCATGATACTAAAGCCGTCCTTGAAGGATTTGGGATCTGGGACTTTCAATTTTTTTTTTCAATTTTTTTTTTTGTAACTCTGTCACCTCTAGAAACCCCTCTCAATACTAAGAAGCCCCTTAGAGGATTTGGAATTAGGAATTCTCTAAAAAGATTTGAAATTTTTAATTTAGTTTAATTTAATCTTCTGCAACTTTGTCACCTTTAGAAACTTTTTTCGGTATCTAAAGGTCATTTGGAGAGCGACGGAGTTGAAAAAAAAAAAAAAAAAAAATATTGTGACTTTGTCACCCCTAGAATCCCTTCTCGGTAATGAGAGCCTCGTTGGTGGATTTAGGGTTTGGAACCTCAAAAAAAAAAATTCAAAATTTTTTTTTCAAATTTTTTTGCTTGCGTGCGCATGACTTTGTCATCTGGTTATAGTGACAGTGTCTTTTGAGTGGATAAGGTAGAACCACCTATAACCAATCAAATAATGAATTTGAATGAGTCTGAAGCAATGGAATGCAAGGTATATATTTCTAGAGGTGTGTTGATAAAAATGATGAGGATTGCAAAAACTTTGGTAATTTTATTGCATGAATTGAAATTACTATGAATTTTGAAAGGCAAAAAGTGCTCCGGACCTATAACCAATCTCTAGACTCTTTCAATTCCAATCATTCAAAAAACTACTTTTCCACTCACTTCTTCCTACTTTTATTTGCACTACTTTGGAACATGTATGATGAACTTTTAGTCCCAACTTTGAAAAGATGAAAAAAAAACATTGTAGCTTTGGTTGGAAATAAGTCAATCTATAGTTGGCTATGGGGCACTAGTTGGTAATGGGTGGTTCTGCCTTAGTGGATAGTGACAAAATATTTTTTTGTATTAATCACACTTCATTAACACAAGGGGTACAAGTGTCACTTTCCTATTGGTTGTMCTGCTTGTAGAAATCACAAAAATTCAAAATTTCCAATATAGAAATCTAAATAATGAGCATTTCAATGTTACAATCATATCTTCATAGCTTCAACCTAAATCCTAATACAAATATGCAAGAAAGAAAAACTACAAGTGAGCATTAAAAGCATATTTGTTATGGATAGCTTTGACGACAGATCTCCAGGCTTGAGTTTGCTCTACCGAATAAATTCTAGAGACATCTCAACACTTGGAGAAGAAAAAACCTTCTCTTTAGTATGGACTATCATAACAAGTAGAATTGGAAGAACCTCCTCGTAAATTGAAAACGAAGTAATTAGGTAATCCAATTCTCCACAAAATTCATTGTCCACTTCAACTAGAAAGTAAAGTTGTTGAACCCTAAAAGGTTGATAGAACATGTTTGGATGCAACAAAAGTGACTTAAAAACTTTTGAAATCTTTTTCAAAACAAGCTCTAGTCGAAATGGTGATTCCTTACTCATGTCACCTATTCTGAAATTGAAATCCCAGAAAGATCCAACAAAAATAACCTCAATGAAAACCAAGCCTTCAAAGCGTATTTAGAAGGCATGCCTCATTCAAGAAACAAGTCAACCTTCAAACTCAACAACAAAACACAGAGAGTAGAAGACAAGGACAAAGACAAGGACAGCATTCAACAAAACATTAAACTCCCATCATTGAGCATGACTACTTACCTCAAGAAAATGCCAAACAATGCAAGCTCCTACGCTGTAACACAAGACGTACACATGCAATAATATAAGAGAAAGTGGTGCCATTGAACAGTTGGCCAATCTGACAAGAAATCAACTTCACTTGAAGTCGACGGCAGCAATTGGAGAGTGCCAATTGAAACCTAATTGACTCAAAGGYTGAGATTACTTGGCCAAGATTAACAACTGAGATTAATGGCTGAGATCATTTGGACAATAAAAAATCAATCCAACGGTAGAGCAGGTGGCGTGATATTTTTCCCACTTTTCATCAATGACTCTTTCAAAACAACCGTTGCTTCCTCCAAGAACTAATATATCAGCTTCTCTCTCACCCTCGACTGTTTGACAAGTCACACGTAACTGTTGCAGTGCGCCATCTGCCCGCTTATCCGTCCCGTCGTAGCCCCAAACCTGTGATAAAATCAGCATATCGATACACAGCAATAGGTTAGCGGGAGAAAACCAAGGTGATAGACATATATTGAAACAGATACCAGTGAAACAGAACATCCACCTGAGGATGAGCAGCTTGGCTCTCCAAGAATTGACGCCGAAAATCCCGTTCACTAGATGAGATCCTGTTGTACCCACTATTATGCTCCCTTGCTTGCAGCAGCTGTAGCACGCCAGGATTTCGATTGAGATCTAATCCATCTTCTTGCACATCACCAGACCCTTGTTTACTGTTTTCCTGTACACATTTACGTGTACAACTGTGTTACAAACATGACCCTCCGCAAACACGACGTAGTCATGAGCTATTATTGATTGCTATCCATCGCTGAGCTTTCAAATGAGGAGATTGCCTCAGACATACTAGCAACTATAAATTTACTGGTAGAGTAAGCTCACGGTTCGAGTGAAATTCAATACACCAGATACCAAAACTTGATTCGTGCAGAGGTGAAAACAGTAAGATAAATGAGGACTCAAATTTAAGGATTGGCAAAGTCCCTAATTTAGCTCWAAGACAAAGTGCGTACCTGCTTCGAAGAGCTTGCTGCTCCATTGCACGATTGAACTGTACCGCCTCTGCCTCGTTTGCGAGATAATGGGAAGTATCGGTTTAACTCAGGATCAAAGTAGAAGCCTGGTAGCTCTGATGAAGAGTGCCAAAACGAAATAGTTGAGAAGGAGCACAAGAAAATCTGGGCTTGCTCTACTTTACATCCAACTCATCCCGAGGTTCAATGCGCGCGATTGCTTTCTTACTTGTTTTTCAAATCTGTATCCCATATATTTCTCACGAATTGGCGAAGCACTCAGAGAGCGCTCAAAAAGACCAGCCTAGAGCATTGCTAGAAAACGAAAGTATGATGTAGCATGCATCCTCTTGCAACAAACAATGGTGCTAACAATTGCGATTGCCCAATGGATCTATAATGAGTATGATCCCACTCGACCTTAATATTTCACGACCACAGGCGATCATGTCATCATTRTCATGAGCACCATCGAAATACCGCAACAAAAAGACCTATCCCTACGCGACTGGCGCCGAACATCTGACACCAAACCCTAATTTCCGAAACACCAAGGCGAACATGCGGATTGAAAGAGCACGCTCTCCGAACTGTCTAACCTTCGTTTACGCCTCTTCATAACATGACGACACTACTCTTTCCAAGTAATGATCATATGATAAGTCATTTATACGATCAATCCGTGCTTGCCCTGGCTTCCCAAACACGCCATAATAGAGAGAAGCATCAAAACACTTTTCTCTACCTAATTCGTCTCGCATCCTTCAACAATCCAAAAAAAATGAAATAATACAGCCACAACTACGAGTGTCTATCCAATGAGTGCAACATCAAGCCCGATTGTCCATTCAAGCATTCCAGAGCCACAATTCAAATCTTAAAACCTCGGACTCAAAGCCAAGCGACGAGACGTACCGAGAGCCATGCTCCCTCACCAAAGCCSCTCCCGGAGGACCTCCACCGAGAGCGCAATTGGAAGAAATTGCACCAAAATTTTTTTATGAGCACACAAGACCTAGAGAGCAATCAAGCACCGTTGAAAAGTAGTGTTGGCGAGGGCTGGGAGCTTTGGAATGCACAAGCAAATGATGGAAAAGTGAAGATGTTGCGAAAAGTGCAATTCTCGCTACAGACAGAAATAATTTTGGAAAGGGRACGATTTTGAAGGAGACGACGTCGACCTCGACGACGACGGTGACGACAAACCATCTGGACGCCAAATCGTGTCAGGACGTGTGAGGAGGGAGGGACGGAAGTGATCAGTGGGGTTTTTTTTTTTTTATCATTTTTATTACTAGGATTATTTTGGAGAAGTGGCTACATATTTCTTCAAAACTCATGTGATACTAGGGTGATATTTGGTAACATCTAATTCAAAAGATGGTGATACCTAGGTMAAATTTGGTTGTTGGTCTTGAAATATAGTAGTAATATGGTTATTTTGATTTAAAAAAACAAAAATCTCCTTTGCAAAAAAAAACAATGTTTTTTGGCCGTAGCAGCATAGCCAATTGGCAAAAATTGTGGATAAAAAAAATTGTATGGAATAACACTAAAGAAAGATTTTTAAATCCATTTCTCTAGTATCACACCCTTGTTCCTTTCATCCAAATGAAAAAGAAAATAAGGTACAATTTACTTCAATTGGCTATTACTCCTCGAAGGTWTATTGCTAAAAAAGAAGTAATAATAATTCTCATCTTTGTATAGGTACTTACATGAATGGAAAGTTTGTTTTTTCAAGATCCCACAACAATGTTTACATGACATCGGGAGAGAATGTAGGAACTAAGGTAGAAGCACCCATTCCCGACCGGGGTCCAATAACCAACCTATAGACTAACGTATTTCCAACCAAGGCCAGAATGTTTTTTTCTTTCTTTTCAAAGTTGGGACTAAAAGTTCATGACACATGTCCCAACTTAGTGTGCAAGAAAGTAGGAAGCAGTGAATGGAAAAGTAGTTTTTTGAATGATCGGAATTGAAAGAGTCTAGAGATTGGCAATGGGTCGGACGCACTTTTTGCCTTTGAAAATTCATAGTATTTTCAATTCATGCAATAAAATTACCAAAACTTTTGCAATCCCCATCATTTTATCAACACAACTTTGAAAATATTTATATTGCATTGAATTGCTCCAGATTCGTCCAAAATTCCTTATTCGGTCAATTATGGGTGCTTTCACCTTACTTCCCTCCATACTAAGGGATGGATTTTGTACTAAACTTTAACAAGTATTTAAACTATTTTGATTATTTCCACCCTTAAAGTTAATTTGGACATTTTCTATCAATTCAAACATGTAAATTTGGATATTTTTTGTCAATTAGGACATGTTAATTCAAAGGTTGTTTTCTTGTTGTGGATTGATATCCTAATTGTTTAATTTTGGGATGGATGCAAGTTACATTTTTCTTACATTATAGGAATAGATATTTAATAGTTTGAGGTTAGATTGCCTAGAATGTATCTTGGCAAGTGAGCAAGAGGTTTGACTTATGATATGTCCATCTATGATATCACGACGGATATCACGGAGTAGTTCATATAAATTATTATCTAGTTGAATTGGTTCTATTTATTTATTTTAAGATTTGAAATTAAGGATTTAGGATTTAAACCTACATCCGTTGTCCTCTCATTTGAATCCTTAGACAAAGACTTACAGCTCACTCTAAACTCTAACTATCACAATTTGTTATGGCATATTGAGGTTTTAACCCTTGAGCACATGAATCCCAAAAGTAAGCCCCTAACTACCACTTAAGCCGCGAACTGATTGAATCTGTCCTAGCCAAGCCTTCGCTACTTAAAAACCAAGTATTCACAAGAATTTGCCCATTTGATTTAACATGCAAACCTTGCAATTTGCCACGGACAAACCACAAGGCTATTTGCTTATACACAACCTGCACACATTAATCATCTAGCAATACACAAACAATTTTTCAATCAAATAAAATGGCCATTAATAATTATACTTTTTTATCTGCATCAATCGTTCTAGAAATAATTCACTTAACTTTGCTTCAAGCAATTTAACTTCCATGCCACCTGATTCATCCGTCAAACTAAAGTTTGTTGACTAGGCATGCCATGTCATCCTTGCTAGTTTCTACCTCACTTTTTCATCCCCACCTCAGATGCCATGTTAAGAGCTACATCAACAACAAATTGGATGAAATTATTTATGACGTGGTACTTCTTGCCAAATTGGTGCATATGTGGATTTGAGTTGTCCACCACATGGCAAGTTTTGGAGGCATTGGAAGACCAGGTTCTGAGGGATGTAAAAATAGCGAGGCCAAATTGAGCATGTTCTTTGAGATTTCGTAGTGGTCTTTGCTTGTCCATTTTATCGAATTTTAGGTGACAACTAGTATTGATTATTTTTGCCTCAAAATGAACAACAGCTAGTGTTTTCTCAAATGTCTAAAAAACTCCATTTTTTGCACCAAGAAGGCAAGAGCATTCAATGTTCAAACCATACCACAAAATATGTGTATAAAGACAAAAACAACTCATACCGTGTCACTTGCAAGACATTCCATTTGCCTATGCAATCATCATATTTGGCCATCCATAATTTTTATTTGGCTGTGATAGCCGAGGAGCAATAAAGTTGGCCTAACTCGGCCCATCCCTAAGTTTGCACCACTTGTTGAGTTGCCGTGGGATGCTTTTAGAGCATCCCCAATGCATTATGGTGGGAGGGTCAATTTGAATATATGGCTAGGCTAGGCAAAAATCATTGCTTCACGCCAAATGCAGCCAAGCCAAAAAAATGGCTGGCCATATACAGTCAAATTTGAAGAGCAAACAACCAGATGAAGTGTTGTGGCCGTGGCTCAGTATAAGGATTGACTACTGTTTTCACCTTGATTCCGAGGTATTGACACCCAATTGACCTTTAAATGAACTAAATTCCTATTTATTTATTTTTTTGTTGAAGCAAATGGAATGCTCAAAAGCATTACATTTACAATTACTTCCCCTTTACTTTTATCTTAAAGATAAAGATGAGAGAGGGCTTTCAAATTGAATTGTGTTTTCAATCTTCACTACATCCACATGGGGTGGAAGGAGGTCCTCCAACCCATGTGGGGTATATGAAAATATGAACTAGTGGGAGCTCCCTCCTACTAGTTCATGTTCTCATATATCCCACATGGGTTGGAAGGCCTCTTTCGACCCCATGTGGATATAGGGAGCTTTGTTTTTCCATCAACAAYTCAATCCAAGTGTCAATACTTGTGAGGCAATGTGAGGTAGTCCATTTTATTTCATTTTGAAACAAAWGAGATGTGARGCCTCAAARAATTAAAAATCGAATTGGTTTTGGTTTGATTTCAAAGAAAAATAATTTGGATTTCTAGGTTAGAATGCCTCTCCTTCATGGAGTGTTGCATTCACCGTTTTGTACTTTGGGCTACGTAAGATCTTTCCTGTTGGGGGTATGGGATTCAAAGGCGCCGCAAACAACCTCTCCATGTGACGGAAACCCCTTGTAGCGTGTTCTTCGACACGCTTGTTTCAAAAAAGAAAAACGGCACTGCAAATGGTAAGAGCCATTCAAAGAATATCAAGCTCAGAAACTATGCATTGATTTTGTACTCCACCGCCAGGTCTAGCTGTTGTTTTCTTTTGTTTCCTCAATACTAGTTTGCAAATGTAAATTTTTTGACACACTTCAAATTTTACTTATTTATAAAATTGACTTGGACATAGGATATTGTATATTTGATACTATGTAGAATGGGCTTGCAAAGAATCATAAATAGTCCTATAACGCTACTATGGACACTAAGTGTCTGCTTGAATGACTTCACTTAAGATTGTAGGATGAAATTACTTGAGTACACTTTCAAAAATAGTATAGTAAATTTCTTCATTATGATATTATTGATTTTTCTAAAAAAGAAGATGCTTAATCCATAGATTATCCTTATCAATGATATTTTTTGAATTTGAGTCCAATTATTGAAATGAATCTTTCAAAATGTAGTTTCTAACCAAATTGGAAATTCTAAAAAAATTGTAAATTTCAACATTTTATAGCAATATGAAATTTGAATCTTTAAACCTTGAACGCCACGGCGAACGTTTTGTGTCCTTTGGATGACAGAGAATCAAACCAAACCGTGTAGGACAGAATTGCACTTTTTCATCCTCGATATTAGGAGTAGAAAGGGAAGATCTTTTCTAGTACTTTGACTTCCAATGAGTATATTTGGCTTTTCACAGTAGATGATGGCACACTGTATAAAAATAAATGCATGATTTCCACAGCCACTGGTCTGTCCTTCAAGGGTTAACCACAATTTGTCAATTTTCTAATTTTATAGTGATAGGGTAACTCTGGTTAATACCATAATGTTATACGGAGTACCATCTATGGTGCAAATTTTCACATTTTTGAAGTGTATTTTGCATTTGGTGTCAATTTTTCTCTTATATTCTTCTTAATAATTGGGATTCAGAATAATTTCAAAATTTCCCCCCACAATTTGAAAATTTGATGTGTAGTATTGTAGCCATATGACTTCATTTCTGAAAAATAAACAAATTCATATCATGACAGCAAACAGAGTGATGGGCAGTGAGGCTTGAAATCATTGGTCACGGGCACGTACTCCACGGTTAGAGCGTAGAGACGAAGACAAGGGTGAGCATCATGCAGAAGAATCTAATCTCCAACTTGGCCCATTTAACCAACCTCCACCCTTCCTAGATGTGAGCAGATTTGAACAAGAATTTTCATTTTCTTCAGGCCTTTCCATTGTACTGAACAAAAGGTCATCTTGTTACCACTCACTTTCTTCGTGAACAAAATTTTGGTGGCACACCATCCAACAACGGTTATGCACAGTTCTCAAAAGTCAGAAATTGCTGTTAGTAAACCTGCTTTCGGATGTGCCGAAAGGAGGTTGACATGTTGAGATTGGTGTTACCTGAAACATCTAAAAAGGAATTGATATACAGCAGCATGGAGAGAATTTACTCGCTCCAAGTTTCTGCTACACAGAAGTTACAACGATGGAGTTGGAACAAAAAATAGTAAACACATTAACACAGAAGAAGAAGAAAAGAAGAAGACGAAGATGGAATGGAAACATTAGTCTCCGACTCTCTGTGGCGGTGTCCAATGAGAAATTTGATTTTGCTGATTGATTGGATGTTGAGCAGTATGACATCTAGGTCTACATAATTCAATCCCTGTACAAAGGCGAGGATGGAGTTCCGTGACCACCAACCTTCAACAAAAACCAGCTAATTAAACCTAGGATACAACAACGCCTTTACTAGGGGAAGTTCAGTTCCCTCTATACTGTAAAACAGGCTCTTATGGGACTCAAACTCTACAAAGGGAAAACAGATACCCGGTACACGCAAGTAAAAGGCAGAGGCAACAGTTCTTGAGTTCACCTTGGGCTGTTGTCCATTTCAAGCCGACATGACCTCCTTGGCCTTRGCAAGCAGGTTGTCCACAGTGATTCCGAACTCTTTGTACAGGATACCGGCAGGAGCACTGGCACCGAAGCGGTCGAGACCAACAGCTCTTCCCTCGAGGCCAACGTATCTTTCCCACCCGAAGGTGGATCCCGCCTCAATGGAAACGCGGGCTTTCACAGCCTTGGGCAACACACTCTCCTTGTACTCCGCGCCCTGCTCCTCGAAAAGCTCCCAGCACACCATCGACACTACTCGTCCACTCATCTTTGATCAGTTATGGGGGTTCAAACTGTCATTCATAGCAGTCTACAACTTACCACTGTGAAATCACGTGAGAGATCCATAGACAGTGATACAACTTTGATCTCAACAGATCCGGTTCTTGTACCCAAAGATATCTCCATCAATCTCCCAATGAAATCACACTCCTAAATAAGTTAAAATAATAGAGTGACACCAAAAGTATCCTCGACATTATGCACAATTTGATCTCACAAAGTTGCACTTTCAATAAGGGAATAGGGTTTGAAAAAGAGAAAATGATTACGTGTAATGGTCGACAATCTTGGCGTCGGGCTTGTTGTACCGTGCAGCCAAATGAGCCTCCGCCACAGCCAAACCAACAGCATTGGCGATTCCTTGACCCAGTGGGCCGGTGGTCACCTCCAACCCTGGAGTCTCGAAATTCTCAGGATGGCCGGGCGTCTTGCTGCCCCATTGCCTGAATTGCTTTATATCCTCAATCTGCAAAGCCACCACAAGCACCGTTAGCCCGTTAACCCGTTAGCAAGTTCCAGTTCACTCTTGCTAATGCTTTGATAACAGATCCCTGATTCACAATTCATGTGCGGAGTACTGCTCACGAGATACCCAGTGTACAATCTAATGAGGGGATCTACCCAAAGTGTACATTTCCAGGGGTATTGTCACCTAAGCAGTCACTCGTCGTCAATCAACAATGCAGAAGAATCGGAACAATCAGGCATCAATCCATTTACCAACCTACACAAAGCGGGATCCCATCCCCTGCAAGCGTCGGCTATCTACCAACAGACCTGCCACGCTACAAAAATTCACATTCAAAGCAAAATTGGGAAAAGAAACGAACCGYCACACTGTCATAACCTGCGAGGTGGAGAAGCGCATACTGGAGCATGCAACCTGTGGCAAATTCATAGGATACGCCACTATTAGTTCACAATTTTCGTTAACAGTCACACTCAAGCCTTGACAATTTGCTAGTCACCTCATGGTTTCTTAAACTGTAAGTAATTCACCTCAGATTCATTAAATTGCACATGGTTTGACAAAACCCCTTTAAGCGTAAACACTTCTCAAGCGAATTTTGCACAGAAACGATCACCAAACATACTGTAAAAGAACGAGGACGGYCATCTACTCTCTCTAGTTCAAAATTGCTAAGTTTGTGCACAAGGCCTTGTATTYCGTTTCTGGCTTGYTATCCCATTTCTCGCATACAACTTTCAATGTTACTTCTATGGAGCTTCTTTCAACGAATTAAGTATGGTGAAGTCTACATATTGTAAGTGCTCAATCCATTTTCAACTGAAGAGCCACCACCGAAGTCTTGGATCCCTTCACGCTCAGAGCTTCACAAAACCATGAAACCATGGACAAGAGATGCAATTGCAATGGAAGTCACAGACTCACCGTGTCCGGCCGATAGCACAAACCGATCCCTGTTGAACCAGTAAGGATTCTTGGGATTATACTTCATAATTTCGTCATACAGAATGTGCCCCATGGGCGCACAGCCCATGGGCAAGCCCGGGTGTCCAGAATTCGCCTTCTCCACCGCATCGATAGCCAAGAACCGAATCGTATTCACCGACTTCTCCAACAAGGCGAGGTCTGTCTTCTCCAACGTCTCCACAGACGGAGATGCCGCAGCTCGCACAAGATGTTTKGCTTTCARATTCCTTACTCGCACAGCAACATCGCCAGCAACATCACTCCTCACAGCCCGCAAACCCAAAAACTTGCTCGAGCCCAAACCCTGGCTCGTGGGGACGGAGCTTCCAAGACGAGCCTTCTCGCTCACAGCGACCCCAACAGCGGGCGCACCCGCTATCGCCGCGACATTGCACCCCAACGCAGCCATCGCAAGAACTTCAGAACCGTTGCAGCAAGTTTTGCAACGGAGAAGCTCTACTTGAGCTTGACGGTCTTTTTCAAGGATGAGAACGAAAGAAAAGAAAGAATGTGCGGGAGTGGATGATGGCCAGCTATGGATGGGTTGWACTGGGAGTGAGTGGCTATGGCGAACAAGGAGATTCAATTGGAAGACAGCTTCCCTTGGCTCCCCTTCGCTCCCTTGCTATCTTCTTCTCCCTCGACTATGGCTCCTCAAGGTTGATCATAACCTGACTGCTGGGCGCTTTTCATTGCTCATGCCTAAGCTAGATATTTCCTTGCGCCTTTCTTGGCTTCGTCCTYCTACTGTAGTAGCCCTACTTATTGGGGCGGATCGTACACGGCACAAGGAGGATAGGGCCAGGATCTTCTGATCAGGACCCTTGATGACTCCCCAAGCCGAAGAGAACGTAACCGCTGATGAATTCCTAGAGTATTTAATGTGAAAAGCGCACAGAAAAGCAGCGAAAATGTAGGCAAAATTGAAAAAGTAGTGATGAGGCCACACATCACACAGAAAGACGGACCCAAGAGAATGATTCCTGGATTCTTGCTGCCGTGAGGTTTGTGACTTGGCAAATGGACAGTATTTTAGTCTCACAGTGGACGAGTTTCGATTCTGTCAAAGCCGCCTGTGCATCACAAATCTGGCTGTGGTCGTGGTGACTGAGATTAGGAGTTTAGGACTGATCTAACTTACATCGAGGCAAAGCATGAGGTATGCACTTATGAAATCATGGCGTCACGATTCTCCAGATTCGTTTGGTTTGCGGGWGAAAAGTTTATTCTTATCTCCTTCTGCCTTCCCAAGAACTAGCWCAGCCGACCGAACAGGAATTTGTCAAAGCTTGTTCTCAATCTGCACAGCTTCTTGTGATCTCCACTTGGTTGAATGTGCGCAAATTGAAGAGCAACCACAAGGGTATGCCTCACAAACTCAAAAAGTGTGTTGCACAGAMGCAAGACTTTACTCTGTAATGCTGAAAWTTTTCAGTGATTCTCCGTCTGGTGRTCATTGTTTTTTGCCTTGCAACTGCGAGTTTCTGCAAACAGCGTCTCTATGTGCGTACTGTYACTCAAGATTGTTGAGTCTCTGAATTTATAGAGTCCTCTTGACTCTAGTTCATGTTATTTAGGGTTCTCTACAAAGTAGTGTCACTCAAGATTGTTGAGTCTCTGAATCCACAAAGTCCTTTTGACTAGCTCATGTGTTTAGGGTTCTCTACAAAGGAATCTTTATAGCTGAATGTCTGTATTTGTACATTTAAAGTTAGGTCGAGGTCGGTCTGTAGCTGATGGTGAGAAACAATGGCTGGTTTAGAACCCACAGGGCGTCTTGGAAGCGCCATGGAACAACGTGCAGCCGGAGAMATTGGGCTGGCAGGTGCGCACCAAGGAGCAGATGCACCCCACCACTCCTCCCACCGCGCATTTGATGTGCATACCGCCTGGGCACACAGGTCCTAATCCTCCACAAATGGGTGCTGCCATTGCAACAAACAGCTTCATCCATCAGCACAAAATTGCAAAAAGCTTCAGAAAATGAAAACCTACACGACAAATCTTTTCCCAGGCTTACCCGATCTGAAAGGTGGCAGAGGCGTTGCAGCAGAGTTCGGTAAGAGACGACGACTATGAACCTGCAGACGGAGAGGAATAYTATCTTAAGCACAGTCGATTTGAGAACGAAGCTTGAGCTACACCCACAACTTCTGAAAACGAAAAATGATCTTCCAGTTGGTTACAAGCATGGGTACCTGATGATGATGGCCACCATKGTTGGTTGAGTCTGCCATGGCTAATCCTACCATCAGACCTGCAGAGTTCGGACAAACAAACCCTTGACATGTGCATTCAATTGTATCACCACGCAAAGGAAAATGCACAAATCCGTCACTGATATACACAAAAGGAAGCAAGAAATATCGGACAAGCATTTGGGGAAGCAAGAAAAAGGCAATGSCAGGAAAACAGGAGCGTACTGCCAAAATATACCACATGGAATTGCACTGGATAAATGGGCATTATTGTTCCGACCTATGAACTACTCGCAACAGGAGGTGTGTTTTGCAATGCGAGAGTTCTGCTGCGCAATGCGAGGAGAATGAAGCAATTCTCGAACGAAATTTGAAAACTCTGCATGAGGGCTAAATGTTTCGACGGAAATTAGAGGCTGCGAATCGAGTAATTTCAAGAAAGAGAATCATGCAGTGGAGTCGCAAACACTRATACCCCCAAAGCAAACAGCTTCCATAAAAAGTTTTGAGGAGTTCGGACTTTACCTATGAGCATAATGTTGAAGACGAAAGCCCTTGAAACTCTGCCCATAGTGAGGATGCTCACCATCGCTAAAGAGAGAGATGAGATGCGTGTCTGATGAGCGCCTGCACACCTCCTGACTTCACCGTGCATTATGACTTAGAGAAGACTTATATTTGTCCAGAACYTTACGTAGAATACGTTACCATGCTACATATGTACTCTGCAGACTGCAGTGATCCCGTGGACAGGGTTTCTCAAGCAGGCTTTCCCCGTGCGCAACCACATGCACACGCTCAAGCACAGTGGGCACCATAATGCACCGTCTAACAGCAAATAGGAAACAGGAAATGGTAACCACTCTGTTTCAAATTCCTACTCTTGGTTAATATACACTTTCACATTGCATACGCTTTCGGTCAGTACTTGGGAAGCAACCTCCATGTGGTTGTCAGGTGGCAGAGRCATAATGAGAAATGCGCTGGAGTGAGCAGGAGGTGCATGGCAAATATCYATTKCAAGGACTAAGTTATATGGGRGGTGTTAATATGCGAGMATTTGATTCCAGAAAGAGARTCAATTCAAYAGTGTCAGAGCTGGCTCATACAAAAGAAGATGGCTTCGTAATCGCATTCCAAGATCATAAGGGACCTGGTACTTCAAAGACGAAAGCACTAAATTCTTGCAGGAGAAACCGTGAGCTTCAAATCACCTGAAAATGAAAATTCATAAAAGAARTCGGAATACACGCCATACGCAGTGCAAAACTTTGCACTCTATTTGTGGATGCGAGTTATGCTCATTCCGCAAAACATACAACTTTACATGTAGCGTCCCCTTCGTTATTAGACACTGACTACTCCTGCGACCTGCATGTACAACGTGAGAAACAAAACTAAAAAACTCCAAAACTATTCACCCTAGGTTGCAGGCTTAGGGGCATCAGGAGTAGGCAACTCAGCCGTGGGGCCAGCTTCCCTGGGTTTCTCAGCAGGATGCTGGGCAACATTTCCTTGCTGCTTGGGTGCGTCCCCGGCTGTTTTCTGTTCTCCTTTCTCAGTAGCAGCCAGAATCTCCTGCTCTTCGTGGAGCTTCTGCTCGGTTTCATTGTGACCCCGCTTCTCCAAAATTTGCTCCCGAGAGTATGGTTTCCATGTCGCACTGATGTGCAAGCTTCCGCGGATTTGGTCCGGCGCATGTGACTCCGGATCCTCCAAGACATCACACCACAACTCATGCTCCTGGTTTGGTTTGAACTGAACACAATAAAAAAAAAAAAACGCTTAGATTCAAGGATAACAATACTGAGAATCTGAGGTAGAGGATACTAGAACTGTTAAAGAGCTAATCTCACCTTCTGTACAGATCCCTTTCACCAACGGCAACTCATCTATTCATAAACTCAGTTACCCTTCAATTASCACGTGGTTCAAGCATGCCTTCGCTAGTTATCTATGGCCATTTATCTTGCAAATGAAATTGGCTTGTGTACTGTCACTTATAGTGGTCTACAACCTCCTTTACAGAGATTCATACAAAATGGATCTCATCAGATTTGGCTGGCTTTTGTACCCTAAGTCAGTTCTCCACAGCTCTACCACTCCCCTACAAATGTTAAAGTGAAGCAAACTACGTCCTCTCCCGTATGTCCTAATATTTGAAATGGTTGAGGTTTTCAAACTATCATACTCTGTGAACAAATTGTCAATACATGAAATGAGAGGTCGAAAAAGAGAGAAAATTAAATGTGAGATCCCCGAAGCATTACCTCACTTAGGCTCAACGCAGCTTGACCAATATACTCYGATTTCTCAACAGACTCATCGTCCATAAGACGGAGTGTCAGCTTCTGAAATTCTGGGTCTTCCACCTTCATGATCGCATTCAGAGCAGAAATATTCAAGACATAACCATGCTCAAACTTTCCATCTAATTTTGAAGGGCCTTCAATGTCCTTGTCCCTCACCGGTGCATACCAAACACACGGCTTATAAATAGGAGAAAGACCACTCATCAAATAGCATAAAGAATAAAGCGACTCGACTAAGGATGAATAGTGATTTCAAGGGCCATTCCTTGACATGTGAGGATTGAGTGTGAAGAGCATATTGTGAAGGGCCCTTATTACTTTTCACCCACATTTGAAGAGTGTCTAACCTTGAGCGTGTTACGGTGGGAATGCTCTAATATAACAGTTAATTATGGTGCCTTAAACATAATTTAATAGTAGCAAATGAAAGAAAGTTAATGCCAACGACAGAACCATGGATTTTTATTAAGTGACACAAATATTAACTCAACATGAGAAACACATGAATCTAATGCCTACTACCTTAACATTAATTTTGTGTGAAAAGTTCAGATCTTCTACAGTACCTTGACTTCTAATGAGTGCTCCTACATTTTCTTAAACCAGTGATTCCCACGGTATCAAAATGGATGATTTCCACAGTCACCGGTTCGTCCTTTAAAGTGTTAAGAAATTATCAATCTAATGGAGAAGAACTGTGTCATTTGTAATGAACCGTTATCAATGATGTGCCTCACGCTAGCTGTTAAAATACCAGTTTCCACCAAACAATAAAAAGTCAAAAAAAGATAACACTAGCACAATTAACGATCCTTTCGGAAGTACCTGAAATCACCGGGCATCATCGGAACAACAATGCGGCTTGGCCATACCAAAGAGTCCGTCAAAGCAGTCCTGATAGAGTTCTGCACAAGGGCAGGGTCTGCAGAGGTTACATGAACGTACGAGCATACATCCTTAATGACCTTGAGTCCCTCGACAGGCATCTAAGGTCAAGTCTTGGAGAAATGAAATCAGCTAGTCAAATAATCCCAAGCAAGAGAGGAGACCTTACATCAATCATCTTCTCCACTCCTGGTAAAGCTCCAATATCTCCGCCCAAGAATTTCAGGTCGAAATCGAAATCTGGCTGCTCAGATCATCCCATGACAAAGGTAATTAATTAGCAAACATACTCAATTCTGTACGCCTTGTAGGATTGACGCTCACCAAATCCTGGAAAACCGGGTGAATTGAGATGGAGAAAGCACACACGATCACTCTCACAAAGTTGGTAGATTGCAATGCCATGTCCAAGGGCTTCATAATGCTTACAGGTTCGGTTAACGACACCAAGACAGCGCCAAACCCAGGAATAGTGCCAGTTAAGGGCTTGAAGATGAGCTTGGCAGTCCCTTCAAGATTCCAGTTCTTGAGCTGCAAGCCAGTTGCATAATTTACATTTCAGAACTGAAACCAGTCACAACTATTTAACAGATAAGTGACACATTATGCAGCTCATAGAAAATCATTATTCGATTTATTAAGCACCTGCACAGACTTCCCCTAGCAAATCGTCTGCAAGGTAATTAAGTGAAAAATTCCAGCATAATAAAGTCCTCTGCAAACATGGACTATAAGGATAGCGTTCAAGAAGTTAACAAATGCAATATAGAATCTATATTTCAGTATCGGGATAATAACACATCCACACCAAAGTAAATATCAACAACAGATCAGCTTTACCACCAACCGTCTTAGTTAATTACTTCTTAATTAATTACTCCTGTGAGTATGAACTTGGACAAAAAAAAACATTAAAACCAAGGTCATAACGAAGGGTATGACTTTTGATGAAAACACAACCCCAATAGAACCACAGTGCTGAGAATCAACACCTGCACTTTGTAGTTTGGGCCAGGAAAATCCACAGAAAGGACCACGCCCTCTTTTTCCGTCTGCCAATTGACCTTTATTTCCAAGACAGTCTCATCTTCTAAACCTGCAGTAAGCCTAACACCTGCACCACTCAGACAAAAGGAAATTAGTCACGACTTCCAAAAGGCAATGTAGGCAGCTGATGACAAAAAATCAGGTCTCAATCATTGTAGGGGCAAATAAGAGGTGCAATTAATGTACCAGTAATTTGCGGAGCTCTGTTACCAAACGCAACCTTCTCAAGCGTAATCTTCTGAATGATTCCCATTGCATATTGATCCAGAATAGGCTGAACGGTCTGTTTAATTACATCTCCAGCTGCCTGTCGCCAAAAGAAACACAACCCCATTTTTGAGAAAAGACAGTTTTAAATTTCAAAAAGAGATTGCTTTTCATGTCAATCTACAAAAGGGTTCAATGAAATCCAATATGCACGGAGTTAAGCCCTACGGATTCGATACTTCATGGTTTTATAAATGATTAGATTGACTAATCATATCGTGAAAAAAACAATTTGGAGGGGATCCCCAGAATCACTGCGTGAGTTGGTCAAAAAATTTAAACTGAACCAAAAATGTCCCAATTTGACCGGTTAACACTCACCTGATCGATGTACGGCCAGAGCTTGGTCATGGTCCTATTCAGCCAGTCCATCTGTCCAATCCACCATCGATAGTGATTTAGAAATCTCCAGAAAAGCAATTTGAACAAGACCAAACAACTAAAAATCCGCTAACAAAACGCCATGAAACAACAACATTTGACGATTGATCCAAGCCCTACAACTTCACAAAGAAAAGAAGAAACCTTCAAAATGGAGGAACTGTTACCTTTTCGAAATCAGTAAATGAAATCCATCTRGGGAACGATTCCTCGGTGGGCAAAATAATCTTGATCTGGTCAGCGTCTAGAGTCGCCATTTGCGCTATTTTCACAGTCTGCACATTCCAGGCCAAAAATCAGCAAAACAGCAACGTAAAATATGTTGTGCCGTCACAGACATCGTCTAGAACACTTGAATCCAATCTCTCCTTCCCATCTAAATTACACATTTTAAGGTTGAGCTTCCACGAAGGGAAACGAGAAGKCAGACCCGGCTCTTGCGCTGGTGCGTGCGATGCAAGCAATACAAGAGGTAAACCCCCTGCATACACAAGCCGCACAGAATGCCGATGAGGAACTGGCCAAGGAACGAGAACTGCGTCACGTAGAAGCTGAAGGAAATGAAGAACGGCGTCGCCGCCACCGCCGTGGCCAAGTACAGTCGATTGCGAGGGTTCCGCAGCAACGCCGTGACGCCCAGCGCCTGGGAAGCATTCCTGTCCGCGTCGTCCTCTCGCCTCCTCGCGGCTTGATTCGTAACTCCGTAATTAGCCATGTTCTGTTTCGGCAGCAGCGCTTCCTTTGCCGCCGCGTCTTGGCCTGGTGGTGCACCAGCCCTCTGAGCTTGCGCCATCGAATTATACTCACTCACGCACTCAATTTCTCTGCAAAAACAAACAAGAAAAATCCTCAATTCAGCTCATGGACTCAAATTTTGACCTCCCAATCGACCAATCCACTCGATCCGAAGGAATAGCAACTCAACAAACAAGCATCGACGAGCATCTCCTCACAGACGCCAAATCTACCTCAATTTCTGAAACCAATACGAAGCGATAGGACCTCACCAGTCACCAAGAACAAGAACTCCGGTCCCTTCACAGACCCGCAGACTCCGTCAGTTCAACACTACACCAAAATTCAGAGCAAGAAACTAAGTCAGCATTATTGCACCAAACGCTCACAAACTAACTACAAACCGCACTTCAGTAGATGAATATTTGTTCACGGTACAAAGAGGGCAAAACCTATTAAGCTGACCATTTCAAACTTACCCTAAGATARGAGAACCTAAACCCTCCCAACAGAGTCCTAATCTCAACACCAGCAAATCTGAATCCAAAAGTACAATGCGAAACGTACAAACAAGAAACAACGGATTCCAGTACATCCACCAATAAATTGTGTGATCTGATTGTATCGGTTCCACATAAATCTTCACAACTTCTGCATCCCGTATCCACACAATGTGAGATTGGGGCGTTGAAATCCCCGCACACGCATCTGCTGTGAGAATTTGGAAAAACCTAATGATTCGAACTACGGTGAGCGCAAAATGAGTCGGTGCAAGATTCTCATACCTGGGCTGGAGTGAAACCGAACAATCGAGCCTGTCATTCGGAGAGGAAAATGATGGGGAGCGATAGATGGATGGGGGAATCGGGAGAGACGAAAGCTGACGTGGCTGCGGCATGCGCGTCTAAGTGCGGTTGGGTGCGGCCTCGCCAAGTGGCAGAGATGCCATTTGGCGACTTTTCTGGGCTCCACTGCTTCTGCTCTACGGCTCTTTCTCCGGGATATCGGCGCATGATTTGAGGGGAGACGCACCGCGCGTCCTTCTGCGGGGCTCTTTTCCCAAATGCTGGGTCGCTTTAGATTGCAGGACATCAAATCCAGCAAACGAAGTGGGCCCAGCAGGGTAATTTTTGGGTTCTGGGGTAAAAGTGAAAAAATTACTTATATTGAGCGTGTCTAGGGTATGTTCTAAACCTCCCCTGGTTAATTTAGGATCTACACTAACAAGTATGAATTCAAAATCTGCAATTTTTATTGTGTGTGGAAAATAAAAAATTTCAGCGTTTTTCCTTAGGGTAAGCTTGCTAAGATCACTTCATTTAACATTATCATTTAGGTTTAACGTCATCATTTAGATTTGCTCAAGTCAAAGGAAGAATTTTTTTTTTTGTTTATAAGTACTTTTAAATTCCATCATGTATTGTAGTCATTTTTGGTTAGACATCATTGTTTCATTTGTACATTGAAAAATGTACTTTTGTTCAATGAATACTTCCTCACTCCCACTAAGAAACTCCAAATTGGTTTAGAGTTTGTACTCTATATCACTAAATCGCTTCATTTATTGATTTTGATCACTGAGCAAGCAATCTAGAATTCAAATAATGTTTGTATACATTCCACCCTTCATTTCGCATCGCTTTCTTAACCCATTAAGGACCGGTCGACCACTTTTGGGTTAATATTGACACTTTTTCATTGATAGCCAAAGATTTAGAATGAATTTGGATACGGTCAAAAGAGAACAGGTGTGGGGAATTGTAAATTAAATGCATTGGGACAAAAATCAGGACAATGTGTGCTAGCATGCGGTTTAGGGATTGAAAAAACTAATGAAATTTGGACTAAAAATGCATAAAACTTCTAATAAGGGAACCTTGAATTGCCACAAAATTTATTGTGGAGGCCCAATCATTCATGCCAATTCCATCGGCATGGTCAAATCTCTGGAAAGCATCACGATTTGATATTTTTTTCCATGTTTAATTAGAAACTAGAGAATGTCTTGCCCGCCCCCCAAATCAACCATGGTCCTTAATGGGTTAACTCCTCACCGCCCACAGGGACCAAAACTATTCTCACATAGTCTGGCAATGAAATTTAAAGTGGTGTAACTTGTGCACATGATCTTCAAACTCAATCAAACTTGTTGAAAAATTTGCACATTCTAGTCTATTTTTTGTGGTAAAATTTTCAGATCAATTTGAGTTCACCGAATTGCAATTCATGGATCCAACTTCAGAGGCTTGTATCTCCTTCATACAATGTTTTTTTTCAATAAAATTTGTTGGAATATGTTGCCCTACAAGTGTAGTTATTGTGGTCAAATTTTCATGTCAATCCAAGTTGTTTTGAATGTTTGGGAGCAATTCCAAGTTCAAAATCTAGACATTTTTGGATTACAATGAACTTCAGCAGCTTATATCTTCTTCATACAATGTCCATTTTCAATCATTTTTGTTGGCAAAGTTGTACTTACTAATCTAGTTTGTGTGGATAAAATATCATATCAATCCAAGAAGTTATAAGTGATTGAGAAGCATTTTAGTAGAAGCAATTTCAATCATAGATGTTTTTTTTGTACCCTTTTTTGCTATTTATTTTACTTTTCAAAGTCATTTTGCAAACACAATAAGTCAATTTAATGAATCTTTTTTCACCAATGTGTTTGTATGTTGATTTCAAAGCACTTCTTACTTCAAAGTTTTTTCATTTGAGTAGGTTCGGAAATTAAATTTCACCTCCAAATGTGTTTTAGGAAAATTTCAGCATCTTTTGTCGACACTAAAACATTATAATCTTTCAACCTATGCAGTCAAATGACTATAAATTTGATGCACATCATACACAACATACACACTACAAGATTGTACGGTTGAGATTTTCATACCTTAACCCATTAAGGGCTGGTCGACCATTTTGTGGTCGATTTGGGTCCTTTTTGGTTTGTAGAGAGAGCATGTCAATGAATTTGATGATGTGGCAAAGGGGACGGGTCTGGGGAATTGGGAAGTGAAGAGTTTAGGACAATAACTAGGCCAATCTGAGGTGGCATGTGGCCAAAGGGTTGAAAAAACCAAGACAATAGGGGCTGAAATTACACCAAGATTTGCAAAAATTCCTATTTCACAATGCACCTTCACCAAAAAAATTAATGCTAAACCCTATATCATGTGCAACACTTCCATTCGTACGGTTAGATCTCCGATAGGCACTTGCATTCAAAAAATTTAAAATTGCTCCCAATTGGCCATACAAAGGATTGCCCACCTCCCAAATCAACCACGGTCATTAATGGGTTAACCCCTAAAGGACCAAGTGTCCATCCAACATACGCAAGAAATCTTGGGTAGGTTCCTACAAAGTCATTTTGGGTCGGATGTTCATGAAATTTGGACACAATGTGTGACTATGTAACCTCTTCCCGAAAATCTAATTCTTTTCCGATTTGGTGCTTGGATCAAAAGTTATGCTGCCATGAACTTTGCGGGCAACTCGGGCAGCTCGGGCAGCTCCGGGTAGCATATGCAAAACTCTTCTTACGATTGTGAAATTTGATGGGTATGTAGCTTACATGGTACAAGATGAAAATGTCAAAAAAAATAACCATGTGCAATGTAAAAATCTCATTCTAGAAGGAGTAAATATTTCCACCCAAAATTTCTACCCAAATTTCTACCCAAAATATGCCTTAGTCCTTTAGGGGTTAATGACATGTAAACTTATAAGGCTTGAAAAGTAAAGATGCTTGTAGACACGTTTGGGCCTTGGGCGGTGAGGAGTTAAAAAGCAACAAACAAAATCAATAAATGAAATCTTTTTAGTGGCACAAACCCTAAATCGATTTGGAGGTTTGTGGTGGGATTAAGGGAAGTAACTTATTGAGGATTCCATTTCTTGCCTTTTGATAGGAGGTTTTGCATTGAGAGAAGCTTGTGTAAAATGCAACACTAAAATGTAGATATTGATGACAAATAATATATACAATTAAAATATAAAAGCTTGTAAAAGGCAATAGTCTATTGCCATTCCTAGAAACAATACTTTGAAGTCTTATAAGTTATTTATGTTGTGTCCAAATACTGCACCAATGCAAAATGAGGTTTAAATCTTCATTCACTTGCCAATAAGATCCAATAAAAATAAAATATAGAGTATGAAATATTTAATAGTGAGTGTGCTTAATTGTTATTGGTGTCGATGATGGATGTACTCACTTTGTATGAGGTTGAAGTAGGAACTTACTTGAAAAGTGTGGGTTATGTGGTTACATAGAAGAAATCCCTTGTAGTATAGTTGATTGTTTTTTACATGATTGTTTTGAAAAACATAAAAGTATCCAAAACTAGATTTCATCCCCAAAGTATTGCAATTGAGAGTAATGCATCGTAATGATGCAATAAATTCTAAAGTAATGCATTGTAATTATGCACTAATGTTTTGAATTGTAATTGTACAAATTCTCTCTAGACACATCACACCAATATTATTTGTAGATTRAAAGATTATAATGTTTGATCATGAAGGTGTTAAAATTGTGAAAGTAATTTGAAGTCTTTCAAGCCTATTTTCACATGTCAAATCTAAAATCGAGATCACCAAAAAAACTATGAGGTTAAAGGACATAACATGCCTAACCCCAATTGAGTTACAAAATTTCAAAATCTACACTACAATTTTTCTTAAGGAATTTCTAGTGTGATTTTTTCTCCAACATCTAGTGCATTTGAGGCTCAATTCCAAAGAACCGTCAACAATAGAAAATCAAGATTTGCAATTGACAACCTTGCACAAAATCTTCAACAAAAAAATCACATCATTTTCAAAATTAGAGTTTCGATGCTAAAACTAGACTTTGAAAAAAAATTGTTTATAAGAAACCCTACTAGAAGTAGTAACTTGGTAAGGTTTTATTTAACTATGAAGATTTGTTGACACCGAAATTTGGGGCCTCCGGCATTTAGGGGTTAACTCCCTACACATAACATTCAATAGAAGCACTACTAACTACCTTCCCCCCACAAAATGGTGTGGAATATTCCACACCATATCAGTAGCTATGAGGCCACATGTCAAATTTGTTAGAATGTCAGCAAGAAAGGAATTGGGTTGAAACTAATGCACACTAATGGAGGACCATTAGTAATTTAGTTTGTTTTGCAAGTAGTTCTGTGGCACCAAAAAGTAGTTGACAAGTGGCTCCATCAACATTTTCTAAAGCATGGTATGTGTTTAGTGGTGTCACGTTACCATGCATTCAAATTTGGCCCTCCAGATTTGGATGGATGATGCTGAAGAAAGGAGTTGGCTGAAGACTACTGAATGTTATGCACGGGGAGAACAAAAGGATCTAATTTGACTTGAAGTACAAAGAGAATGTAAATGTACATGTAATTTGATAGAATGAGAATCACGAAATGTTAGAAGACTCCGACAGCAGCCAAGGGATTCAGAATCACAACTTGGAATTGAGAAGCGACTTCCTCGAATGAAAATACGTTTCCTGTATAGCCACCAAATTGGCAGAATTGAAACGTGAAATTTGTGCTCCAATCCCCATATCAGAATTTTCTTCTGGTGTATTTATTTCGTTTTCGGTCCCCACAGTAGCTGTGTCATTTGGTGATGTCCCAATTGCGTRGGAGAGTCGTTGGTCCAAGAAAGTCTTCACTGCAGCATGATATTCCTTGGGAAAGTTGCGAAAATGACCTATCACAGAAAACAAGAAGAGAATGTTAAATTTTCTAGTCTCTTTCCAAACTACCCTCGGGACGCTATTCACTGTATCCTTCTGAAGAAYCCTCAGTGCTTGAGAATTTCAGAAACACTACTTGACAATCTTACAATGCCACTGTTCATAYAACCGCATGTYAMWATTCTAATGGSYATATGAAATTGATTCATCATGYCCSAAATTTCTACACTTTYGAGCCATTTCTTARGMCCTACCCTTGCAAAAGAGATACCAAACACATGAGAATGAAAAACATATGATTCAGAAACTGAAAGTACTATTTTGCACTTCTTGACAGTATTCTTGGAATGTTTTCAACTTTCAAGCATTTAGAAAGGCAAGAACCTCACCCACGTGGTCGGAAGCGTCCCAGACAACAAGATCAACAGAGCATCCTGAGTCTCTGACCACCGTAGCAAACTTGTTGATAATGTCAAATGGTGCCAAGTCATCATTCGTGCAGCACAGGATCAGAAGAGGTCCCAGTTTCTGCAGTATCATAGTAAATTCACGTCAGCTCTATTTAAAGCGAGGACTGTAGTAGGATAACAGCTTCTGCACAGAGGATGCTCATAGAGCTGRAAAAAGCAACCAAGCGAGGAGGTAGGCATCCTTCTGAGTTTCAACTCCCCAAAAGGRTTCACAACAGGATGCACAACCATGAGATGTAAAAGATGCTTTAAAAAGGCAGTGTTAATTACAAGCAGTGTTTGTAGCCACTCCTTTCATATAATTAACCCCAAAGGATCAAGTGACACAAACTGAGCCTCATGTAGTTGCAGTACTTTCGACTGTGGCATGTGGGGACTTTCTTTCGCCTAATTCTAATTGTATTTTGACCAACACATGCAATATTCTTCACTCATTCTGGTGAAAAAACCTGACCTCATCTGCACTATAATATTCACAATATGATCAATGCAATCGGTCGTACAGAAACCATAAACCCGAAAAGGATCGAAAAGCACAAACTAAGTCTCATATGTTTGCAGTATTTTTGACTATGTCATGCGGGAGTATCTTTCGCCCGATTCTAATTGTATATAATACCTACACATGCAATGTGTTCACTCATTCTGGTGGTGAAATACTTGGCCTCATCTGCACCTTAGTTTTCACAATATGATCAAWTCCAATAGGTTGTATAGAAACCATGAATCCTTGGTCCTTTAGGCGTTTAGGGTTTTCACGAAAAAAGCACTCATCRAGGAAGCAAAACAAGCTGCTTACCGAGGATTCTTTCAAAGCAMACCAGTAATCTTCTCGGTGAARTTCAAATTTCCGCCAGAACAGAGCATCCAGGATATTCGCCACAGCATGCGACATTGCAGGCAGGCCATACAGCGATCGCCKTAACCTCTGCGAAACAGAGAAGGTGGCGAAGCGGGCACCCAAGTCTTTGACAAAGTCGACGGGGCTGGAGTCGTGAATTTGACCTCGCACACATGCCTTCACAGGACCGTACTTTCCCTGCAAACCCAACCCAAAACAGTTCTTTGAGCATCTTTCAAAACACTAAATCTGAGCTGTGGAGGCCATTCCCAAATCTGTCAAGCTCGGAACAGATTTCTAACCAAATCAGCTTCAAATTTCATCTTCATGGCAAGCCAGGTGGTTGAACCGCAATCCAGAAAACTGAATGCAATGCATCATAGTAATCTYGCAACAGGGAAACCTGATAGGAAGGATTTGAAAACCTACTGCGTGAAAAGAGCCTGCCTCCTCCTTTGAGCCAGTTTGTAAAATCTGTTCYATCACCACCACAATAAGCCCCACATAACTGCAGCTRACTATGCCACYAATTCTTGGTTAAAATTTGATTGGTCTCCATTGCAAATGAAAATCTCAGTTGAACTTTCGGAACTCATTTTCAGGTTTCCAGAAGTTTTTGCAAATGAGTTCCGGAACCACGTGGTAGAGAAATTAACTCCGAAAGGAACCAAAAGGATCCAAATTGGGCCTCTGCAGTTATGGGAAGGCCAAACGGGAACYCTCTTCTGTCCAATTTTGTTCAGCATTTGAGCCACACAATGCCCTTCACTGATCCCAGTGATAYAAAGTTTGGACCCGTCTACATTSCATTGTTTTCACAATATAATCAACCTAATTAAATATTRTAAAACAAAATGTGCTTGGAATTTAGGGTTCAAAGCTGTCCATGGCAACAACAACTTGCACAGAAACGACAATCTCGATTGGGTTAGCATTCCATCTAATGCACAATCAGATAGAACCAAGCAATTGAATCTCTCGTGACGCAATAGAAAAATTAGTTTAAATCGGCATCGCCATAGAAAACGAGAACCGAAGATCTGCACCTGAAATATCTTGTACAAGCACGCCTTCGCTCCCCCGGAGAAAGTCGCAAACACAATGGGCCGTGGTTTGCTCTCAACYTCCTGGAAAGCACCAACACGCAGAACCGATGTTTAGGGTTTCACAATTGTAGACCCAACAATGAACGATCAACAAATGCAAGGAGTGGACGTCGTCAAGACCTTGAGAACTTCGTCGAGTATTTGAATCGCCAGTGCTTCAGCGCGGCTCGGAAACCATCTGTGTCACCCCACACGATTGCACGATAGCTGAAAAAAACAGTAAACCCTTGAACCTCAAGAGAACCACCACTGACCTACAAGRCGCCTCTTAGATTCTTCAACAGCAAGACGAAACAGCATAGGCAATCAACAGACTGTCCAATGCAACATGACAATAGGACAATGGAAGAGCATTACAAATTGAGCACATGCGGGTGGCAAACAARCGAGTCGCAGCGGGAATCGGCGTAAAGACGAGTGTAAGGCTGAAGGTGACGCCGCTCGCTAAACATCCACGCCACCACCACTACGATGCCCTCACCGATTCCCTCGGGSGAGGCTCGCACCCAATACGACTTCCTGTATTTGCCAAGCTCCATCTCAAACACACGATTCAAAGACTACACCATCGCCATTTGCTGTTGCAGCAATTCCTGAAATCGATCGTCTGTAGAAACAGAGGGAGGAGGAATTGCGTAGCTAATATATCCCTCACTGCATTTGCAATCGCCAACACCCGAATCYACACACASAGACAGGCAGACAGGAGACCATGACTCCACCAATTACACCAAAATTTGGCATCGCAGCCAAGATCACCCTTCTTTCATTGGAACACAAGCATTCACTTATTGCGTTGCGAGAGGCTCCCGTCGTCAATCTCTTCCATTTCATAGAAGCATTTCACAGAGGCAAAAGTACAAGTCTCGATAGACGCTGTGACTTTGTTCACAAGTGATGCCTACAGTACATATGTTGGACTAGGGATCAGTTCCCTACGTTAYTGTTTAGGGGGGAAATTTCTGGGGAAAGGTAACTTACGTGTTTTTATCAGCTTAGTCAGAGCATCTCCAACYCCAATGCAGCCGTGAACGGTCGCGTCTATAGTACGCAACGAGCCTCTTTCGGGGCAGGGTTGGGCCCCGGGCAGCTCAATCCGCTGCTCCCCCTGCCAAGCCACACGAAGCTCCCCTCGAGATTCGATTTTTTCCTCGTCGCTGTGTTCCTCATCGCACTCTTCCTCGTGGAGTTCGTGGAGTTCGTGGAGTTCGTTGCGATCCCGTCATGCGATCTTCAGAGCACAATCTGCAGTCCGGTAGTGATTATTGCGCTTCTCTCACGCACATCTGGGGTGGGGATTCAAATCCGTTTTCGTTTCTTTCCTTCAAGACTCGGGAGGTTTAGGAACATCACATTCCGATGGTGGTGTTGGATCATCACGACTACTTGGATTGGAATTCGTGCAGTGAATCTCCCGAACTACAGGAGARACTTCTCTAGAGGAGGGTTTGCAGAGTTGCGTTTGCAGAGTTGCGGGATGAGTTGTGTTGCAAAACCTCTGACGCAAGCYTCGGTTAGAGCGTGGACTGTAAGCACATTTGTGTGTGTGGAAGGGWGTTCGTGGTTGTAGCGGATCCAGAAGATCTCTATGCGAGGAGAGGAGCGTTTCTCTCGACTGTGAAGGATTCAAGACTTGAGAATTACCCGAGTACCCGAGTAAGWRCAGCTYCCGGTGGCCAGTCGTMGTTGGGCTACCTATTTGGCTGAGACAGAATTGTTGTGAATACATGAATTTGACCCTGAGAAWCTYTTTTGCAGAACAGTTTTAGTATCTTGATTAGGGGCAAGGATTGAAACTAGGAGTATCATAGACACATGTGTTGTTGCACAGATGCTACTGGTAGAGTTTATAACATGTATTATCTATTATATTTCTCAGAGTACTTATTATGTCTCTCACCTACATTTCTCTACATCGTTTCTGTTGCTCAAACAATAAATGTGTATTGTGCATTGTGCATTGTGCATTGACAGCTCGGTCACCCAGCTGATGTCTTGCACTTTAGCTTAAAGTTCACATCGCATCCAGAGTCTGGATGCATCCTTCATCGGCTTTAACTCCGGGCTTCCCAGCAGAGTTCTGCTTCACCAGCTTCATCACCCACAGATGACCTGCTTCATCAGTGGTCAAGGTGTGCTGCAATTTGTATACGAACTGTCATTGATATTTCCTCTCACCCCGCGTACCGCGAGAGTGTTTTCGGGCAACGTATTGGTGTTAACAGGCCAGAAATACAGTAGGGAATACATTAATACATTGGAGAGGGCGATAATCAGAAAATCTTAACACACACGTAAACGATGGTGCAATAACTTGAAGCGAAACTGACATTGGGAATATTACAATCCTTGGTGGAGTATTCTCTTTCAGCTGAGGGTAAAGTAAGCCTATACTTATTAGCTGATGTTCTAAGGCAAACATTTTCATGAGGCTTTCATGGATTTGCACATTCTCTAGACACGGAGGTTGCCAAGTTATTAGCAAGCATGAATGCAGATGTCGAGGGTGACAACCAAAACACTGAAATGCATTTTCCTATTTCCAAAAGGCGACTAACGCCTCGTATTTGGGAAAAACATGTCATCACAACCTCAAAATATTTTTCTCAGTAACGATGTGCAAAGAAACATACATCAGAGCTTGAAAATGTCGTAGCCCTTTCGAGGCTGTTAGATCACAAATCACTAGATTCCGGAGGGGTTCATTTCACTCTTGCCTGCACCTCTAAGCATCGAAAGCCATAGCCATGGTGTAGCAAGCCCAACAGCTTCTGATGCTCTGCCTTACAGGTGAAGCGAGCAAAACACAAAAAACCCAGACACAAACTCAACTACAGATAAAACGAAGACGGAGCGAAGTGTCAACTGTCTGTTTTGGCCCACAGTAAAATGCTAACCCTCATCTGAGTTAGACTTGCATGACGTATCATCAAAATGAATCACAACCTCTTGCAAACTCAGGCACTGATATAAGGTAGACAACCTCTACCAAACAGAAGCGGGAGAGCGGAAAGCAGAAGAGATCGATAAAACATGAATGCTACAACGGCAAGATACAAATAGTAGGGGTAGTCACGGCTTGTAGAAGAATTCAAATTCCTAGGAGAATTCAAAGTTGGCGAAAGAAACAAGGAGCCAATGGGGAGCCGTTGTGCACGGAGGAGGTGTGACCCCCTTTTTGGTGTGAGGAGCATGGAGGATCAAAACTTGAAAATACATTTACTTGCCAAGTAGCATAGTGGGAGGGTGGGAGGGTGGGAGGGTGAAATACAAGTACGAAGGATAAAAATTCCCCTAGAAAAGCCTCGAAAGTGCTATTTCTTCACTTCCGCAGGAGAAGAAACAACACTCCGAATTCTTCAAGAATTCGAGCTCCACCTTCCGCGCACACCTAGTGATTATGTGTCACGTGTCCATTCTCAGAGAAAACATGCGGACATGAAGAAGCTGTGACTACCCCTATTGATGAAACAGTCTCACTATCGAACTTCAAATCGTCCTCGGAAGATCGCATGATGAAATGGCAACAAAATCCACAAGGAAGAGTGCAATGAGAGCATCTCCACTCTTTCCCTGGGAAAGTGCCTCACCAAATGGCTTTCGGTGGGCTCAAAGTCTCCTTCCGGGCTCCACCAACAATTAGTTCCCCACCCTTGCTCTCCATATCTTTAGGAGCTTTGCATTTCGATTGGTGGGAATTGTTATAATTGTTTGACTTTTCTAAATGGGAGATAAAAACATGATAAGACAAGGACATGCAAGCTTGAGGAAGAAGTGAGTGAGCCCTCGAGGATTCCGAGTTGATGAAGAATTTGAGCAGGGCTAGAATTTTTTTGGGGATTTTGAGTCTGCGGTGGGGAACGTTTCTAAGGGCGGGCTCAACATTGAGCGGCCCGAGACCCTTCTCAGGGCAAGAGTGGAGATGCTCTCAAGAACACAAAGACGAGTAAAAAACGGATTTGGAGGGAAGCTTTTGGGTGGCTCGGCAAGGGAGCTTCGGGTGGCTTGACCCAACGCTACCCCCCAAAAAAGCTCCTTGGGGTACTATAGATGGCCAAAATGAACTAACCCCCTCACTCGGCCACTTAGTAAAAGCCTGAATTTTTTTCCATGCATGATAGAATTTGCAAGTTTTGAATTCATATTTGCAATCGGAGGCCCCGAAGTAATCATGAGGGATGTTCAAGGTAAACTAATTGGGCCCAAAATAGGGAGCTTTTTATTTTACTTACACCCCTGGAATTACTTGGAGTGGCCGAGTGAGAAGGCCAATCCACCCCGGCCCTATAGACACAGTTGTTGTGAACAAGCACAACAACCTTGACAGGGCCAGGGCGATCTGACACTCTTATTGCCCCTGTCTGAAGGCAAATGTAAAAATTGCCCCTTATTTGGTGCCGTCACATCTTTGTATTTCTTCAAGTCACTTAGATAATTTGGGGCCTCTAATTGCAAATATGAATTCGGAATTTGCAAATTTTATTATGTGTGGCAAATTAAAAAATTTAGTGTTTTCACTAAGGATAAAAAAAAGGGACAATAAGGGAATGAATTCACTCTAGCCCTGAAAAATTGAAGGTGCCAAACAATAGCAAATGTCATCATTGTCATACCTTTTCAACCTTGTTATTATGTGTGCTAATAAATTTGTTTGTAACCACACAATATTCATCCACAAAAGCAATGATTACGTGAGTTTTCTTTCGGGGACATAATTGGTTACGTCTTGTAACCCACTCGCCGCTTCACAGCAGCTCAAAGGTTACCTAATTCATAGCCATAATGTTCAACAAAACTAAAAAATCCTTCTTCACGATGCAATGTCAAGAAAAATCTTGAATTTGGAAGGCAAAGTGGTCCACATAGCAACTAATAATGTTGACTACATGAGGTGCTATTTTTCATTTTGATGAAGGCAATATGACTACACCAATAATGGTATTTAGTGTTAGCAACACTAATTACAAAGCACAACACTAAATGTTAGCAATCCTTGTAATGTTACCAATACTAAATGTCAATAGAGACACTATTTGTCTATTATTGTAAATTTTTGGGATATAAATTTTTAACAAGATTACATTTAATATTAGGTATTTTTCATCAAATTGAAAAGAATAAATAAATAAACAAACAAACAAACATTATTTATGACAAGGGGTGGTGAAGACAACTCTAAATGAAAACCACTTGAAATTTAGAGTGGATATGGTAAAAGTTTAGGTACCACTAATAATAACATATTAACACTATTAATAACATAACACTAAATACTACTACTAGTGTAGTGGAATAAAAATACAAGTCTCAGCCTCATAACACGGACTTCATAGCATGTCAGTGCCTTCAATGGGAATGTAGATATATGTATCAAATAATTATAAAGAATCCCATACCCTTGAAGTCTTGAACTTCCATGAGTATCCTAGAAGTCCATAACCAGAAGCGCTACCTACCAATAAGAGATTCTTGCTTCTAAGGATTGCATGGTGTTTGCAAACACTATAAGAACCCCAGGGTTTTTTTTATGTCAGACCTTGAACATGTGTTTTTGTAGACATCAGGATGTCAAAGTGTTGATGGCCCTAGAAGGTATAATGTGTGAAACAACCTCTACATGTCTAAAACTATGTCCACATGTTCAGCAATCAAGCTTCCATTATCAAAATCTCCCATATCCTTTGTCAAAGCATGGATGGACAATGCATTTTAGTATAAAAGCGTCCTCCCTATCCTTCATTTTCACTTACTTTCACTCAAATATTCCTTCATTTTGCCATCAAAAATTGTCTTGATGGTAGATGGTAAATTTTTTTCAATTTTTGTTGAATTTGACAATTTTTCTTGTTCAATTTTTTACTTCTTTTAAATAATTATTTTATGCTAACCTTGACCTATGAATATGGTATATATGTACCAATTGATATTTTGGGAAAATGTCTGAACGTCTATGTTGACATTTCAAAAAACAATATTCTAATTCTAATTCTAAGATGGCATAAAAATATTCTAATTAGGCATGCCATGTTATTCTTCACATGGTTGCCATGTTACTTATCTTGGCGCCACTTCAGTTTCCACGTAATACATGGGCAAGGTGAAAAAAATTTCAAGTTGCCAGAACATGGCAACTACATGGCACAATTTCCTTGCAATGGAGAACCAATGTTTTCATAGACATTAGATGCTAAGCACCTAGTGTTAGGTTGTCATGAGAGGGATGTTTTTACCTTATCAATCCTGACACAATTTTTTGGACATTGATGTTGAAGACATCACCCTCAACGTCCACATGCAAAATTGAGACAGAACAAAACATAGATTTCTTATACTGAAGGAACAATAGCTACGACAACTCTTGAAGTGCACATTGGAGGAGCGCAAGTCATTGGCAACGAGAGAAAATAAAAGGACATGGCAACCACTTGTCAATTATTCGTTTGATGCTCTTTTCGTCCGCGTGTCCACTAGTCACATTAACTTTTGGCTCTACACGACATTCTCTTCAGTAACGGTGCATTAGCAACTCAATTAAATATGAATTCCCAAATTTTCCTCAAATGTTCAGTTTCAAGAATTTAGTAAGAAACTAAAAATCTACTAGCTACTACATAGTTGTTGCTCCTCCAAGAATTAGTAGCTGTAATATTGTTCTTATGAGCATGGTACATCACTTGCCATGTAGATTTGGTAAACAACAAATACTACAAGTGAGAATGCATTCAAATTTTATCTTCGTTTTGAAGCATGAAAGCGCCCTCATAAACCCAAGCTGAACAAACATTTAGATAGCTTTCGGCCTAATAATTTATAAAAGTGAAAAAAATCAATTACGCGTGGAGCCTAAAAAATAATGTATAAAAATTGGACAATTCTAATACAATTAGAATAAGTTAGACATCCATCCAAGTTGTTCTTACAATTTTTGGATGGTTGCTACTACTTTCATTTAAGGTGGATGCATTTACCTAAACTCTTGCCCTAACTTCCAAATCCTAAACTCTCTACCTTCTGAGTCAAGGTTTTATTAAATGTTAGGGTTTGTTGTGTTTAACAGATATGTTTTGTTTGTGAAACATTGCGTTTTAAAATAATCAAAATGGCAAGACAAACAACTTTACAATGTATGTTTACATATATTGACAAAAAAAAAGATGCAAGATTCATTAGAAAAACCCATGGTTAATGTGATTGATTTTAGGTGACATCGGATTTGATAGCATATGTTTTTATGTCAAAATAACGTCCAACATAAAATCAAGACATTTTGTTGGATGTTATTTTTGACATAAAAACATAGGTTGTCATATCCAATGTAACCTAAAATCCATCACATTAAACATGGGTTCCTTCTAGTGATTGTGTGGAATAAAGTGAATTTTTATGAATTAGGCATTTTTTTAATATAGGATTTTAATATAGGATACATCATTTAGAAGCTACCTAGATTCAATAGTTTTTCAAAAATTTAGGCACCCTTTTAATTATTCATTTTTAGACCAAGCTACTAGGAAGCTACGATAACATTGTATAACCAAGCAATGGTCTTTTCCCATGCTACGAAGGTATTATGCTTTAATTGCTAGATGTATGGAATGGACTTTTCAATTAATTCAAGCATTTGAGTTGGTTGACAAGCGATATAAATCAATTTTGTTCATCGTAGGATGCAAAGGGGCTTCATGTCTCATTGGTAAACAAAGTTATGATGCGATTCAACAAGAAAACATGAATTTTCTTAGAAAAATAATTCAATAATGTTGTTATGGATACTAGTTGCTTAATGGGCAACAAAAAAAATCCTTTTATGTAAGATAAAAGTGTAGATGTTTGTCTTTGAAATTTGTGTGAAAAGTCTTCTACGTTGGTTTGATTTCTAACAAATGCTCTTGGATTTTATCAAGCAAATGGATTTACATCGTACCTAAGAGATGATTTCCACGATAATTAAATCAATTGTCTAAGATTAATTGTTGAAGAAAGTGGTCCTCCATAACCAAGGTCCTGACCAAAATGCTCCTATTATTGGACCAGTAAGTATACTAGTTAATAGTAAAATCACCGATTGGACACTTGGGGACTACAACATCTTTCAAGAATTGATATTGATAACAAATATGGCTGCTAGCAATACCAAATCATAGTCATAGTATAGGAACTCGACCTCAGGAGTAATTTGACGCTGAAGAGCTACTCTTTAATTTCTATGTTTTCCCATTTTCGTCCCTAACTAGTGATTTTGAGCACTTAGTTAGTATTTTCGAGAGAAGAGCGGATGTGAGTGTTAGCCAGTTTTAGTGTTTTGTCCATGTAAAACTARGCCTCCAAAGTGTATGTGACGGTCTATATGTGACTAAGAAATAGAGTCTATTTTAGGTTAGAGAGTCTCAATTTAGTGAGAAATCCAATTCGTAGAGAATTTGGACTAGTTAATAAAAATATTGTAGGTAGTTCAAAGATTTCGAGCTAAATCACAACAAAGATGGAGAAAATTGTGATTGGAGAATACAAAGAGGTGCTTTCAGAGTAAAAGCATGCCAAAAAGTTCAATATTGAAGTCAGTCAACCAAGATTCCCCTTGGCGTTGAAATACTTTTGCATTCGGGTGGAAATTATACAAAATTATTAATTTTAGACAAGTTTCAAGTAGACATGGAACTTACACTTAGTTTTTAGTAGAGTCCTAGATGTTACCAAATATTTTTTGGTTCATTTCGAAATTCCACGTTGACTCCATGAAAAGTCAACTACTCAAAAACATGTTCGCAAATTCCAAGAAAATTACACATGTTGCGGTAAAATCTCACTAAAAATCAAATTAGGTTTTTGTGTGCTAATAAAGTGCCTATCAAGTTTGAAGACATTCCAACACTTCTAACTACTAGTTTTCACAGCGTTCGTGGATTTTTGGAGAATTTTCAAAGTGGCGGCGGATTGATCTGCGTATCATAGTCATACGGTGTCCGATTGAGGCAAATGAGGAGAATTTTCAACGTGGCGGCGGGTTGAATTGTGTACCAAAGTCTTACGGGGTCCGATTAAAGCAAATGAGGAGTCTTTTCTTACTCCCAGAAACATTGCAGACAACCCAGGCCTAACAGTTTAAGCAAAAAGTACAAATTCTAAAAGTTAGGATTTTCATCTTTCTTTGGACTTACTATACCTTGATTTTGTGCTTACAAATGGCCTATAAAGTAAGAGCTTGGGGTCCATGGGGCTAAATGAGATCTTCTAAACACGATGGCCCAAAGAACATGTTTTTAGTTTTAAGCTTTTTCTCAAAAGATAGAGAGAAATGGAGAGGATTCTAGAGACTTCTACCATTAAACAAAGATTATTTGGAAAATAGTTTAAGTTAGTTTACGAAATATTGGAAGGTCGAAAGTAAAGTGTTTTCCATCAATAATTTTTCAGGGAGGGGCTTGGCACAAGTATAAAAGGCTTCCCCTTAAGGTTGTCGGGAGGGTTGCTATTATGCAAGCATAGAAGTGTGAGCCTATGAGCCTAGAATACTAGACACCTATATAACAGGTGTATACACTATAGAAACCGTCTATGATTATAGGATATATATATGTTACAAATACCTATATAATAGGTGTTTATGATATATACACCTTCTATAGTGTGTGATATCTATATTATAGGTACCTATATTGTAGGCTCAATGCTCGCAAGCTCGCATTCTTGGGCTCACATACTAGCACCGTTGAGGTTGTCGGTACCCTCATTACTAATGCATACACTTTGCTCTCATTTCTCTTTGTTGTGCTATCGGCGTAGTTGGAGCACTTATTTATCTGATTTTTGTGCTACCAACATGGTCGGTGCATTAGTTGAGGTTGATATTCGACTGAATTTAATTTTATCTTTTCTTTTTTCACTTTGAAGGACTGGAGGATCCCTTTAAAGTATCGCTACCTGCGTTATTGTTTAAGTATTAGAAGCTAAGCTTGAACATTTTTTATTTCCATACAATTTGCGAGGCCATTCCTCCAAGACTAAATTGATTTGAGATTCTTGAGCTAACATATTGTGGCACTTGAAACAGCATTTGGTACTAATATCCTTAAATCGACGAATTTTGAAATTTTAATTGATAAAATACAATTAAACCCTGTCATCCATACCTCCTTTAGCAGTTAATTGGTGATATTATTTGAAATCTTGAAAGATTAGAGTTGACGTTCGATTTAAACACTTTCATGTTTACTTCTTTTACCTTCTAAAAATTTAAGATTCTATATTGGTTATTAAGGATAGTTTATGCGTGGGGTTTACCCCTCATGATAAAGCTATAGCTTTTATAAGATTTTATTTTATTTAAATCACCATGAAAACTTGGAATTGCCCCCGCACGATGAAGCTTTGACTTCCAAAAGTCTAAAATTGGTAAGAAGGTTTCATTTGAGAACCTATTAAAATTCACAACTCATTGTTTACTTTCCTTTTGTTTTCCATTAACGCCCATGGTATAGACTCTTTTGTTCACAAAAAGTTCCATGTGTTGCTCATATTCCATCTACGTCGTTAGGCTCACAATTATTCCAAAAATCTCAAAAAATGAGCTGTTATAAATTCCTTGTGTTCCGTTTTAAGCCCTAAAGGTCTTTCACTATGCTTTCACCAAAAACGCTCCAAAACTGCCATTTCTAGTGCAAGTACCAAATTTTAGAAAAAAACATTTTTGAACAAATGTAACCGTAGGATCTTGTATCAAAATACTTTGGAAAGATGTGGAAACAATTTCAGATTTTTCACCATGTGGTTTGCAAGATATCTGCGTTTAAAGTGACAAAAATTCGTTTTTGAGCCCTGCGAAAATCCGGGCAGCTGCACTTCAAAAGGCCACATTAGTATGAAAAAATGTCCAAAATGTTTTTTACTCTTTGGATTCATTCTTTAGGTCAAGTTGGAGACACTTTTGAAAATTTTCAATTCATTTGGAATTGTACAACATGTAAGAAAAAAATAGTAAGTAGAAAGAAGTAGAGAATGATTCAAAATACTATGTTTTGATTTTTTTTCAAAATCATTGAAAAATGAGTTAAATAAAGGACTTCAAAGTTTATTTCAGCATAGAGATTCCATGATTGCTCGCAAACAAAAACTCTTCATAACTTTTGACTCGTTGATCAAAATGGAGTAAAGCAAAGCTTCTCATGTACATGTAGTTGTAGATAATCATTTTAGAATTTTTATTTCTAAAAAAAGTCATTTTTTGAGACCTGCCCGGACTACCCGCCGACCACTGAAAATCACATATCATGCAATAACTTTTTAACAGTGTAGTCAAATGTTATGAAAATTGTTGGTCCTTAAAGCTACTCCTTGGGCACATGTTGTGTGAAAATTTCAAGGAAAAATAATGAAAACTCCATCCGTAGTGAGCTGCCCAAAATCGCTATGTTGCCAAAAAACGCAGTTTGGTCGTTTAGGGGTTAATCCTTAAACAACCAAGGCCTTTTTTGTGAAAAAACACTCAAAACTGCTATTTCTATAGCGAAGGATAAAAGAAATTGGAAATTGTTTTTTTTGCACATCCAACCATAGGATCTTACACCTAACTAGTATGAGGATGTGCAGAATTTATTTTTAGAATTTTTGAACCCACATATTGCAAGACATTTGCATTTAAAGTGAAAAAAAACAAGTTTTGCAACACATTCATGAACTAGATTATTTGACTTTGAACCTTCTTAACTTAAATTTTTTGCACTACAAAGTTTTGAACTTTAAATTTTTATAGTGGAGAATTGTGTTGAGAATTTAGGGGGAAAAAAAAAAAATTTAAAATTTTAAAAAAAAATTATTCTTCAAAAAATTGTTAAATAGAAGTAGGTACAAGATCGAAGGGAAATTTAATCTATTAATATATGTAAGGTGGAATTAAAATGTACTAATCCCAATGGTGGGATTGTTTTAGCATTCAAACTAAACCATGTGGAACTTTTTTTTTTCTTGAATCAACTGACATTCACAAAGGTATTTGATTTGCCCGGGCCAGTTTGCCGTTTGCCGTGTCCACTGAGGATGCCCCAAAGAGATGGTGACAGCTTTGCCCTAACTCTCCAGAGGGGTTAAACTCCAGAGCTAGGGTTCCACTATTCTCTCTTTCTCGCTTTCGTTTTCGGAAGGCGCTGTGCGTGATTTCCCTGCCAAGCTTCCGCAATTTTTCTCGCCCTCTTGCACCATGGTACTGCTCGCTACCATTCTTGCTTGTCATTCCCTGAACTTAACCCACACCTTTCGGGGGGTCAACTACACCCAGCATGGACGAACATTCAAAAAAATTCTTGACGCGGATTGGTCTTTGTGCAGGCGGACCCGGAGGTTGAAGTTCAGCAGCCGAAGAAGCGAACTTTCAAGAAGTTCACCTTCCGCGGCGTGGATCTCGATGCTTTGCTCGACATGAGCTCGGATGAGCTCGTTGAGCTTTTCCATGCTCGTGCCCGCCGCAGGTTCGCTGACGCTCCCTCCTAAAATTCTTTGTGCAGAATTTCGAAGTGATGCTCTACAATTAATCCTCTTTTTGTAGTATACATGCTTTGACTTGTTTAGAAGGATGTGTTTGTAGAATTTTGTGAGGATATCTGAAGATGGGTATGTCACTCTTTAGGGAGTGCCCTGAATCCCCAAAGTGTTGACTGTTGATACATTACCCAATATCAAGTTATGTGTTACATTTGTCTGGGAATCCATTTCGGGGAGTTGCTGTTTTCGCTCCCTCGACCTTACTGAGAGTGTCTTCATTCCCGACATGGTTTACATTGGGTGCTTGCGGTCACCTGTTGTGCCCCTCATCTCGATGCCTGAATAGAGTTGCCGCCTTGACAGCTATAATTCGGAAGGTGTGTAGGGATTCACTTCTCCACTGATTTTCGCAGGTTTCAGCGCGGTTTGAAGCGCAAGCCCATGGCATTGATCAAGAAGCTGCGAAAGGCAGTAAGTGACTACTGCCTTTGTCACTGTCCATATAGTTCATTCTTTATTGTAGTCTTTTACCCACTGTTCCGCATTCGTTTGTGCAGAAACGTGAAGCTCCGGCAGGCGAGAAACCTGAGCCCGTGAGGACACACCTTCGCAACATGATYATTGTCCCGGAAATGATCGGTAGTGTAATTGGTGTGTACAACGGCAAGACCTTCAACCAGGTTGAAATTAAGGTACGAATGAATCTAATTCAGAACTCATCTGCGTGGTAAATGTTTGGGACTTTCTGGTATCCAATGCTCTAGGGGCCATTTCTTGCACTGTTTTAGGTCCTCATCTCCAGTCATATATACATACTTCGACCAGTTTGCATGTTTTTTGAGAATTGATATTCATTTCGACTCTGCACATCAGTAATTATTTTTGTCAATTTAGATCTCTAGTCTGCCTAACACTTCCCCTTGTTCACAGCCTGAGATGATTGGGCACTACTTGGCGGAGTTTTCCATCTCATACAAGCCTGTGAAGCACGGACGACCTGGTATTGGAGCTACCCACTCGTCTCGCTTCATCCCWCTGAAGTAAACGGCGGTAGAGCTTGTTGCCTTTCTGTATCTTCCTTAACCGATTGGTTTTTGCTAGAGTCTAAACATGTACCAGAAGAATTTTGATATGAAATGACGATTGAGTTTCACGGTGGGCTCGCATTTTGATGTCCACATCTTTTCTTTTGGAATATTGAATGAATCAGCGTTATTTGAATCAATTGTACACCAATATTACTGGGTACACTAAGCTTATTACAAGTCTGACTCGCGTGGATGGCTTTGGAGTTTCGGAGTATTCAGAATAACAGTATGATTTATCCTTGGCGATGTAAAGTACACAAAATAGTGAAATTAGGTTGCCCCACACTAATTTCTTGACATTTGACACTAAACAGATATTTAATGTTCCCATACAAGAATGCACCACTTGGTTCAGGGGTAGTTTGTKTCTGCTTCTAACACGAACAATTTATAACTTATTTACATGATAAATAGATGATAATCAAATTTTTCAAGCTGAAATTTAAAATTGGGGAAATTTCTTAGTAGTACAGCACTTCGCTATGATAATGAATTTTTTTCTTAAGTGTTCAAAGCCATGGAAATGGATTGTTAATCTCAAGTTTAAGACGGCAATTATTGGTGTCATCTTCATTGAGGTGATGAAGTTATTTACATCTTTATTTATATGATATCTCACTAAATTGGGTTAGGATTTGTAAGAAAATGTACATTTGAGAATATTTAGGAACTCTAATTGCCATTTATACAGTTGCCAATTGCCAAGGCCCATTACAAATCAACAATGTTGCATTTGTTGGCAAAATTTTCCTTGTGGCTACCAACTCCATTTTAGCAAACATGTATGTGACTATRGCCGTTTTGGAAGGGAAGAAGATTGTGACAACCTCTAATAGCACCAACTTCCATTCTTTCATCCACCTTGAGCCCACGTGAAAATGGGCCTTAAATTCAATGAATAAGACAACACTTGGTGAACATAATAAATGACAATCGTTGTTGAATAATATTGTTTAATATATGTTCCAAACTATAGTGATCAATAATGGTGAAATTTTTAGATTTTTTAACTATTATTGAATACAATAGTTTAATAATAGCTTTTAACTCCATGAAGACAAAGAAATAGTATGGATTTCAAAAATAGTGAAGATGTATAATGAAATGTAACTTAGAAAATGAAATTGATGACAACCTTCAAACAATAGTTGTTAAATATAATTTATAGATTATATCTATGTGGTTGTATCAACTATTATCCTTATCAATATTTTTTGACAAAATATTATACCAGGAATTGAAATTATTTCTAAAATCAATTGTAGATTTAATATTTGTGATTTTCACCAAACTATCTTTGTTGTAAGTTCAAAATGTTATGTTCTAATCATTGTAATTGTTGAAGATTTTTAGTTTACTTTTCTGCTCAAGCCTTTTGAAAAGGATCATTTTTGAATTGAAAAAGTTATTATTTGAGACCAAACCTTCTAACCTCCTTTGAATTATAGAATATTTGCATAGCCATGACTTCAAAATTTATATCATACAAATGTTAAGAGAACTAAAACAAGAATCTTCATTACATGTTTTTTGAGAATTGTAAGAGCCCATTTCAAAGTAGTTCCCACGAAGGCTCCCTCAATCACTATAGAAGTTCCCAGTTCACAACAGCATTAGTTGTGTTCATGTCAGAGCCTCATGATTGGTGCCCTCATGGCCGGGTTTGCCAAGCTGTGATATTCCCGCCAGTTATTCAGATAACGATCGGCTACAATATGTTGCTCCGTTCTCAGACCACGACCGTTGTAATCCCGGCCCCAGTCTGTCAGAGAGGGAGGCACACACTTTGTCACTTTTACTCGTTTAATGTGGCAGTCTCTTGGCCACATCAGATTCGTTCCCACAGCAGCCATTAACAAAGGCATGATGACGGAAACATCTTGGAAACTCACAGTCTCCCAATGGTACCAAAAAACATCTAATGTAAAAAGATTGATGGATGAAAAATTGGATTTTTGTGTTTTTGGAATGTATTTGTATTCATTCATTGCTTGACATTTGAATGTTTGGTCCTTGAAGGGTTGAAAAAAAATCTAATCTATTCTCAACAATGTGACTAGCATGGTCAATCTAATTATCCATCTCACTTATCTTTCTAAAGCCATACTCTTGAAAATACTAAACAACTTCTTAGAATTAAGTGGAATATTTTGACTTGGTTAACTCCTAAGCACTTCACTCTATTATTTGCTTTGTATATTCTATTTTTCACAAAATTTGATTGGAACTTTTTAATTTTATATTTCAGAGACAAAATTACATGTCTTCTCCATGTCCTTCAAATTATTTTGAATTTATGGAGAAAAAGTGATAGAARCTCATATTTTACATACAAAAAATAGTTAAGAAATCTGCAAATTTCACCATTATTGCACACAATAGTTTAGTTCATTATTATGGTGTAAACCAAAATTATGTGTCACTCTACAATTGGAAAATATTGAAAACAATGAATATAGGTTCAAATTTTCAAATTACTCAATAATACACATTTCACAAAATTTCAAGTAGGAATAGAAACTAGTTTTAGTAAAGACTCTGCAGACTTATGTGGTCCAATGGATGACAAAGAATCCTTCTATGTAAGGCAAAAGTACAAATGTTCATCTTTCAAATTTTGTATGAAAAGAAGAGGTCTTGCGTAGTAGTTAAACCTCTATTAAATGCTTTTTTTTGGTGGAAAATAAACATTGTATGCAAAAATACAATTTCCATGGTAACCAACCCTCCTTACATGATTGACCCTAGAGTGCTCCGACGTCTATTTTTTGGACGATGAACAGATTGAAACTAAAGTTTCAATCTCCAAACTACTTAGATGAAAGTTCTTGTAGTTTGTGCAGATACTAGATCAAGTTGTTGTTCCACCTAAGGATTGGATTTGGTGGTACTAGATTGCATATTTTTCTGAAATTACCACTGTACAAGTATGTCAAGCGGTTGACCATGCCAAAATTGCATTGACTTTAGTTCAAAATTGGATTTGCCAAAATGATGTCATAGATTGTAAGAACATCACCATATCAAGAGAATCTCATTTCAAATCCCTTCCAACAAATTCTACTCCAAGAATGATAATATTTTGTTTGTTATCGAATTTTGAAGGAATTTTGAAATTTTCCTTTCAAAATTTATAAAAAAATATTGGTGATAGCATTGGTGAATCTACCCATATGGATGGAATCTACAACACTAGGTCTACAATTTTTTTGTGTATATCAATTTCTAGAATATGATTCCGAGTAGCACTTTACAACGATTTTTCTCAAATTGTCAATTTTGGAGATGAATCAAGACGCTCTTGGGTTAACCCCTGTAGGATGTGGTGACCATGCCTAGGCTTCAGTTTTCAGAATTTCACATTTTTGTGATGGTTCCCGTACGTATTGGGCAAAACATGAAATTATAAACACCATGGCAAAGTTGTGGAGCAAATTTTGAGATTAAAAAAATAAAATAAAAGAATAAAGGGGTAAAAACTAAAGACCATATTCTACATATTCTAAGTGAATACACCAATTTTTTCTCCATACTTCACTAAAGTGAAAATATCTTTAAAAAATTATAGAGCAACCTATGCATATACATCAATCCCATCTAATTTTCTAGCCCTAGCAAACCAAATTTTCATGCCCAAAATCTAAATTGTACGAAGAGCCCGTAACGTATCCACATCGTATTTTGCTGGCCAACATCCTAAAGGGGTTAATTGCTCTTTGGGGGAACACTTTCAATACAAGTCTATTTGTCATGAATGGGTCCACATGCGGTTTTGGTAGAAGACGAGGCAGGCCGGCGACGTCGGAGTGACGTAAAGGAACCTACGAAGAAGGCAATTAACGTCCGAGGAGGCCTTGCCTGTGACTCTGCGAGCTTGAGATCTGGAGGGTTCTGGTTGTGAGACACGCAGGCTGTCGTTTGCAGTGCCTGCACAGCAGCTGGCGCGCAGGCTACTTGCTCGTCCTTTCGCAGCGACACGCAGAGAAGGACACGCACCGTCACACGAGGCGCGTGCCTGCTATCGCAATCGACCTCTTCAAGCTTCGCCATCGCCACCTTCCCGCATATCTCGTCCCCGTTAAACAACATCTTGCCATTAATCTGTCTGTTACACRTTTGAGAAGTTCATCTTCCGATCCGCCTTCTTGCACAACTGAAAACTCCGTACCATCTGCTGCTTGACTAGTGTTTCGAGGAGGCCCAACTTCTCCTCCTTAGGGTTTGAAGAAGAAGAAGAAGAAGAAGCCCTTGGGTCTGTCTGTCGGTGGTCTATCCTCTTTTGCTGCAGCAACTCGAATCTTTTGTGGAGTGGGGATATTACTTCGCATCGCATCGCCCGTGGGATTATATCGCATCTTCTCCGGCGTCCTTTTTTCTCCGCACCCGGTGAAGAGAGAGGTTTATGGTTTGGCGATTTGGGGTGCGTTTCGATTTTTAGGGTTTGTGCTATTTCGGTTGGTGATTGGGGTTTTTCCTGAGTGGCAATTTTGAGGTTGCGCCGACGGTCGGGCATGAGCGAAGCCACGGTTGGAGTGCACGCCGCCAGAGCTGCTGGGAGTCGAGACGCCAGCGCGGAGAACGCGCATGAGGCGCGCGGCGTCATGAAGCCGCACGGGGAGGACGGACCAAGCTCGCGAGTCCGAGATGCGGCAGCTGGTCCCAGCCCAGTTGGGGAGGAGTCTTCTGCGGCCGGCGGAGCGGCCACCAGCGACCAAGGCGGAAGCTTCGACTGCAACATTTGCCTGGAGCTTGCTCAAGACCCCGTGGTCACCCTCTGCGGGCATTTGTTCTGCTGGCCATGTCTGTACCGTTGGCTGCAGATGCACAGCATCTGCCAAGAGTGTCCCGTGTGCAAGGCCAGTGTGGAAGAGGAGAAGGTGATCCCCTTGTACGGGAGAGGCAAAGTGAACTGCGTCGATCCTCGCACGAAAGCTGTTCCAGGGCTTAGCATTCCGCATCGTCCAGCTGGACAACGGCCCGAGACTGCACGACATGCCGAGAATCCATACCCGCCACCGGGGTTTAATTTCATGGCAGGCTCAGCTGGCCCGGCTGCGACTGCTCGATTCGGTAACATCACACTCTCCGCCGGATTTGGATTGTTTCCATCTCTCTTTGGATTCCAGTTGCATGGCTTTCCCGAGGCCAGCGGGATGGGGGGAGGGCCGGGGATCCATCTCGGGTCTACGAATGGATTGCCTGGCAGTCACATTCATACTAATCAGCCCATCATTCCAGATCAGCAGCAAGAAGCGCTGCTTTCTCGCCTCCTGCTGCTCCTGGGCGTTTTTGTGATTGTCTGCCTCCTCCTCTTTTGATTTTGTTGCAATTTTAGGAGCTCACGCACATTCTGCCGAGTCGCTTGCGTTACGGAGGTTACTTTTCTGTCTTGGAACACAAGGTCGACTGACTGAAGGAGTTAAATCATGGTGTGGCAAATTGCTGRAAGGACGGGAGTCGAGTTTTTTTGTATTCAAAAGCAAAGAGACTCTGTAGAGTTTATGGATGGTGTAAGTAGCATGTCGGTCTTCGGATGTGGTTCTATTTGGTGGCGGAGGGACCTAAGGCGGAGGAGTCAGTGTAACCTGGTCGTGGCATCTATTTATTGGGAGCACCGAAATTAGATTATTTGAAGGGTTAATCATCTGGGGTCAATTGTAGAGTCATCGATTGCTGATGTACGCTTTGGTGCTACCTGTGTATATTGGGGGACGTAGCTAGGGTTAGTTAGTGTGGCTTTAGAGGTTAGATAATRCTAGAATGTTTGGGTTGAAAGTATACTGGAATTTTTTCGTCACTCTTTCGCTCTCAGGTTGTAGGTTATTAGATGATTGGTAATGTACCATATATTCTGCTTGCTGGATTTGCTTAATGTATTGTGAAGCTTGAATTTGAGAAGCTTTCATGCAATATATTTCCTTACTCCGTTTTGRAATCTATGAAATTCTGCTACCTCTCCGTATGCTGTTATTGGACGTGATATTGCAATATCGAATGGATAATGTCCTTTGTTCTTCTTTGTTTTATTTGGAAGTCAGTTCCGGCTTTTGGAACTGAACATAATGATTCTACTGGCGGTTTCTGAAGACAGGTGGACTGGTTTAGGTCTTTATATATTTTTCAAATTGTCAGCGTCTATATGACAGTGTTGTATTTTGATTTCAACTACCTGTTGCTCTTAGATTGTGTTCGGGTTTACGATCTGATTAGATTGTGGACGGTATGCATATGATTATGTTTTGCAACTTGATTATTATTTAACTGGCATTCGTCTGAAAAAGTTGGAAAAGTTGACTGTGAAGGGTTGACAATCAATCTTTTACGACTGCCATTTCTTGGCATTGGGGATGGGAATGCTGAGTGTGATCAAAACCTGATGCAGTAAGTGCATGGAAAATCAAAGTGCTGTGTTCTATCTGCATATATCAGGTTTAGGGTTTGATGGGGAGAGGCGGTTTCCTGAGCTCGCGTTTACCGAGCCTTCAATATTCTTCGGTGATGACGAATGGATACCCACAGATGTCACAGATGTTGCGCTTGTCAATTTGATTGGCAATGAGACTCCATTTGTAGATGCCAACGAGGGTCCCGTTGATGCCAGCATGAATGGAGGCTCTCCTGTTGATGTTAATGAGGGCTCTTTTGTGGATGCCAACGAGGACCCTCCTCCCATCAATGCAAGTGAAAGCCTTCCTGTGGATGCCAATGGGGATGACGAGGGTCAATTCTMTGTCAATGAGAGCTCTTTTGAGGATGCCAATGAGCGCCCTCCTCCGAATGCAGATGAAAGCCCTGGTATTAATGTTAATGAGGGTCCACCTGTGGATGCTAGTGAAGACGCAAATGACGATACCAATGAGGGCTTAAATATGAATGATGCCCTTTTTGTGGATGCAAATGAGGATCCTCTTGTAGATGTCAATGAAAGCCTTCTTGTGACAGCAAATGAAGGGCCCAGTGTTGTCGCAAAAGAATATAAGGATTGGAATGATGAGGATCAAGGGAGGAAGGAGGCCAAGAGAAATGTGGATGGAAGGATGAAAATTGAAGTGAAAAAGGAAAAAGTTGTTCCTAGAGGTGAATTTTGCCTCTTDAGGTGACTTGTTAGGAAGTTGTCTTCCTATTCATTTATTGTCCTCCTTTCAATGCTTGGCCAAAATTAATAGATGGAGAGACTCAAGGATCCCCAACTCCCTATCCGTAAATGCTAAACAAAACAAAAAAATTGGTAGGTGGAAGACCTATTGGCTCAATTTAGGTTGCATATGCATGGCTAGCCAAGTCCTCTACCACAACCACGCTGCATGATTGTCTAGATAAAAAAGAAGATGATTGAATTGGCCGGAATGAAGATCGTTTGAATCCAACACTCATTGAGAAATTTYGAGGACATACCAAAATGAGGAGTTTGGCTCTAATTCTTTAAAGGCCGCATTCTAAGCCAAGGGTGGGGTAGTCCATGACCCCCACACATGGTGGACTATGGGATTTTTGCTAACCGATGCAACAATGCACATGAGTGCAAATGCTCTTACAAGTGTGACATGTCAAGTGATTATCTTGTCAAATATAAATACTAATTGATATTATTGTAAGTGGTATAGCATGTAGATAAGGTTTCAAAAGGATAAGTAATATTGTTATGGTCTTTACACCTAATATCACCATTAGTACATACAAAAACTATGAGTGATATTAAAATAGTCTAATCCGAAATTTTTATTTTATTTTTTGAAATTATATAAATTTTAGTTATTAATTATCAAAGTTTTGGGTACAAAAGATAGTGTGATCACAGAGGAACAGCAATGTGAAATATAAAAATATAAAGTATTAAACTCAAAACTCAAGTCTAGAAAGAAGAAAAATAATTTAAAAAAATGGAATTACGGGAAAACAATAGACCACATTGCATGGTTTTATGTTTGACAAACCATGACCTTTCTTAAAGCACAAGTAAAAATGAAATTGTATAAGCACGGAGTTATATTTCACAAACTCACAAAATTTGGGTCTCATAAGCTTCCTCAAAGTGGCATGAAAAAGGTGGGAGGGAATTGCAATGAATCGCAGGAAAAGATTCTGCACCAGCATGAATAAATGCAGCGTTGACTACAATGRAAGTACTCAATACTCAAGCACACTGTTTGAATTGTAGGTACCTTCTTGAAACTTGATAAATTGTAAGTGTTGAAGAATTCAAATGATTGAAGAAACTTAAATATGGAGGTCCCAGTTTCTGACACTAAATGTTAAAATTCAATTTTGATTACTGTATACCCAAAATAAACACACTTGCAAGCACACACTTGTCCTATTTTGCATCATACGGGAGCAAGCAAATTCTTGCAACACCACTTATTATCACCACATAAAGTACGTTTAAATACACCTCTCAACGAAAGTTAAAGTTCAATCTAAGAAAAAAGTAGAAAAAAGCAATATTCAAATGGACTCCTACCAATACAAACTATATCCTCGTGGAAAACTGTTCAAGCAACATTGCTGTGCGTTTTGGTGTGATCTTTGAATAAACAAAAAATTCGAAAGACCAGAGTTCTGTCTCTCTCCAACCAGCAGAATGTAAGAAAGTATTCCACCAACTTACAAGTTCAAGAGAAGAACGTGAAACGAAAGAGGAAAGTCATGGGGATTTGTCAAAGAGACCGTAGTAGAAGAGCAGGATCTGCTTCAGAACCCACTCATAATCTGTAGGCTGGGAAAGAGTTTCAAGGCCATGTTCCACAAGCTGCTCGGGCACCCACAGCTTCTCACGATCATACTCCAACAACTTTTCTAACACCTCAATGTTGTGTGAATAGTCAGGGTGCCTGAATCAAACCGCCGACAAGGTCAATGCCTTTGCACTAGTCAACATCCATCATACGAAGAAGAGGAAACCTAAACCACTCTACCAATCATTAGCAAWTTCAAGGATAACCATCAACTGATGAAGGAATAGTCGATGCGATCGTACTGATAAAAGCAATAAACAGAAACCACGAATTGAAACGTACCAACAAAATAGGGTTGCAAATGCAAGTTATCAACACAAACCACGACTTGAAACATACAAACAAAATAGGGTTGCAAATGTAAGTCATAAACAAAAACCACGAATTGAAACGTACCCACAAAAAGTGAGAAAGTGCTGTCGTTTGTACTGGAGAGGACATAGAGTATGAACTGGCGTTAGTAGTACACCCCAACTCAATCGATCTGAACAGAATGAGTCAAGCACTGTAACGCAAACATGAGGTTCCCGCTTCCCACCACACACAAAGGAAGACAAGCATAGCTCGGAATTGGAAGATGGCTTTACTCACAATCGACTGAAACTCCGTAACGTTGTTAGATGCCAAGTTGAGWAAACCAGGTGGCAGTTTCAAGATGGCGTCATTGTGATGATAGTGGAGGCGGAACTCATTCAAAGGGGGTAAGAAGACCTGCTCTCCGGCCTTCGTCACCCATGCGCTTCGCACAGATACCTCGGAACCCTAAAGAGAGAACCCCCAAGAATGCATCAGAAAACAGAAGGAGAGGAATCGTATGCTGCAAGCTTGACCGCACACATAAACTAAAATTTTAGGTCATAACCGGCTAGGATGAAAATTCACCTTTGGATTCCGACCTACGTGACCACCCAAGGCCTGCGCAATTGCTTGGTGTCCGAAGCTAATGCCGACCGTCTTCACCTTTTTCCTGTCGAGATCTCGAATTTCCTGCAGAGATCACGCGGATATTCTTTATAGCTGCACTTTAAAGCATTTCAGATASATTTYACAAGGCCCCACGGTGTGAACCGAGAATTCGCTGCCATGGATTGACTACAAGRAARAGTACCTGAAGTTGAGGTATCTCACATGAAGCAAGCGTTCAATCCAAGCATCGCCATCATACACTCCACTGAGCGATCCGGTGATCAAGACACCGTCAAATTCCGTCACATCATTTGGATAGCAAAAGGACTTCACGTCGAATTCTGACACCACAAACACACGAAATTAAGAAAGAGAAATGCACCATCTAGGCTAATTTCTAATCCCAAATTCTGGTTAGCCCCTATAAGTCCAAGATGTCCAATTTTTGTACCCAGTTTTGGTTAGTTTTGGTCATTAGTGTCCTTTGTTTCGTTCAATGTTTTTGACCAACATATGTAATGTTCTTCCCTGATTCAGGTGACACAAAATATGGCCTCATCTGAATTACATTTTTCACATTTCGATCAATTGAAGTGGCCCTTCTCAAACCTAAAATCCTTCGTCCTTAAGGGGATAGACATCGAATTAGAACAACCATGATACTTGGCACTAGTCATGAATACTCCAACTGTGAATTGCAGAGGACGGAGATACTAACCCGTGAAGGAAATCGAGGGCGACACGGTGATCTGGGGATGCAAAACGGTAGAAGCCGGAGTAGCGACCTGCGCAAAAGCCTTCTCTAGCAATTGCGGGTAGCCTCCCGTCCGCTGGAAAACTGAGGGCGCCAGATGCTCCTGCAAGCGCTCGCATTGCAGAACGGCCAGCTTCAGGAGATGGCTCAGACGCGCCATCGCCAACGCCAACGCAATTCTTTGCAAAAACTTCTTCTGCGCAGAAAACCTGACGAAGTTTCTTCCCCGTTTCTCGCATTGCTGCAAGGACATCAAGGAACTGTAAATCCTTGGATTAAACTCTTTGGTTTGGGTTAACTTAGATTCTAATTCACCAAAGTCTCCTTCCTCTGCACTGAAGGCGGAATTCCATGATGTGCTGGAATCAGAAAACAGTTTCAAGTTTTAGGAATTGGAATTGTTTTGAGTGACTTCTACTATGTTTGCACTTCTATGTAAGTAGGGAGAAATGATACTCTAGGTGTAGCTTTGTCAATCAAACTTTGGCCAAACTAAAAACAATCAAAATGTTCAAGTGYAATGTATAATTYGTTAGTTTCTAGAAGTTGAAAAGGTGCCTTCTCTTTTYTTGATGTGCCTCTCCTTGTAATTTTGGTGGACTATTGTTCTAATTATTGTCTTACAAACATTGCACACTYTTATGTGGAATTCTAGAATTTTTTTGTCTTTGCCGCAAAGTTAGGCCAATTTTTGTTTTTAAAATGTTGCCTTTATCCATGAGCACCCTAGAGCCTCAAATATGGCTTCTCCAAATTGAAAGATTTCTTTGTTTGACTATTATAATCTTTTCAATRGTATAATCAAAGGTTATGTCCCTTTCCCTCTAGCTCTAGAMTTGTCTCCACTACCACTATCTATTTSTGTGGATCTCTTTTTAGATGTTRGTTTGATTGCAATCAAGGATCTCRATTTTCAGTTGGGCACTTAGGGGTTACTCCTTAACTAAAAATGAATGGAAACACATCCTAAGTAACTATACAATAAGYATACAAAAATAATTCTCAATCCATGAAATTTTTTAWAGATTCTTATGTTAGTTTYTAAGTAATATTTATACAACATAAACTATGAAGACTTTGCTTTGCAAATATTCTATAATTTAATGGGTAGGAGTAGGTTTAGCCTTAAAAATGTAAGTTTTTCAATCCAAGACTATTGACACTTCAAAAATGACTTGAATAAAATTGTAAAATAAAAAGCTTTGAAGTTCACTATGATTAAAACTTAAAATTTTGGATTTAAAGGAAAGAAATTCTTGTGAGAGTTGCAAATATTCAATCTATAATCAATTTTAAATGGAATTTTCAATTTTTGGCTTAAAATTCAATTTACAATTATTGGTTAGTGTTATAGTTGATTTCATTGTATAAATATGATCTATGGATCATATTTTACAATTCTTATTTGAGAGCCACAATTAAATTAATATTTCAATTTGCATTTTATACTATCTCTTCAAAATTTTGGAAATCTTGACTACCACTTGGTTCATAAGGGGGTAAGTWAAAAGACACCAAAAAATTGTAGTTCTATTTAGAAGTGTGCAACTATTTCAAAATGAGAGCGAAAATAAATTTATAAAACTATTAAAGGTGCGCTTAACAAGATGTCATTCATTTTTTAGGTTTATGTCCAACTTCCCAGTTAAGCCTACATAATTGTGGCCATTGGTAAATAGCACTGTTGTCTTACAAAATCTAAATTGAATTCTCTCATGTTGAAAAGTGAAATTGGTTCACAAAATTATAATCACAAATTATCATAATTTATAATCTCATTAGTAAAAGAGTACAAGTTTGTTTCAAACATCATTGCTTCTAGAGCCTCCAAAAGTTATTATTTTCACCAACATTGGCAATGAAAATAGTTGTTCACTTTTATATGAAGATTTTGATTCTCCTCTTGAAAAATGTAGGCTTGACATTGTTGATTGTTTTTCAAAAATATATTTTGATGTTTTCTAAGGTATTCTATATAGCATGGGGACTTAAGACAACTCTAGATAATTAATCTACTTGACACCATATCTCCCTCACATATCCCTTAAGGTTATATGCAACGACCATTTAAGCCTACCTAACTCTTCATTGGTAGTAATAGATATTTCAAGGAATATGTCACCCATTCTTAGATAGGGGGCGCATGTAGAATATGGTCACTTTTAGAGCATGCTATCTAAATACAAACTACAGTAAGTACTCGAGATTGTTGCACAAAATTTGAAAAGAATATATATACCACTATGATCGAAGCACAACAYTGAACTCTTGAAAAGAATATATATACCACTATGATCGAAGTACAACACTGAACTCTGTCAAACCTCAATTTTGGTGTTCTAAGGAATTTTGGTGTTGAAACCTCAATTTTTGTGTTCTAAGGAGTTTTGTCTGGTTTTATTCCCAAACTCTAGCTCTTGGTCCCCCATTGCACACTTTGTAATTAGCTCTAATATGTTGCAAAATTTCTTAAAAAGATGTTGAAAAAAATATAAAGCAAAGTAGCAAATGAGTCTAGAAAAAAGTGTCAAATCCAACAAGTTAACCTACTATCAATTGAATAATCAAGGAATTTGTTGAAAAGTTTTCTCTAAAAAAGATTGTCCAAAAACTAAAGAATTAAAATCAAAGGTCAAACACAATGCTTGATGAAAAAGGAAGTTGAGAAAAAAGTGTCAAGAATTAAAATTTATTAACATCAAATTTCTTGGGCATTCTCCCTCCCAAAGTGCCCCCAACAAGTCTTGAGGACTTATATTGAACCCTTAATAATATGGCTACGTGTGTACAATGCATTTTTTTGGTCAATTATTTAAATTAGGACATGCATAAAACTTCCTTCTCCATGTTGATTCCTTCTTTTTAAGGTGCTAGATCCTTCAAAACACACTTTAAGTAAATCTTCTTTCAAGACTAAAAGTCAAATCTAACAAAAGTTCTTTGATTTAGTTTAGATCTTTAGGAATTGGCCCTGGATTTTCAAAATCAAGAACACTATTTAACGTGAAATTTCAACTCAGGTTGACAATCTTTTGGCCATTTGCTCCAACGTTTTTTTAACGTTTTTCCCCAACACTGCTTTAAACTCTACAATGTCCACCACAATGCTCAAAATTTTTGGACACTTTGGAGACGCACAATTTGTTGGAGAAAGCTGACGCCCATTCTTCGTAGAGAACATACTGCCATCGCTGGACCCTTCAGGATGCCATGCACCCAACATCAAGAGTAACTTGAAGAAACCTCAAATGGTGTACCTTTGAAACAAGAGCTGACACAAGCTATACCAATAGTTAAATTATTCCGCATTTCAGTTGGTCTCTAATTTAAGTTCATCCCTAGGCAAGAATTATAACAAGATATTTATAGAATGTACATCAGGCTCTCAGTAATTGAAGCCATCAGCATAACTTTTGGAGGCATCGCCCCAGTGGGAAAGATCCAAAAATTCTCTGAAAGTGAGCAACCCAGGGAAACGTCTTCGACAGTCACCAATGTCCGCATGGTATCCTTCCTCAGAGAGAAATTTTGCTATTCTGTACAGGTCCCTGCAGTAACCAAGAGAAGTCTTTGTCAATCTTTCTACAATATACTGATCAGTAACAGATGCGCGRTTGAGTGTAGACAAGGAAAAGCAACGCTMGTTTTCACATCGAATCAAAATGGGTAAGTGAACTGAATGCATTAGTTAGCATGAACGATGTTCCAAAGCAATACACCTGCTGGTAAGCAAGATGGGCTAATTATCGTAACGTGAGAACGCATGCACATAATGGATTGATGATTTACTGGAAAACTAACCAGGTGAACATAATGTGAGGTGGCTTATGATGGAGGTTGTGCAGGAATATACCTGTTGAGAAACCAGAACAAGAACTTAGGAGGACTAAAATGGCTCACGCTAGAACCCTGAGCTTTTGAGTAGGCTTCACACATTTGTGTTGCAGTAAGCTCGTCCCCAGCCAGCTCCAAGCTTACTGTGCCGTACACCTCTGGCTGCGCAATATCACTAGTCAATGATCAGAAGCAGTTCAATTTTAAACTGTGACAAGAACTTCATCAGTGACTTCTAAAATAAGAGAACAATGAACAAATATCGATGTGTTAMCAACATATCCAATACATACTGAAATTGGTGACAAGTTTGCATTATGCACACACCTGGTTCAAGGCAATTCCTGCGGCTAACCCCATGTCTTTGACCGCCAGCAGTTGTAGGGGCTTGTCACTTGGCATGCTGAAAGGAAATCTCCCCTGCGATCGTGGGCAATACCATCATCAGAAAGTCTTGCACATCAGGTACGAAAGGCGTCGTTGACAGGCAAACCAGAACGAATTAACTCATCAAGAAAGACCTTGTCCACGCCTTTACAACCCTAAGAAAACTGGTTCCAGTTCGCAGCAAGAGCAGTTTCCTGCTTTCGCTACTCCTAAATCTGATGCAACTTCACAGCAATGATTGTAATGATCAATAAACCAAYCGAATAGGAGGCAAAATTTCGGAAGTAAGAGAACTGGAGGTTTGAGCTAAGTCGGTTAAACTCTCTTACTTTCAAAATTTGCGGCCTCGTGTACACCTTCCAAAATTCTTCCATGAACATAGTTGCGCGAAGATTGGTAGTCGGTATGCCAGAGTCCGTAAATATTTTCTCGATGTTGTGCTTCTGCTCTACCTGAGAAATTCCATGTCCACCACCTCCTATACAAGTAAATACTTCCTATAAGCCTCCAGCTCGTGTTCAATGAAAATGCGTTCAAATAAGTACGTGCACGATTACTTATATCCATCGTATCATAGACCAAGAGTTTTCATATCAATGTTCTCCTTCACTCATATAACTTTAGTATGTGAATCTCGAGCATTGTTTCTTGCAAGAAACAGTAAGAGAGAGCAGTGAACGAGTAACTATACCAATAAGATTGCCTCATCAAAGCATTAAATCGCATTCATGATCATTTCTTCATACTTTACAACAATATAGTTGCCAGACAAATTAGATATTCTCGTGAACAGGGGCAGATCATAAGTCTTCCCTGAATTTATACAAGCAATACCTGAACTGTTGTAAACGATGTGTTTGACTCCCGCGGAAGCTGCAGCTTTAGCTAGTCTCTCCGCTCGAAGTTCGCCTGCAGGATCAGCCTCCGCGCCATCTTTACTTGTAGCATGGCAATAGATGGCTTCCACTCCTGCAAGAAAATGGTCTCCTTGAGGTATATGCGATGGCCGTTGACTGGACATGTAACTTAAAGCCTCACATTAGATAGACAACTATTAGAAGCCAATTCTTCGACAAAACTGGGGTCAATTCTTTTGAAGCGCAAGTATTACATTTGGAATGGCTCCTTAAAAACAAAATTTGAGGATGGATTACTTCCTTCAGCAAGCCCTGGGAAGTTCACTCCAGATCAAATTACTAAATTTGAGCATTCGAGCTCTTCAATAATTTCCACAATCAGCTTGATTTTAAATGAGCAAAATTAYGCACATTTTGRCAAGCCGAGAAGCGGCATTAAGTATCCTGAATGTGGAATGCATTCAACCAAAGTCCAAGGGGATAGATCTTCAGTCTAAGAATCACTTTCACAAACATCAACATCTGATTCAGCAGCAGGAATACAGAAAGGATTAGGTCCGACAGAACAAGATAACCGAAGATTAATGTACAAGTGACAGGATGATGGAAAATCTAAGCTCAAATCGAAACCAAAAAGAATTTGCAGCAGATAGCAGAACTTGATCTCATAAATTGCCCTCATATCAGTCGAAATGCAGTGTGTTAGACTGATGATAGGATACTGCATCAATTGCTCTACCGTTCAAAGCTTCATTCAGGCTGTCCGCATCGTCCAAGTCTCCAGCACTCGCCTGTACACCTATTCCCGCGAGATTGCGAGCTGCAGGGCCTTCAGGCGATCGCGTCAAAACGCGCAGCTTCGAACTCTCGACACCGGATGCTAACAGTCCGCTCACTACAGAACTCCCCGTTCCGCCAGTGACTCCGACCAAAAGAATAACACCGTCACCTTTGCCTGCCTGCATAGACTCCGCCGCTGCTCTCGCAACCAATTCTTGCGCACTCTGAAACTTCCACAGCACTAAGAAATGAGGTGTACAAAGGGAAACAGACAGAATTGAGACACTTAACTAAATGCGCCACTCCGAAATGAGGACATATTGAGAATGTAMAACACCTCACGCCGGTTGTGAATCATCTATCAATAAAACTTTTGCAGTAAAACATTTACATATGATATCCAAATAGAGCATTCTTCATAGCGTTCAAATCCACTTTCATTTACTAACAAGAATATTTAAATCTGAGAACTCTAATAATGTAATGATAGCAATCAAGTGTTTCAATAGAACACACTTACATATGTTATCCAAATAGAGCATTCTTTATAGCGTTCCAATCCCCTTTCATTTCCTAACAAGAGCAGTTAAAATCTGAGAACTCTAATAATACAATAATAGCAATTCAGTGTTGCAATTAGATGTCGCAATTAGGTGTGCTTACCATTTTATTCAGACCGGAGCTTCGCTGGAAATGGAGGCGCTCGTTGGAGAGCGGGAAATCGAGGAGAGAGCTATGGCCCGTGGAATTGGAGCACCGAGGAGACACTACTCGGCAGGGGAAGTTTGCAGCATGAGGAAACAGTGCTTGGCCGGGCCGATTGGGAGCAGCAGCTGAAGAGGAAAGGGAGGATGCGGTGGGGCAGAASAGGAGCGGGACGGTCAGTGTGGCCATGGCTGCCGTGGCGAGGAACTGCACACTTGGCCAAGGAAGCTTTCGAGGTCTCAACCCGGCCTTTCAGCTCCATTCCGGCACCGGTGACACTGTGTCACTTTATCTTCCTTCGCGGACAAGTGTCACTGTCAAAAAAACCCGATAAATGACCCAAAATCGTCTCTTTCACACTGATAGCAGTCTCTCATTTACAAGAACTTAACATGTTTGTCCACAATTTTAGGTCAAACAAAGATAGGGGACACAATTGAGAAAGAGGTGATTATGAGTATGGGGACCCAAAATGTAAATTAAGCCACCCTATTCTGGTCATTATAGGAATAATTCCATTAGTGCATCACTAYTGTGACTTTCCAAATCTAGCATGCCAATTGTGTCTTGCCAAATTTAAATCATTCGTTTTTCACCTTCAACTTGCCTATGCTTCACTCTTATTCTCCATGTTCAATAGCCCAAGGCATTGTTTATATACTATTCACATATTTTTCATGAAATAAAGGCTAGGCYACAAAAATATAAAGTATAGAAAATTTGAATGATGCATTGGAATTTGAGGGATGCTCAAGATGATGAGCAATACTCCAAAATTTCATGCCAAGCTTATTTATTAGAATGTTTAATCAATGTTTTTGGTTYATTGTCTTTGTATRAGAATGRAGTACAACCTCCAATCTAGGGATGTCCAAAGCTAGCTTGGTTAGTTTGGCATGCAATGATGGTAATGCTCTTTTGGTCATACCATTGGTTTAAGTTCAGTTTGTTTTGTATATGAAGTAACTTGATTATTTGTGGGATGTGACACTAAATTAGTGTGCAATTTTAGAAGCACTTTAGGAATGTTAGAAGCTTTAGTAAGGTCATGAACCATTCCGAATGCATTTTATGTTGGTTTTAGAGGTGTCCAAGTGGTGCTTGTGGACTCCTATGAAATTGCTTCAAAAACTGATAACAATTCATACATTGTTTGAGAAACACAATTTTATATTCTATTATTATGTATATTGTTTTTCTATGTGAAAAAAATTGATATTTATTCAATCTTACAAAGATTTAGAGCAATAATTACGCACACTTTAGAAAAATATGTGTCCTCATAACATTCTTAACCTTCATTGGGGGGTCCCTTTTGCTCCCTCAAAATTTGGCCCTCCCAGCAACCAATTAGGACATCTCCAGCTCACAACCCACTCTCTCAGAGCCAGACCAACCAATGAAATTCCTTCTATTATAACTAAAATCCTCCCCATAAGTACATAGTAGAGGATTTTACCTCCACTTGGGGGGAGGTATAACAAGCAGTTAAGAATGTTATGCTTCTTGAGAAAATATTTAGATTGCTAATCATGGTGGGAATAGGCTTATCTACCTTCGTAGTAATAAGTTAATAACATAGATGGGCCAGCTTGCAAGCTCAAGGCAAATTGACCCCTTTTGGCTTGCTGGATGGCAAATGTAGAAATTGCCTCCTATTCCTATTTTGTGCCACGTGAATTTTGTATTTCTTGACCTCCCAAATTAATTTGGGTCCTCTGATAGCAAACATGAATTCAGAATTTGCATATTTTATCATATGTGGAAACTAAAAAAATCCGGTGTTTTCTCTGGGGGTCAGGTCGCCCTGGCCAACTTGCAACGAGTGCCTTACCACAAGAGACTTGGAGGCGAGGTTGTCTTCCGTTGTGACCACGCCAGAAGTTGAACATTTGTGGACGGGTTTTATCTGGGGTTTAGCTCTTGAAGGTCAAGCAAACCCTAGAAACGGCGTTTTGTTGACAGGTCGGAGTGTTGCATGGTTGCAGCTCAAGCTTYGTCCTCGCAGCATTGCTTCGAGGTCACTCCCTTCTTCCTTCTCTAGTCTCCTCCTCCCTCTTCATTATTTGCCTCCTTCATCCCGGCATTTCATTTTTTCCATTGTGCTCCTCTTTGTGCCTTCCGCCTTTCCTTCGCTTCTCCCCTATTTTCTCTTGGTTGGGGTTCTGGTTTAGGGTTTAGCCTTCGCGTGCTGCTTGCGTGCGTTGCCCYGCCATGGCGCATCTCGGCGGTGGCGCGGAAGCGCACGCGCGCTTCAAGCAGTATGAGTATCGCGCCAATTCCAGTCTGGTGTTGACCACCGATACTCGGCCTCGCGACACGCACGAGCCCACTGGCGAGCCCGAGAGTTTGTATGGCAAGATCGATCCCCGCTCGTTTGGTGATCGCGTGTATCATGGTCGCGCCGCGGACCTGGAGGAGAAACTCACCAAGCATCGACGCAAGCGCGAAGCCAAGGACAAGGATCAGGCRGGGCAGGATGGGCCGAAGAGGTCCAGTAAGCGGTTGCGTGAGGTCCAAGAGGAGAGCGTTCTGTCCATCGTGGACGATGGCATGTATCGACCGAAAACCAAAGAGACTCGGGCTGCCTATGAGGCCCTGCTTAGTACCATTCAGCAGCAGTTTGGGGACCAGCCGCAGGATATTCTGCGGGGCGCGGCGGATGAAGTGCTAGGGTGCTTGAAGAACGATAAGTATAGGGATTCGGATAAGAAGAAAGAGATTGAAAAGCTGTTGAACTCGATGTCGATTGAGCGGTTCCACCAGCTGGTGGCTATAGCGAAACTCATTAGTGACTACTCGGAGGGAGGGGATACAGGGACCGAAGGAGCCGGAGAAGCGCTGGATGATGATATTGGGGTAGCTGTGGAATTTGAGGAGGAGGAAGAAGAGGATGAAAGCGATTATGATGAGGTGCAAGAGGAAAGTGACGCGGAAGACGGAGATGGTCAGGATACGCGTCAAGCATCCGCTATGCAAATGGGCGGACAGGACGATGAGGATATGGAAGAAGCGGACGAGGGATTGAACGTGCAAGACATTGACGCGTACTGGCTGCAGAGGAAAATCTCACAAGCCCATGGCGACATTGATCCCCAGCTGGGCCAGAAGCTTGCGGAGGAGGTTTTAAGCACCTTGGCAGAAGGGGATGATCGTGAAGTCGAGAATCGCCTGGTCATGCTGCTAGACTACGACAAATTTGACCTGATTAAGCTTCTGCTACGGAACCGTCTCAAGGTCGTGTGGTGCACTCGACTTGCGCGAGCAGAGGACGAGGATGCAAAGAAAAGCATAGAGGAAGAGATGAGCARCGGGGTCTCTATTTTAGCTGGGATTCTTGAGCAATTGCATGCTACCAGGGCAACTGCGAAAGAGCGACAAAAGAACTTGGAACGTAGCATTAGAGAGGAGGCCAAGAAGCTGAGGGATGATGGTGGTGAGACTGAAGATAARGGTCGAAGGAAGGACCGGGAAGTAGGTGGCACAGGAGGAGAGGGTGGATGGCTTAAGGGGCAACGGCAGTTGCTGGACTTGGAGCAACTAACCTTCCATCAAGGAGGATTGTTGATGGCAAACAAGAGGTGCGAGCTGCCTCCTCTTTCGTATCGAACTCCGAAGAAAGGCTACGAAGAAGTGCACGTGCCGTATTTGAAACCAAAGCCGTTTGAGGAGGGTGAAGAGCTCGTCAAAATTACTGATATGCCCGATTGGGCGCAACCGGCGTTCAAAGGGATGAAGACTTTGAATAGGGTTCAGAGCAAAGTWTACGAAACAGCCCTGTTTACSTCGGAAAACGTTCTCTTATGCGCTCCGACAGGTGCTGGTAAGACCAACGTGGCCATGCTCACCATTTTACATGAGCTGGGTCTGAGGAAGCAGGCTGATGGTACGTTTGATCTCAGCTCTTTCAAAATTGTCTATGTGGCACCCATGAAGGCTCTTGTTGCAGAAATGGTGGGTAATTTCTCCCAGCGTTTGGAGCCTTATGGAGTTTCCGTGAAAGAACTGACTGGGGATGCCACACTTTCAAGAGGGCAAATCGAGGAAACCCAGATCATTGTTACTACTCCTGAGAAGTGGGATATCATYACCAGGAAGTCGGGGGATCGGACATATACTCAAATGGTGAAACTTTTGATTATTGATGAGATTCATCTACTGCATGACAATCGGGGGCCTGTACTTGAGAGCATAGTGGCTCGAACAGTGAGGCAGATTGAAACTACGCAAGAGATGATTCGTTTGGTCGGGTTATCAGCCACGCTGCCAAATTATGAAGATGTGTCGCTGTTTTTGAAAGTCGACGACAAGAAAGGGCTTTTTCATTTCGACAAYAGCTATCGCCCCTGTCCTTTGGCTCAACAGTACATCGGAGTCACTGTCCGGAAGCCTCTGCAACGCTTTCAGCTCATGAATGATATCTGTTACGAGAAAGTGATGGAAGTGGCTGGGAAACATCAAGTGCTTATATTTGTCCATTCCAGGAAGGAAACGGCTAAAACAGCTCGTGCGATCAGGGACGCCGCTTTGGCAAATGACACKCTGGGGCGTTTTCTGAAGGAAGATAGTGCAAGTCGTGAAATTTTGCAGAAGGAAAATGAAGTTGTAAAGAATAACGATTTAAAAGACCTTCTTCCTTATGGGTTTGCTATTCACCACGCTGGTATGGCTAGGGCAGATCGGACGCTAGTGGAGGATTTGTTTGCAGATGGTCACATACAGGTTTTGGTCTCTACGGCCACCCTTGCGTGGGGTGTCAATCTTCCTGCGCATTCCGTCATCATCAAGGGAACTCARATTTACAACCCAGAGAAAGGCGCCTGGACCGAATTGAGTCCGTTGGATGTTATGCAAATGTTAGGGAGAGCTGGTCGACCACAGTTCGACTCTTATGGCGAGGGTATTATAATTACTGGTCACAGTGAGCTTCAGTATTACTTGTCCTTGATGAACCAGCAACTGCCAATCGAGAGCCAGTACATATCGAAGTTGGCGGATAATCTCAATGCCGAGATTGTTTTAGGTAGTGTGCAAGATGCACGTGAAGCATGTGATTGGCTGGGTTACACCTATCTGTACATCCGSATGCTGAAGAATCCAACTCTATATGGGGTGAGCCGTGACGCTCTCGAGACTGATCCATTACTGGAAGAGCGACGAGCAGACCTTGTGCATTCCGCAGCAGTTGTATTGGACAGGAACAGCTTAGTAAAATACGATCGGAAAAGTGGATATTTYCAGGTCACTGATCTTGGACGCATTGCAAGTTATTACTACATCTCACATGGCTCTATGGCTACTTATAATGAGCACTTGAAGCCAACCATGGGAGACATCGAGATGTGTCGTCTTTTTTCGCTTTCCGAGGAGTTCAAATATGTTACTGTTCGTGAGGAGGAGAAGATGGAGCTTGCTAAACTTTTGGATAGGGTCCCTATTCCAGTGAAAGAGAGTCTGGAGGAGCCTAGTGCAAAAATCAATGTGTTGTTGCAAGCSTACATCTCGCAACTTAAGCTGGAGGGCTTGTCTTTGACATCAGATATGGTCTTCATCACGCAGAGCGCCGGACGGCTGATGAGAGCCCTTTTCGAAATWGTACTAAAGCGTGGATGGGCTCAGCTGGCCGAAAAAGCTCTTACGCTGTGCAAAATGGTGAACAGACGAATGTGGAGCAGTCAAACACCGCTCCGCCAATTCAAGGGAATCCCAAATGACATTCTCAGCAAAATCGAAAAGAAAGACCTGCCTTGGGAGCGCTACTATGATTTGTCCTCTCAAGAGATTGGAGAACTGATTCGATATCCCAAGATGGGTAAATCCATTCATCGATACATCCATCAGTTTCCTAAACTGGAACTTGCAGCTCATGTCCAACCCATTACTCGCTCGATCCTCAAGGTGGATCTTACCATTACCCCTGATTTTCAGTGGGATGAAAAGTATCATGGTTACGTTGAATCTTTCTGGATCGTTGTCGAAGACAATGATGGGGAGAATATTTTGCACCATGAGTATTTTCTACTGAAGATGCAGTATATCGAGGAAGATCACAATTTGAGCTTCACTGTTCCCATCTACGAGCCTTTGCCACCTCAGTATTTTGTGCGAGTTGTATCCGACCGGTGGTTGGGTTCAGAAACAGTTCTGCCTGTTTCTTTCCGGCATCTCATTTTACCCGAGAAGTACCCACCACCCACGGAACTTCTTGACTTGCAGCCGCTTCCTGTCTCTGCCCTGCGCAATCCTTCATACGAGCGATTRTATAAGGAGTTTCGGCATTTCAACCCTATACAGACGCAGGTATAAAACCTCTTGAATTTTTTGTGTTATCTCTTGTGGTGCATAATGATTACACTGTCTTCTTGAATGTGTCGGGTTAATCTTCTTCACGTACTTYGTATGTAATCTCAATCGCCATCTGGTCATATCCGCAAAGTATTGCTAGGGAGTAGGTAGAGGATACTACTTCCACTTCAAGCATCTTAATATATATAGAATGTGATTTTGGAGCGTGTATAGAGCTGTGGAGAGRTCTTTCGRTACTAGAGTCACATCTGTAGAGATCAAATTTTCAGTACTGTATGAATTCCTTATGCAATTTCAATGTGCGTGGTTGTAGACCTCTTTAAGTGAAAGTGTACAACCCTATTTCATTCGAAGATCAGTGGCCATAGACATTTAGGCCCGTCATGCTTACGCTACTTCCCAATGACTCCAACCAAGTGTGTCTAGATGAGTTACTGTTTGTAAGAGGGATCACCATAGGAGGCAGGAGGTRGCATCTACCTGAACTTGTTAATATGTTCGTCTGAACATTCAACCTTCTTCGACAATGACTGTTCTATTTAAGTGTGTTTTGCGTATTACTGCAGTTGTGATTTATCTAATCTCCCTTCTTCAATTGCCGATCCGTAACTAACAAGGAMGGCTGTCTTMTGCTTTGCAGGTGTTTCCTGTTCTTTACAACACAGACGACAATGTCCTCGTCGCGGCTCCGACTGGTAGTGGGAAGACTATCTGTGCAGAATTTGCCGTGCTGCGGATGCTACAGAAGGGAGAAAGTGGTGGGCGATGTGTTTACATTGCACCCGTAGAAGCACTTGCGAAAGAGCGGCTTCGTGATTGGGAGTCGAAGTTCGGCAAAGAGTTGGGTGTGAAGGTGGTGGAGCTCACTGGGGAGACAGCTACTGACATCAAGCTGTTGGAGAAAGGCCAGATTATTATAAGCACCCCGGAGAGGTGGGATGTTCTCTCTCGGCGATGGAAGCAGCGAAAACATGTGCAACAGGTGCGATAAGCTTTACTATTTCTCTGGGTTGTTTCACAGATGTGTCCAGCTCACCATTTCCTAAGARTATCTCTTAAAAGAGTTTAACCCGTTCTGGATTTGAGTCCCGTTCTAAGCTTAGAATTCTGATCGAACTGAACTACAAAAACGATTTATTGATTGGCATGTCTGCTCGGTGAACGCAGGTGAGTTTGTTTGTGGTTGATGAGTTGCATCTCATTGGTGGAGAAAGAGGACCTGTTCTTGAGGTGATTGTTTCTCGCATGCGGTACATTGGCAGCCAAACGGAGAATCAGATTCGCATTGTTGCTCTGTCAACGTCTCTAGCGAATGCGAAGGACCTTGGAGAGTGGATTGGTGCCAGMTCTCACGGCTTGTTCAACTTCCCTCCTGGTGTGCGACCAGTTCCTCTAGAAATTCATATTCAAGGCGTTGACATTGCGAATTTTGAAGCTCGTATGCAAGCAATGACAAAGCCGACTTACACGGCTATAGTTCAGCACGCCAAAAAGCAAGAACCTGCTCTAGTGTTTGTRCCTACYCGGAAGCACGCACGCTTGACAGCCTTGGATCTAGTCACTTACGCTACCGTGAGTGRGGGTGAGAAGTCGCCTTTCTTGCACTGTACTCCAAATGATCTCGCTCCATATTTGGCGGATGTAAAGGATGAGGCTCTTAAACATGCACTGAGCCAAGGGGTTGGTTATCTGCACGAGGGTCTGACTGCCAGCGAACAAAAGGCGGTAACAAAATTGTTTATGGCGGAAGCAATACAGGTAAGAATTTATTTAAGTACTATCTACTTTATAGAGTTATTCATTTTGTTCTTTAGTATGCATGTATTACGAGATTAATGGTCAGTTAATCATCTGCATTGATTTTAGCAATGCGTAGTTTCGAAGTTTCTTTTGAAGGGCATGCATCTATYCCTGCTTGTGTTGATACTGGTGTGTTAATATTAAGTTGCTTGTTGCCTTTCAGGTTTGTGTCGCTACTAGTAGTATGTGCTGGGGTATGACTTTATCAGCCCACCTGGTGGTTGTAATGGGAACACAGTTCTACGATGGGCGTGAAAATGCACATACGGACTACCCTATTACTGACCTGCTTCAAATGATGGGGCGAGCCAGTCGTCCTCAAGTTGATGCATCCGGCAAGTGTGTAATTCTTTGCCATGCTCCTCGCAAGGACTATTATAAGAAGTTTTTGTACGAACCCTTCCCAGTGGAGAGTCATTTGGATCACTACCTACACGACCACTTGAATGCCGAAGTTGTCGTGCGCACGATCGAAAACAAGCAGGATGCTGTAGACTACTTGACATGGACGTTTATGTACCGACGGCTCACCCAGAATCCGAACTACTACAACCTGCAAGGTGTTAGTCATCGCCATTTGTCAGACCATCTTTCTGAGCTTGTGGAAGCCACTCTGTCAGATTTGGAGTCCAGCAAGTGCGTTGCAATAGAAGACGACATGGACTTGTCACCTTTAAATCTCGGAATGATTGCTGCCTATTACTACATCAGCTATACCACGATTGAGCTRTTCAGTTCTTCATTGACTGCTAAGACCAAGTTGAAGGGCCTGTGTGAGATACTGTCATCAGCTTCGGAATATGCACGACTGCCGATGAGGCCTGGTGAAGATGAGCTGGTTCGAAAGCTGGTCATGCACCAACGTTTTTCAATGGACAAACCAAAATTTACTGACCCCCATGTAAAGGCTAATGCTCTGCTGCAAGCTCATTTTGCCAGGCACRGCGTGAGTGGGAACCTTGCGCTGGATCAGAGAGATGTATTGATTGATGCAAGTCGATTGATACAAGCCATGGTTGATGTGATTTCAAGCTCCGGGTGGTTGCATCCTGCCTTGGCAGCCATGGAACTTAGTCAGATGGTAACTCAAGGTTTGTGGGAGCGTGATTCATATCTCCTTCAGTTACCGTACTTTACAAAAGATCTTGCAAAGAGATGTGCTGACAACCCAGGCAAGCCCATTCAGACAGTTTTTGATTTAGTGGAGATGGAGGATGACGAGAGGAGGGAGCTTCTGCAGATGAGTGATGCCCAGTTGATGGACATTGCCAGGGTCTGCAACCGCTTCCCGAATATCGACCTTGCCCATGAGGTTCTAGACAGTGATGACATTTCTGCAGGTGAAACCGTGACTCTTCAGGTTACTCTTGAGAGAGAAATGGAAGGGCGGCAAGAGCTAGGGCCTGTGGATGCTCCCAGGTTCCCTAAACCCAAAGAGGAAGGGTGGTGGCTAGTTGTGTGCGACCCCAAGAGCAACCAGTTGCTGGCTATCAAGCGAGTTTCATTGCAGCGAAGATCCAAAGTGAAACTCGACTTCACTGCACCAAATGACTTGGGGAAGAAGACCTACACACTGTTCTTTATGTGTGATGCTTATCTTGGCTGTGACCAGGAAAACGAGTTCACTATTGATGTCAAGGAGGCTGTCGATGGTGAGGACGACGGAAACGCAATGGAGGAGTAGGAGGTTCAGTCCAAAGGAAGGCGGAAGGGAGTAACCTGATATTGAGGCTCTTAAGATCTATTATGGACCCCTTCTCGACTAATGGAAAGCTTTGCAAGCTTCCAGGTCACTAATTGACGAGGCCATTCTTACCCCAGGTGACATAGTTCCAGCTAGTTCCAGCTCACTTAGTTTTGTTTTTTTCGGTCTTAGTTTACTTTAAAGAAGGCGAGGGTAGTTGTGGCCGGTCCTTCATGTGTCATCTTTGCTGTAATATAAATGATCATTTGTAAATTCTTCTGTGGAGATTTGATTTCGTTTTCGTGTTGCTCTACATGCCTTAGATTGAGGGACGAGGAATGGCTTGGTGCTTTACATGAAAGCCTTTGGAAAGACTGTTGAATCAATATTGAAACAGTGATTTTTGTGGTACTCAGAGGACCAACTATTGAAGTAATCCTAGGAATTGCCAGTAGACTATTGCGTCCCACAAACAATACGTGGTACTTGCTGAAGCATGAAGACTGATAGTGAGCTATCCCACAACTGCCAGTTCAAAGATTGCAGATTACGAAAACGTGAAATATGAGGTAGATKTAAATCACACTGCAGTCAGGTTCCGACGTTCACAACCAGGTCAAATTGCAGTTTGAAGGTTGAAGGATTACAAAGCCTGCACAAGTAAATTGAGTGACCCTTGAGAGTATCTGAGGCACGAAGTTACTGAAATGAAGAAAGCGAACCCCTAACTAGAGTGCTGAAGACTACCGGGAACTGCACCTTGTTTCGAGAACCAACCTCTTAACCCCTCAACGCCCAAGGTCCAACCATGCTTGAAAGCATCCTCCCTTTGCAAGTGTTAAAAGTCTCACTTCCAATCAGTTATGAAGATCTCGACCATACAATATTGTAGTGTGCATGTTGTAGATGTTGTGGAAAGGATGGATACGAAATTTTAACCACACAAACTAGATTAGTAAGCGTAACTTTTCCAACAAAAATTATTGAAAAAGGATCATTTATAAAGAAGTTATGAGCCGCCAAAGTTCACTGAAATGCAAACATTTTTGGATTTTGAACTTTGAATTGCTCCCAAACATTCAAAAGAACTTGGATTGGCGTGAAACTTTTACCACAGTAACTAGATCTTTATGAGAACAAAACCCAACAAATTTTATTGAAAACAAACATGATTTGATGAAAAAGATACAATCTCCCGAGTTGTAACCATCACAATGCAGTGTGCTGAACCTAAATTGAACCAGAGAACTTTGAATGACTTTCACTAACTCAATACGTCTTGGATTGATCTGAAAATTTTACAATAGAAACTAGACTAGTATGCGCAACTTTCCAAACAAGTTTTATTGAAATCGGACATTGGATGCAAAAGTTAGAGCGCTTCAAAGTGGACTGCCAGATTGTGAGGCCACTTTTGGGCCTTGGGCGTGGACGGGTTAATTCGTTCAGATTCTTGCACTGTGTCAAATTACAGATCACCGGCCAGGGCTCCGACCTTCCAACCTTCAACTGGTTAGATCGGTGAGAGATAGGTCTACAACATCGCCTGGAGATCGAAAAAACCGCCCTATGATAGATTTATTTCTTACGGTTTGCTCCTTGTATGTGCTGTGACGTGCATTTTTCTTTAGGGCTTTTTCTTTGGCTTTCCGAAGTTTGTTCTTGATTTCCTTGGAATACACTCCGGGGTTCAAAGTAAGATTACGGAGTGCAACTTCGCGGAAAATTGTGGAAGTTAACCATAGAAGTTACAGAAATATAATGGTCAAATGTCTCTTCAGAAGGCCAGATTTAGGGGCGCTGGGGAGCTCAAGGGTTTGCACTCCAGATGTCATGTACCGCGTTCTTCATACCGTTCTTACAGATTTCAGACTCTCCATGGCACATGATTGCGCGTTGAAGTATGCAACAACTTATACTGAAGTCCTGACACCCAAAAGGTGGGGGTGAAGACATGTTGAGATTGCTTGAGTTCAATATGGAAAGTATGACAAACACAATGTGTAAGTACCGACTGAAGCAGCCTCATTTTGAAGACTGAAGTATTGACGATCATCATAACCCTTCCGAAGAGGGATCAGATTTCGTTTAAAAATATAATCATAGGCTGCCAAAGACACTTCATACTACCTGCTGTGACAGTCGGGTAGAAAAGGTTACTTTCTTCGTTTTAGGGTTACCAAACCAGAAACCCTAACCCAGAACACCTCGCCATCACAATCGCTATCGAAGTAGAGAAGAAAAGGACTGCGGTGCATCCATCCCTAACACAGTATATCCACRTAAAGAGTTCAAACAGAAATCGGATATTAGGAGAAATGCAGAAAAAATGGACTCAATGAAACCCTTTGGAAAAGAATCTGTTGATGGAAGCTTCCTCCTGCCCAGGTAGATTCGTCAGGGCCAGGTTGAACAGCTGCCCATCATCCTTCCTCTCGGCAACTTTCAGCGCTCTATGTGCTACCAGAAGCAAGCACACGAGTGACTCTAGTCAATTTGCCTTCGAAGCTCAACGGCGACTATCACATCTCGGTTCTATCCCCAACCCCAAGGACATAGATTGCCATTTTCAAAACTCACTCGACATTCCTACACACATTGTTACGTAGACACAATAGCAATAAGGAGAAATGTAACAAAGGCTCAAGATAGCCTTACTGATTCCTAAGTGAGAGATTCTCAGAGCCCGACAAAGACCTCCGCTCAGACCCTTAGATGTTCTGTATAAGTTTTGTGATAGTTTCAACCAGCCGGCTGATTATCAATTCTAATCATCGCGGTTTCTACACTGGACTCGCACATTCACATCAGCACTGCTCAGATTTAATTTGTGTTGGAAACGATGRGTTCTCTTCAACGCCTTCTTGCGAAAGCTAAAAGCGAGCTGGGATTATCGAATCATCACTGCAGTAGTTTGTCAACACGGAAAACCAAGRCTCACACAATACAGTTRAAAATGCTCCATAGATCAAAGAACAAAAGAACGCAAGAGAAGWTACAGCTAACGGACACACTACACAAGGATTGACGAAAGATGGAAGCTGGGGTGCTTGGTTGCGGCACTTATAGGGTTTCCGCGACGCTCCGGCAACAAGAAATCTTTCAAACGTCTAGATTTTAGGTTTGCGGCGAAGAACGGGGGCTCTGGCGGGTGTTAGGGTTTGGGGTTCACTGCGTGCTGGGTAACTGCACGTAAATGTCTGAATTAGCAACTGACTGAGCATCGTTCCCTATTGTTAAATTGCCTAATTTTTTTGGGTAGAGATTTAAAAGATTATTACAGACTCGCTTCTGCACTTTTGKGACACCATATGAATAAATTATGAAWTTTCAAACTACTCAAGGTAAAAAAGTTCCCCTTAACTTGTATGAATAGAAAATGCACAAGAATCTACAAAGATTTGTTGTGGAAAAGGATTAGAATTAGGGTGCACATTGATTAGGGGAGAAATAGTGTCACTACAATTGGATAAACTAYTATATTATTTTAACCCTTAAATGACCATTTGTCTMTTCAACGGACAATGGGGATTTCAGRTAAGCACCTACGGTCTCAATTTTTGTCTTGGTTTTTTGAAACTTCTTCTGAAGAAAGAAAAACTAATTAGCTTCATGGGAATATTTTTTTTTCAAGAAGTGCCTGGGAACAAAAATTATGCCCAAAACGACTCAAAATAGGGGAGAGGGGAGGAGAAGGGGCTGCAAAAAAAATTCAAAAATTTAAATTTTTGAATTTGAATTCTTTTACTCATAGATTATATTTTTGTCTACATGGAAAGCTTTGACTCATTCCATTTGGATTTATTATGAGAAAGTTATGGAGAATCTTGTTTTTCCTGCAATTGGAGCAGTTTTTGAAAAAATAACTTGTAGGATTCAAGTTTGAATGCAATTTTCACAGTTTTAAGGAAAAAATTGTTAATTGTTTGTGAGGGTCAAATTACTTGCTAGAACAATCTCACCATTGGGATTAGTGCATTTTAAATCCACCTTAGAGATATCAATAATTCAGATTTTCCTTCTATCTTGTACCTGCTCCTATTTAACAATTTTTTAAAGAATAAAAATTAAGTATATTTGAAATATATTTTTTCCCCTAGATTCTCAACTCAATTTTCCACCATAAAGATTTAAAGCTCAAAACTCTGTAGTGCAAAAAATTAAAGTTAAGAAAGTTCAAAGTCAAATAATCTAGTTCCACAATGTACTGCAAAACTTGTTTTTCTCACTTTAAACGCAAATATCTTGAAATTTGTGCAGTCACAAATTTTGAATTTTTTCAACACATTCTCATACTAGTAAGGTGCAAGATCCTACGGTTAGATGTGCAAAAAACAACAATTTCCAAATTATTTTTCTCTTTGTTATGGAAATGGCAGTTCTGAGTGTTTTTTGCAAAAAAAAGGCCTTGGTCCTTTAAAGGTTAATATATATACAACTATAGTGTAATTACTATACAATGAGATATGGTACTTCAATTCCATAATTTAAAGATTGACTAGTGTGCCCTGTGTAGTAGCCATAGCCAAAATGAAATATAAAATAATTTTGTAGTTCATAAAAAATGTGAAATTCAATATCTTTTCACAATGGAATGAGCGCAAAGGGTTTGGTTGTTGTATGAGAGGTTGCATTCTTGATGCAAATAGAGAGCTTTATGCACAAACAAGTGCAAGGGCTTTGTCTTGTGGTGTTTGGACTGGCGATGCAAAAATTATAAATTTTTCAAAATAAAGATAATTTGATTCTATTTTTTAATTCATGAAATCCTTTGAAATTCAATAACTTTCAATAGTAAAACAAAGACCATGCACCCCTCCTTGCCAAGAGCTTTTGAGCAATACCAAGAGCATAGCCGGATGCCTCACAGTTTGTTACATCTCATTGTATCAAACCAAACAAACAATCTTACTATCCGAAGGTATTGATCTTTTAATCTCAAGATTGTTATATATAGTCAAATACTTAAAACTTTTGAGAGTACATAACTCAAAATTGTCAAACAATATCATATAGTTGTTTATAAATTTTATAAAAAAAATTAGAAGAATTTGTACCCTGTTTAAAAAATTGGGGCATGTAAGCATATTTTGGAAGTTGGATTCTTTGGATGACTAACTTGAATTTACATTGAATATTAGCATGTAGCAATCAAAAGGATTCATGTGTATTAAACATAAAAGTTAAAATGCATACTAATATCCCTTTGATGATTTTTCATAGTTAAAGGATTGTAAAATGGATATCAAAAAKAATTAAAGAAGGATTTAGACATCAACTTTGTAGCAATYACACTAAAATGACATGCTAATAATTGTACTAATTGCATAAGCATACTAGTCTATACAATTAAACTAGATATTTTGTATTATTATGTTTTGTAGTATATGTTGAGATCCCTAAACCATCGCAATAGGGGCAAACTTCATGTTGTTGGAAAGACCTCCTAGTTAATGCACCACTTATTCTTGTGGTGTTTTGACCAAATTACCTTGAATTTAGAAATTCTTTTAGATATAGGTTGAGAAAGTGTTTTAGAGCCAAAGATATTGTCTAGTGTGCATATGAGTTTATAGTAYGTAGTCAATGCTATAGTTAAAAAATTGTTTTATATTAATAGGATATAAGTTTTKTTGTTGTTAATGATAGTCATTTGATGTATTAAACTTATAATTCMCAAAAATTTCAAAGTTAGAKGAATTCATTCTCAACRTCTTTTATTCATATTTATAATTTTATATTTTTATTCATAGTATTTGAATCGATAGAAAAGTTGAATTTATAGTGGTCATATTGTTATAGGATGGCTAGATGTATTAAATATAYTRACTAACGGAACTYAAAACTTAAGRAAAAAACACATGAAACTTAGTGTTAAACACTAATGAAATTTTAATTTGAAATGTTTTAGTACCTTCATCTTCWCTTGTTCCAATTCATTTTATTACATAAAGATACTCCTTAACTCGCATTTATTTTCTTATTGGAGGCAAACAACAAGAGTCACTAGCACAATAAGTAGTATTACACATAGATTTATTAACCCTAAAGGATCAGGGGTGTTTGAGCATATCTCTTGTTTTCAAGACTAGCTCTTCTAACAAGCATAATTTCTCATTTGTGTGGAATAATTTTGATAATCACCACCGTTGAAATGAAAGTAGACTTGTGTATCTTTCCTATGGAAAAAAGATCAACAAAATGCACTATTTTTGAGAAAATGCCATCGTTGAAAAGATTGATCAAAGATGTTCAATTAGGCAATAATTTGTACATACGTTGAAATGGAAATGTTAATGTATAATATTTTTTCAAATCATTTTGAGATGTAGAGAAAAAGATATGAGGATGTGAAGTGAAGGCCCACTATCGAGTGACTATCGAGTGATAAGAGGCTGCCAATCATTTTGGTATTAGTTTCCCCCCTCCCTCCCTCGTAAATAACCAGAGCCGTTGATTTTTTATTTAAAAAAAATTACAAACCCCCCACCACAACCGCTGATCTTGGACACGATCTCGGACATGATCTCAGATACATATACGATACAAATACAAATACAGATATAGATACAAATACGAATATAAATACAATACAGATACATATATGATACAGATACAGATACAAATACAAAATACAAATACAAATACATGTACAAATGCGGATACTGGAAAACATATCCCATATTGTTTGGAGCAGTTCCTGCTTCTTGAAAATTATAAAGAGGGGAAGGGGGGGGGTTCAAAAAAAATTTAATTAAGTATTTGGGAGGCGGGTGGTTTATTACATAAAAATAAATTGGATTTTGAGTGCATTGTGACACTTTTGTCACAATGCCAATGCACTCAAAAGTGGCTGTACCAGCCATCACATTCTGTGAAGTGAAGGCCCACAATGTCTTTTCAATTCTCAAAAAATTCACCCAAAATCACACACTTATCATTTCTTGATCGGATTGCGCCAACGAATTCAACATAAAAAATCATCATGGGTCTCTTTGTTGTTCACGAGCTGTTAGTGAGATTATCATATCAAATTTGTTACAAATCTAGTTGCAAAAGCGACATGGTGGCCTTTCAGTCCTTTAGGGGTTAAGAGTTCATATTTCCTAAGTACAACAACTATAAGTTGATAATCATGCTGCAAGGGAAAAAAATTAATTTTTGTTTTTATTTTTTGTTGACTCTTATACAAACTCTATTGAAGAGAGCAAGATTGGAGAAGAGGCCATGATGGAGTAATGAATGGAATTTTCAAATGACACCCATGAGAATCACACGTAATTCAAGTAAATCATTTTTGATATGAATATCATTTATAGAATTATTTACTCCTTTCCAGAAATTATGTAGAGATAAATGTAAAATCCTACCCACTAATTTTCTAGTTTAAGATCTCTCTTACTTCTTGGCTCTTTACGGATCATTAATTCCAAAATAAAAATCGATGTATCCCAACTTTGATCATCCATCTGGTTGGTATGTTGGCTCCAAATTTTAATCCATTAGAGGATCTCTCTAAGATCAAAAAAAGGCATTGTATGTTGTACTTGGCAATTAGAATAATTTAATGTCCAAATCATTTGCAATTYAACTACAATAAATATACCTTCCCATTTTTAATTAGATGATTGAAGTAGGAAAATTTTGATAGGAGGCAGCGCACTACTTGAAATGTACAACTTTATCTTACCATTTGAATTTAGTGAAGTGAATCTACTAAGTTTTACAACAAAATAAGCTAGATGTCACAATTAACTATYGTTAAATGATGAATGATCACCACCTYAAATGTTRGGATTAAATCTTGAGTTGGAGACTTTCAATTTGGACTCAAATGCATTATGCATGCATAGAAGAGAACATGTATCATAGCTTAAAGAATGGAAACAAGATGAATTTGTCCATCATCAATTAACCCCTAAAGTTCCATAACTATGTTTTCACCAAAAATGCTCCAAAATTTCCATTTTTAGTACAAGTACCAATTTTTTGACACATTCAACTACACAATCTTGTAGTCTGTYGTATTGAGAACATGTGATAAAAATTTCAGAAATTCCCACCAAGTGGATTGCAAGATATAAGCATTCAAATTCAATACAAAACATTTTTATGGCCCTGAAGGCCATATTTGTTATATCGAGACTTTTTGCAGTCTCATTTTTATCTTTGACTCAAAGATAAAATGCTTTATCTCTTTGCTAGTATTTTTTTATAAATGGATAACAACACCAACTTTTAGAATTTCATTATAGGATCACTATTTGAGCATTATTTATTTTTGGTTTTAGTTATTATTTTTTTTAAATGAATTTTTCAATATCTAACATTTTGTCTCAAAATCTACAAAAAGTCTCAATATAATGAATATGGCCTTGGCGCCCTTGCAAAAAAAAGGGCAACTGCACTTTACAAGCTTGCTTCTCTATGAAAAAATGTCCAAAATGGTGATGCTTCTTTGGATTCTTTTTTTTAATCAAGTTGGTTACCTACTTGAAAAATTTCAAATCATTCAAAATTGTACAACATTTAGGAAAATAATAGTAAGTAGACAGTAGTAGAGAATGGTTCAAAATACTACATTGTGAAGAATTTAACCCTGGAGCGCGCCGACGTCCAGTTTCTGGACGATGAATTGAATGAAACTTTAGATTTATACTTCCAACTGCTTATATGAAAGTTATTATAATTTTTAGAGATACTCTATCGAGTTGTTGTTCTATCTAAAGGTTAGATTTGGTGTTATTAGGACACATATTTTCTAAAATTATCAATGTGCAAGTGTGTCAAGTGGTTGACCAAGCCAAAATTGCATTGACTTTAGTTCAAAACCGGATTTGCCAAAATGAGGTCATAGATTGTAACAACACAAAAATTTCAAAAAATCACCATGTCAAAAGAACCTCATTTCAAATCGACTCCAACAAATTTTACTCCAAATATGCTTATATTTTTTTGAGATACATGGGGGCAGAATGAGATGGGCAAGCGGCAATACATTGACTCACCTTTAAATCAAATATATTTTCTTGGACAATTACTAATTTCACTTAAATAAAATATTTAGGAAGCATGAGTGTCATTTTGGCTGTAAACAACGTAGCTAGGGTAGACTTGCTAATCTAGACATGCATGTTGACAAACACATAATGGCTTGGAAATGATGAAGTGTGCAAAAATAATGAAAAAACATTCTTTCCTTCAATGAATGGAAGCGGAAATAGCTGTCTTCAAGAAACATTTACGTCAAACCATCTTCAATCCCTCTACTTATAACTATAAAAAAAATAATATCATTCACATAAATGAAAACTTGTCACCGTTATCATTCAAATTACATTTCAAAAATCTCATGAAACCAACTCAAGAAAAAGTAGACTGGAATATCAAGTGACAAAAAAAATTTCAAAACACCTCGATTCCAAAACACAAAATTAATGTGAAAACATTAAAATGGATTGAAATGTGTTTTTGGACTCAACAAATCACTCAATTGATTTGCAACAAAGACTTAAAGTACCTAACAAGCTCCATGGTTTACAAAATGCAACAATCTTCAAGGCTATTGAGTGTAATATTTAAATTGAAAGAAATCAAAGAATCTTCAATGAAATATTCTTTCTTGACCAACAGGGTTGTCCATGTCCAACGCCCCGGGGGAAATTGCGTCCCAAAATCGGACGTCCGAACGTCCGCATAGGGGAGACGCTCACATCCGGCGGACGGGCAGACGACCGCGCGGACAGGGACGGACGGACTACTGCGCGAACAGGCGGACGATGCGGCGATCGCGACACGAGCGTCCCTTGTGTCTTCGACGGGCGGATGGTCCCGGCGGACGGCCCGTCCGAATGTCCGGGAGGTAGCATCCATGGACTTCGGACGTCCGGAGGTCCGGACAACTCTGCTGACCAAAGATGAAGTGCCCTTCATTTCTCAAAATAATCACATAAATGAAAATTTTGCAAAGAGATTCAAAACAATTGGACCAAGGTCCACGTATTATATTGATTGGAAAGAGACTTTTTGAATTGGCTCTTGGAAATACAATTAGCTAGTGACTTGTACACCAAGTCCATCTTTGCAACTTATATAAAAGATGCTAAGAATTATTGAATTTACAACCTACTACAAATCTATGGTTGGTTTCTTTGGCCATCATTCAATCTATTCTAGTTTTTTATAATGTAATATTCTAAACATGTCACTATCTTGATCATTTGAGCATAGACTAGAGCTCCACACTATTGCTATTGAAAACCCCAACTTAGTCAAATGTAAGTGATTCATTGTGATGGTGGCCCCAGTAGTCCCTTTACACAATGATGTTTGCATTTTGTATGTGAATGCGATCCAGTTGATGGATTCCTTGTACTTTTGGGTTGAGGCCCTGAGGAGCCTCCACCTTGAGGGTCAAAACCGCCATGAGGGCCGCCACCGTGAGGGTCAAATCTCGGTCCAAATGGACCTTGAAGGCTTCTTCCCCTTAGTCCAAATGGAAGAAGCTTTCTTGAGAAATTCACGTCCCTATCCGTTGCCATGCCATGGATAGTTGTATGGGCCGCCGTGGCCATGAATATGATGAGGCCCAAAGTCAAGATGAGTTTCTTTACCCTTGTCCAACCAAAGAACGCCATTTCTTTTTGAAGAAGTTGCACTAACTTGAATGTTGGCCTTATGAATAAGTAAAATGATGGTTGATGACTTGGAGACAATATATTTGAAATATATCAAAGAAATGTGTGTTTTGAGATGTTTGGAAGTTGTTCAAACGTTCTATTTTATATTAGAAATATTATTAAAGTAAAAGATTTTAGGACAAAGTGAAAAGATAAAATTAGAAGACAAAGTGAAAAGATAAAATTAGAGGACAAAGTAAAAAGAGAAAGTAAAAGGTGTCAAAAATAGTAGGATAAAGTAAAAGAAAAGTATTGATTTTTTAGAATATTGGATTAGAGTAATGAATTTGAAAATGGATAAGAATAGATATTTAAAGCTTTTTAGTATTCGAAACCACTAGGATGTTTTTTTTGTTGTATGTCCAAAAGAATACATATGTAATGCCTCATGGGAATGTTTCATGAACTCGTTAATGCCTTGATTCCTGGAGGAAAGTTAAAGAAACCTTAATTCAATAAAGACAATGCGCACAATTGGGATCCTTAGATTGATTTTAAGAGCTATAAGTTGTAGAATGAAAACAAATTGTTTTTGTGTCCAATTTTTGGAGAAGTTGCTTGAATTCCCTTTTAATATAATTTTGTACATTTTCTAATTGCAACCTTTTGACTTTTCTAAAGAAGACAAAGTTCAATCCATGGACCACCCCTGCAATGTATTTTGTCCATTTTTTAATATTTGATATTGATGTGAATTTTGGCAGTAAAAATGATAATTTGTCAACTTTGAGTCCAACTAATGAATTGAAGCCTACTATTGTTAGTGCAGTTTGGACTCCAATTGGAAATTTGGAAACCTTTTTACATTCCTAAACCATGTTGGTTTTCTAATTTTAGAATAACACAATAATTTTCATTCATACCAAAATATTACAAGCTGTATATTGTAAATTTATGGTAAAAATTTTGGATTTTTTTAGCATACTTTATATTTGATTCATAGTCATTTGGAAAAGCCATGTATATAGGTATACTTGAATTATGACTACATCCTTGAAAGAATAATGTTGAAACCGTCAATCACATCTAGTTGCAAAATGGCAGCAAATAGAGTGATGAATAGGGAGGCTTGCAATCCACGGTCATAGGCCCCACCATTTTAGGGTTAGAAACTTGATTTTTTGTTATGAATGATGCTTGCACTTCTTGTTCTAGGATACTTCTTTTAGTATAAGAGCATCTCCACTCTTTATTTGAGAAATTGTCTGGCCAAATGGCTTTTGGCGGGCTTAAAGTCTCCTTCTGGGCTCCACCAAAAAAACAATTCTCCCTCCTTTCTTTTCATATTTCTAGGAGCTTCGCATTATCATTGGTGGAAGTTGCAATAGTTGCCAAATATTTCTAAAAGGGAGAAAAGAACATGATAAGACAAAGAGAATCCAAGTTTCAAGAAGAGGTGAGCGGGTGCTATAGGATTTTCAGTTGATGAGTTATCCCCTAAGAACAAAGGCCATTGTTTTCCAAAATCCAGTCAAAACTGGCATTTTTAGTGCAGTCATCAAGATTTTCAAGAAAACGTTATTTTTGTAAACCTATCCATAGGATCTTATACTAATTTTTGTAGGAAAGTGAGTGATAAATTTTTTGTGGCATTTAACCGTACGGATTGAAAGATATAAGCTTTTGTAGTGAAAGTTTTTTTTTCCCACTGTACCCGAGAACCTCAGTTGCCTTTGACCATTGAGTATGATAAATCTTTCCACTATAGGTGCTAAATTTAAAAATTTATCATAATCTAGATCATGTTTGGAATGTCTTTAAAAAATTTCAAGGCAAAAAAAGACATGGAACACATCCAAAAAATCTTGCAATGCAACAATGTACAAAAGTTCTCAATGCCTCACGTAATTTTTCAAGCAAGTTTTCCACCATATAGTTCTCAAACTCAAGAATCCAAAGTGTGGATTGAAATATATGGTATGCCCTTACAATTTCAAAAAGAAAAAATTGGGAAAAAATGTAAAACTCTAGTCCCTATGAAATTTAGAAGGACTATTTGAAGAATGAAAGAAATATGACTTGGGGCATGGCATGGAAAAAGGGTCGGGCTATGTTCCCAATATGTTCCCACTGTGTTCCCGGTTTGTTTTAATCATTGGGAACTCTGAATTCTAGAGAACTTCCGGTGGAGAACTTCAGTTCCTCAAATTGAATTCAAAATGATGGTAGGAGTGGAGGAGGTGGGGGGGGACCTTGAATGACCCTAAACCCTGCCATCACCAGTGCCATCACCTTCCGGCAATGCTTCAACACACCAGGTACTAATTAATTTCTAAAATACAAACAAAGCACCCTCTTCCAATCTATCCTTTAAATCAGGCTGTTTGTTTTGTTTTGTTTTGTTTTGTTTTGTTTTGTTTTGTTTTGTTTTGTTTTGTTTTGTTTTGTTTTGTTTGTTTGTCACGTTGAGATCTCCCGGACCGTGCGTCCGCCGGTGGCGTGTTTGGTACCGTCGGAAAGCTCTCGGCGAGGAGGGGTGCACGGGCTTCGTTTCGTGGCGTTCCGACCTATGGTGCCAAAGTTATTGAATTTCAAAGTTACTAATGCACCCAAAAATTAGAAAATTACTTTTACTTTAATTTTGCATGTGGCAACGGCACAGGGCACATTAGTCACAAATGAAGCAAATGAATAAATAATAATTGTGAAGGTAAATAAAAAATTACATAATTCAAGTGAATAAGACAATTTGGATTATATATATGCTATCTACAAAATAATGATTAAGAATCAGTAAAAGAATAATTTTTTTTTTATTGATAATGATTAAATAATGAATAAAAAATTACATAATTCAAGCATAGGAAACAAAATGATTTTCAAAATAATTATAATTTCTCGATAACATTCATAGAATACATCTTTTTCTCTCTATCCTAATCATATGTTGTCTAAAAATATAATTTTGCAAGGAAAAAAAAATCTTGTTATTCACAATTGTACTAAATCTTCCACAACTTTGGATTTTGGATACAAATAGTGGTCCAAGACATTCCCAATAGTTGTAGGAGTCCTAAACAAGCATATTAGCATATGGAATTGGGCATCACACCACCACTATTTATTATAATGTGTTTTAGAGCAAAAACAATCTAAAAATTGAAGAAAATTCTTAAAGTGTGCAATGCTCCCACAAATTTGCACCTACATGTTTTACTATGCCTATGCACTGAAAATATGGATCCCCATCTTGCATACCCCTGGGCATTTACTGATCAAAATTAAAAATACCCCCTCCAATATCCCCCTGAATACATACAAAATAAGTGTACAAAATACGGATAAAATCCCATATTGATTGTCTGTCCCTAAACCTTCCGAAGATTATAAGAGGTGGAAGGGGGGAATCGAATTTTTTTTAAATAATTTCTTATTTAAAAAAATTTAAAATTTTTAAAATTTGCCAAGGGGTTGAAGTTAATAATAAAAAAAATGTTGTCTTTTGGGTGCATGCCTCACTACTATGCACCCGAAAGACACCACCCACAATGGTATGGAAAACATGTACAAATTCTAAAAAAATGTATCTACCACCACTCAAAAGTTGTGGAGGATTTAGTAGAATTGTGACTAATGTCCATTTTGGGCATTAGTCACATTAGTCACAATTCTACTAAATCCTCCACAATTTTCGTCTTTCGATTCAAAAAGTAGTCCAAGATATTTCTAATACTTTAAGGAGTCCTAAACGAGCATATTAGCATATGGAATTGGACATCACAACACCAATTTTTTTTTCAAAACCATTGAAAAGTTGTAATTTCTAGTGCATTCATCAAAATTTTCAAGGAAAATTTATTTAAAAAAATATAAGCGTACATTCTTTTACTAGACATATAGAAGAAGAAATGGTAAATATTTTGTGACATATGACATTATTTATTTAAGTATAAGGTAGCAACACCCATAACCGTCAAAATAAGCAGTTCAGCATAGTTGGAGGCACCTTTTTGTACAGAAAATATTTTTTCTAGATTAGCAATTGAAAATCATGAATTTTCAAAAAAACAAATAGAATTTTTGGATAAGGCATCTAATTTCTATGAATTTTCAAAGTAGACCTTCCTAGGGCACCCTAAACCGCACTCTAGTAAATCTGCCTTGATTCTAGCACCAAAATCTAAAAAAATCAGAGCCCACCAATCACAATTAACCATGGCAAGGTACCTTTGGAGACAATTTAAGGGAACTCTAGTGACAATTGTGGGTACAGTGACGGTTATGGGTGTTGCTACCTTATAAGCATTTGAAATGAAAGTTTCTGTTCTTCCACTGTGCACTTTGAACTTCAGATGCCTTTGCCCATTGATTGTGGTAAATTTTTTGACCATAGATGTTGATTTAAAAAAATTTGCATTACATAGATCATGTTAGTAATGTCTCTAGAACTTTCAAGGCAATAAAAGACATGTTACACATGAAAATAACTTGCAATGCAACATTGTCCAAAAATTCACAATGCCTCACATAATTTTTATAGCAAGGTTTCCAAGTGCCATAAAATTCTTGAACTGAAAAATCCAAACAATGTATTGAAATACATACTAGGGGAGGCAACCCATTTCTGATCAAATAAGCAATTGTGCATATTTGGAGCTCAAGTTTTTTGAATGTGGAAATTTTCCCATGTACAACAATAGAGTTTGGAAGGATAGCATATTTTTCCAAAGTTTTATTACATAAAATGAAATTAATAGTAATTTTTTAGTGGAAGATTCTCTTCAACCTATTTCTGACCATAGGCTATTTGCAAAATCAACCAAGTGCTAATTGCAATATTGAGGTCCTTGCAACCAATCTTAATGAGCCACAGCTACTCTATGAACTGTGCCATAACTTCATGGAAAGACAACAGTCTATTGATCGGAAATGGGGAGGTGATCGGAAATGGGTTGCCTCCCCAAGTACTTTACAATTTGCAAGGATAGATTTGGAGAAAAACAAAAATTCTATTTCCTTAGGGAACTTGCATAGAATACAATTTCCACAAATTTGGCAGTTGGATGCATGTTCCAGGCCGGTCATACGCCATGTCGCTATCAAAAACAAACCTGCCATCACAGCAATACATTATTCTCTGAACACATATGATTGCCATCAGTTTAATCAAAATGAAGCAAAGAATTGATAATCTCTATATGGATTAATAAATGAATCAATAATTAAAAACTTGAAGTACGTAAGAACTCTTGGTTTATGGATAGGTCTCTAAAATATAATTTTGAAAAGGGTAAAAGGGTGATTACAAGAAAGACTAGTACTATTTTGAGTCACAATTGGAATGATGGAGTTGTCATGTGCTATAACTTTTGAAGCATGAATCCAATTAATGTGAAATTTTTATTGGAGACTAGCAGTTGGTGCTTGCTATGCTATGCATTCATCATTAGAATTTTATAAGAATTTCTATGTATTAGATAGAATGCAGAACAAATATCTCAATAAATCTTCAAATAAAAATGACTAAAATATTTGTATAATTTTTTTTATAAGCAAGCATATATTGAAATGTACAATAGGAATTGATTGAATCATGAATGAAACATATGCAATGGTGAATACTATAAAAGATACACAAACATTAGAATGCATTAGAAATTTGACTCCATTGTTTGCACAAGCCCCAAGTATTAATGGTAGCATTTGTGATATTACAGAGGGAGTTATGATTTTAGTAGTATGATGGCTAACTTGATTTTAATAAGATCCCTTATTTTTCAGAATTTTTTGAAAATCATTTTGTATTTAAATTTGAATTTAGCTAATTTGTCACACTTTGCAGTTTAGGGTTTTTTAATTTTTAGTACTGGGGAGTATTCAAAATTAATGATCTAGAGCTGGAATTTTTGTGGTCTATTCCTACTCTAGGAATGCATGAATCCACCAAAGGGAATTTACAAAAATATTATTTTATGTCCTCTACATTCATGCAAATAGAGCTCCCTTGCGCGCACAATTTTGAACATTGAAAATAGTTTGAAGATCATTTTTTTGATACAACATCTTCACCAAGAAGTCTTTCCAAACGGCCAATTTTTAGTTTCTTTGAAATTTTCTTTTCCTATTTTTGACAAATGAAAACATCAAAACATCAATTTTCATGAAATTTTGCACTTTTCTAGTTCTCCTACTTAGAAATTTTCTACACTTTTCCTTCCTAGGGTAACTACTTCTTAAAGGTGTATACATTAAACTTATCTTTTTTTTATTTTTTTATAATTGTTTTTCTAACTATACAATACTCCCGAAAAAATTATGAGTATTGCGGAAAACGCTACAAAAACCGGTTGGTCTTTCTTGCAATCACCCAAAAAAAATAATTCTTTTATCAATTACATTTAAACATAATGAATCTTTGCACCTAAAAAATGTGAAACACAGTTGCCTTGAAAACAAAAATTGAAAAGTAAAATTCATAGGGGACAACATGGAAAATTATTTACAACATGTAAGAGCATTCATTGTAAGGAAAATCATCCCATTGCGGTCAGAATTGGAGTAGGCCCCATTGTGGTCAAAATTGTAATGGTGGTGTACATTTGAAAATCAAATGTACACCACCATTACAATTTTGACCACAATGGGGCCTACTCCAATTCTGACCGCAATGGGATGATTTACCTTAGACGTTCATGGTATACTTGAAAGCATCCTTTTCGAAAACACATAAACTTATTGCCACAGGAGGGGCAATAAGTTTTGGGCCAAATCACTGGGACAGAGCCATCATTGCAAACCACACAAGGTTTGCACACCTCAGTAATTAAAAACTGGAAATTGAACATGATGTCGACAATTTCTTTGAGTAACCTCATGCGGATGCTTTCTCTCATGGTTTCCCACTACACTAATGATGTTAAATAGTGTACCCATACTAACTATTTTAGAAATGCTATAAGTTTTTACTCTTCATGAATACTTTTACCGAGTGCATGGATCCTAATAGTTCTATAGTTGGGAAAACTTTGTACCTATAGTTGGTAAAAATATTCATTAAGAATAAAAACTTATGACTGTTTTAAATCAATTAGTGTAGTTAACACTAATTAACATCATTAGTGTAGTGCCTCACAGGATTTGGTTTGAAACTGTAAATGCATCATGGGAGTACATGCATCATGGGAGTAAATGCATCATGGAATTACAATCCCTACACTTATCAAAGTAAATGATGTACATGTTGACAATACTAGTGTTAACAAGGAAAAAGAAAAACCCATGCCACCATTTATGCGACTGGGTTTGACACATATAAGAAACAGGCAGTTGGTTTGCCACATCCCCCCCCCCTCCCCCCCCCCCCATGTGTGTAGTATATTCAAGTTTCATTGGAGATGTTTGAATGTTTTCCCAAGTTGACCCAATCCGTCTAAGGACTAATACCACACAAAATTGTCAAGGAAATTGAATGGGCATAGCATGTGTAGAAACAATTAGGACCGGCTTTTTATCCTCCCATAAAATGGAACCCACTTGTCTAGATTCATGCATGCGCCACTCTAATGTTCATTGTGCTTGCCGATTGAATTCCTAGTATTTTTCAAAACTTCCAAAAGGCCTACTCAATCAGAACAAATAGTACCAGTAGCATAAGTCCCCCTCTCTAATAACTTTGTGAATAAGGCAATCAATGAGAAAAAATTGTCCATAGTAATGACATGACCCTTTCCTTCGTTTGGAGCCAATAAACAAAGAACTACATTGTGAGCTAATCTTGCCTCTTCCCTAATCCCCTCATGTGGTGCTTGACCATCCTCTTCTGGTACAGGATTTTTACCGCAATAGACCTCAAAATTTGATACAAATTTTGATATGGAGTCAGCAAAGCACCAAACCTTCAAACTGGCGTGCCGGACAATATTTGCCCTTGCACTGAATCATCATCTCATCTAGAGTTGCAAATATGGTAGAGGGACCTATAACCGATTAAATACGCAATTATGGACATGATCTAGGGTAGTGTTAGGCAAAGCAAATATTTTCAAAGGTGCATTGACTGAAATGATGGAAATTGCAAAAACTTTGGTAATTTTATCTCTTACAATGAAATTACTATGAATTTTGAGAGGCCAAAGTTGGGCTTGACCCATGATCAACATGTAGAGTCATCCAATTCCGATCATTCAAGAACTACTTTCCCGCTCATTGCTTTCTATTTTCTTGCTTACTTATGTGTCATGAACTTATTGGTCCAAACTTTGAAAAAATCAGAAACACGCATTCCAAGGAGAAAATGGAAATTTGTTCCACCTTGGTCGGAAATACAACACCCTATTGATTGGTGATGGGGCGCCGGTTAGGAATGGGTCCCTCTACCATATCCCAACCTTCCATACTCTCTTGCAATTACTTCTAATGGCATCAATCAACCACCGAATTTGGCCCATCTTTTCATAACTCACCATTGCCTTGTCACTCTCATACCTACTTGGATTGGTAATGTGCTAACATTTTGTCGATAGTACAAATCAAGACCGTGACATGATATTTGAAATTGTCGGGCAATGGAATAAAGAGCCATTCTTGTGCCAATAAGTTTTCATATTGGGTTGACGTTTCAACCCCATGTAAAGAATAATTGCCATGAAGACCTTGAATTCCAAAATAGAAAGGTCCTCCCAATTAGGCCCACCCAAAGTCCGACCATTGCTATTTACTACCATAGCATAATGGTTTGTCTCCACTACAATGCTGCATAAAATCTAGAGTGGACAAAAAATCTCAAATAAATCGAGAAATGTAGGAAAATTTTGCCATGAAACATTTGCCCTAGAATAATCACAAAAAGGTTGGGGTTCAGGATTATGTGTCATGAATAACTAACTCCATGTCGAACTGCAATATACCTGTTTTACACTATTGATATCACTAACCACACCATCATCATCTTTTTCATTGAAGTCAAATTCGTCATAACCAACTTCCATATCACTACCATTGCCGTAATGTGCATCATTATTTTTGCCATGCATGGAGACTCTCTAAAAACCATACCTACTCACAAAGTAAAACTTCTCATAACTTTTAGCTCACTAATCCAAATGGAATGATTCAAAGCTTTCCACTTATATAATTGTAAAGAACCAATTTCAAATTTTATTTTTTCAAAAAGGAGATTTTTAAAGGAGTTATTTGGGTTGCCTGGGCTGCCCAAAGTTCAAAGAAAATCACATATCATGCAATAACTTTTTAAGAGTGCGGTCAAATGTTATGAAAGTTGTTGGGCCTTAAAGCTAGTCCTCGGATACATGTTGTGTAAAAATTTCAAAGAAAAATAATGAAAACCCCATTTGTAGTGAGTTGGCCAAAATTGCTATGTTGCCAAAAAAATGCAACTTGGTCCTCTAGGGGTTAAAAGGATTGTAAGTTTGTGGTAATGGGTTGGATCACTGACGCAAATGGGAGTGTTTGCTAGGTGTCAGAATTGGATGGATGGTGGTAATGGGCAGTTCTACCTTTAGTTCGATCTTTGTGCAAGTTCTTGAGCAGCTGCATGTTTTGTGTTGTGGCCAACTCATCAGTCTATTGAAATATGCATGCTACAATTCACGATGTGTAGAACCATATGATTGTGAGGGGCTCTTTTGGGTGGGTGCATAGTGTGGGACGGGTGCATTTCAATGCACCTCCCCTCCACTATGCACCTAATAAGCCCCATTTAATGTATTAGCCCTCCATGATTCTTTTTTCGTCTTGGCTGGCCACCTCCTTCTTCTTATAATTTAAATTGTTGAATGTGAGTGCAAACAATATGGGATATGTCCCGTATCCCGTTAGTATTGTACCATATGCGTATGCATATGTATATATGTACAATATATGTGACGTATCCATACCCATATCTATACATGTATCCATATCCATACCCGTATCCATATCTGTACATGTATCCATTTCTGTACCCGTATCCAGCTCTCATTTTTTTGGGAGGGGGGCAATTAAATTTTCAAATGGCAAGTTTTGGGGGGGTGATGTGGTTGCCTGTCAATATTGTACTATATGCGTATGCACACATATATATATATATATATATATATATATATATAGTATATGTGTCGTACATGTACCCGTACATGTATCCATATCCGTGCCCATACCCAGCTCTCCTTTGGGGAGGGGGGGATTAAATTTTCAAATGGCAGGTTTTTGGGATGTGGTGTGGTTGCCTCTTTTCAGTGGATAGTGGATAGAACCATATGAGGAAGATACTTCTTTTTTCACTTTCTGCATATGTAGGCTTAGGAGTGATTTGGGGGAGATTTATTGTTCTTCGAATACAAGAGCCCAATCAATTGTCAGTTTGAAGAAATATAATTTCAAAGTGAAAACGTGAGATAATTCCTTGCCTTTTTGACGGTGCCCTTCGTACAATAGCTCTTGAAATCCCCTAATTTTACTGAAAACCTGGGTATTAAAATCAGGATGCACAAGGAAATCAACTGCCAATGCCCAAGAATCCCAAACCATGTAAATCACCAACAGTCGCACAATGACGCAAGTGCCCTGTCAATAAATGCTAGCTGTTTGATCTCCTTCTAAAAACCCCCCCTCAAGTCATCTGCCTTACACATTGTTGATCTGATTTTATAAACACGCCGCAAATGGTGGTCAATGTGGGTCGTCGATCGTATTCAAAAAACATGGCCAGCTGGGAACAACTGTTGATGTAGCGCCATTGAATAAAAAACATCAACTGTTGATTAGTGCCTCGCACAGAAAATAGGGTTTGGCGCTCGGTCTGGGCATTCTTTGCATGAGTTTTGTCTCTCAGTGTCTTCCCCGCGGGCTAATGGCATGTTGGAGTGTGGGTGAGAGTTTGGCTCTGAAAGTCTGGGAGTTGTTTGCGTGAGAGTTTTGGCGACGGCACAAGTCTGGACATCTGAGGTGCAAGCATGGATGTTAGGTATGAATCATTTTGAGATTTGGATTTAGCGCTTCCTCAGACGATTGTTTTCGATTTTTACTAAGTTAATTGGAGGTTGATGAGTGTTTGGCAGTGATGGCAGCCTTTATTTCCAATGTCAAGGATTTTTCTAAATTGTCTCTACGGTTGGAATTCATCCCATACCCAAGCTACCATAGTCGGATGACCTGCAAATTCTCTAAATCATGAAAGAATTCATGTTCAGATTATTTCAAAAGTTGCACATCTTGGCAGTGTTAAGCTCTAAAGCCGATGGAGTCTCTAATCACTACAACACTAGGGCTTGAGAGTAGCAGTAGCTCAAATAATTGAATATGTTGCTGGATTTGAGTGGTGTTTTTGGAGCTCATTGCGAAGGTTTGAGTACCAGATTGTTTGTAGTAATTCGATCATCATGAACTCTTGGTGGTTATTTGTTCCAAGTGATAGGTCGAGTCTCTTCTTTCTTGGACCTAATTAAGGAAAGGCCAAAGATGTTTTTGTAATAGAAATCTGTGGAAGTACTCTTTTCATATTTCTATGGTTGTGTTAATTATATCATGATGCAGGATGCAATGTTGTTGGCAATAGAAAGTGCATTCATTTGATGGATAGGTTTGAATTATTGTAATTTTGCTTATAGCACCTTTCATTTCTTTACTGTTATAGTCTTTGTTTTTGAATGAAAACTTTAATCAAAATTTTAGGATATGAGGTTTGGTAGTACAGTATAGTACATACTTCCTTGTTTGAATATCCTCGCACATACATGTGGAGCTTGTGGTTGATGACATTTCATTGTGACTCTTGAGCAAATTGAGCCGATGCTGCCTCAAGAATGCATATGAGACTTGGTTTTGAATTTGTGGTGAATTAGGACAAAAGTAATAGGAGACAATGAGATTGGAGATGAGGTTGTTGAAGAGATTAGATTTCAGGGTTCTAGCATGGTCGTTTGCAGAGATTAGATTAAGAAAGGTGTGAAGATTTTGGCATTGTAATGCTCATGGTTTATTGTAATGGACTTCTTTTTAAGAAAAACACTGCACATTACCTCTTTGAAACTATTACAACCAGGGCTTTTTTTTTGGCTTTTTGGTGCCAGATTGCACTAGAAAAAATAGTTTGGCTAAAAAATGCCAAAAATAATGTCAAAAAAATTGGATGAAATCGCCAAACAACCTTGAGTTTTTTTTAAAAGTTGATGAAATCGCAAGATTGTGGATGAAAACCATACTATACATCCAATATGTAGATGAATGTTGTAATTTGGAGCACCACTATAACATTTAATATCGCCATTGTGGCACTTCGTAAAAAATGAAAAAAAAAACCTGCTTACAACCAAAAGAAAAATGAAATATATATCCCCTTGAAAGATTTTTTAAATCTTTACAGTCAATGGGAAAATGACACATGTATCCCTTCTCTTATTTTTTAGTTTTTGTTATTTCTTAGTTTTTGTTATTTCTTAGTTTTTGTTATTTCTTAATGATTTTTAGCAAAAACAACACTTTATCACACAATGTTGACGAAGCGGCTGTTGCTCACTCAAAAAATAGATTCTTTTTCGAAGTGGACAATAATTGAGATTTGTGATTGAATTGAATTGAATTCGTTGTTGTATCTTGTTGGTTTCCGTCCGTTTGATTAACCCTTAAAGGACAAACAGGTGGCAGTGGAAATCATGCATTTTTGATACCATGTGACATCATATACTTTGAAAAGTCAAATATACTCATTGGAAGTCTAAGTACTAGAAAAGATCTTTGCTTTCCACTCCTAATACCGAGGATGAAAAGTTGCAATTCTATCCTACACGGTTTGATTCTCTATCATCCAGAGGACACAAAATGCCTGCCGCTGCGTTCAAGGGTTAACCCCTACACAACCAACATGCATTTTTTGACCACATAAAAATTTTAGGTAGGAGATTTGCATATTTTCGGCTGAAATTTTAACAGAATGTGGGGACGAGGAATATCTTTCATATGCACAAATTTCATGACATTCAAGAATATGAGTCAAAAGTTATTGCATAATATGTTTTTTGTTTCTCAACTTGGGCAGTTTGGGGAGATCTGCAAAAATTGTTCTCTACTTCTTTCTACTTACAATTTTTTTCCTATATGTTGTACAACTCCAAATGATCTGAAAATGTTCATGTATGTAGCCAACTTGCCTTGAAGAATGAATCCAAAGAAGCACAACCATTTTGGACATTTTTGCATAATGATCTGACCTTGTGAAGTGCAGCTGCCCGGGTTTTTCGCAAGGCCAAAAAAAGGATTTTTGCCACTTCAAATGCTAATATCTTGCAATCTACACAGTGGAAATTTCTGAAATTTTTTCCACATATTCTCAAACTAGAGTACTACAAGATCTTATGGTTACATGTGTCAAAAATGATGTTTTTCAAAATTTTGGTACTTATACTAGAAATGGCAATTTTGAAGCATTTTTGGTGAGAACATAGTCAAGGAACTTTAGGGGTTAAGTAGTGCGCTTCAAATTCATGGCCTCAAATTAATGGCATGTTAACCCTTCTAGGACAAGGCTAACATTTTGCAACCTTTGGATGACAAAAAACTCATCTGGTGAGTGGATACTCGCCAATTTTCATCCATTCTTTCTGTCAAAGTGACCACAAATATGTCAATCATCATGGAAATGTGGATTTCACCTTGCTTGCGGAAATAATTGATTTCTTAATTTTGATGTTTTTGTTAGCTGACGGAGCAGCATTGAACTGAACTGCAGAGGGAGCATAGAGTGCTGGCTATATCAAGCTTTAGGAGCTGCAAATATTCTTCTAGCATGCAATTTATCTTTGGTGCTAAATAATGATGTCAGTGTGTCTGAACTGAACTGTGTTCCCAATTTTGTTTCAAAATTAGACAAGTAAGGTACGTACACCCTGAATGGCACCTGACCTTAGACCGCCATCTTCAGACTAGGTACATCTCCAAAATCAATTATGTACATGTGTGGAAGAAACGCTTTTAGAAATGAACTTTGATCCATAACTTTTGCATACTGTATCCAAACGGGGTGTTTTTTGGTGCATTGAAAAGCCCTTTCACTTGCCAACAAGACATTATGAAATGTAATTAATTTTGGTTTGTACTTCTTTAATGGATGGTTCATACTTCTCCAATGGTTGGTTTAAGAGCCAAGGTGTGTTCATTTCTAACTACGTGGATAGGTATTCATTAAAAAATTTCAAAATGAGATTTGCTGGCCCAACTATGATACCTTCTTACACATACTAAAAAAATCTGAAATTATAAATAAATCAAACATCTATTTAAGTTTTACAGAGGGTTGCATTTTGAAACCTTCTCTATTACTTTTTGCATGCCGCAATGCTTTGTTTTCTGGTAAAGCCATATCTATTTTCAGATTTAGTAAGGTCTACAAATCAGAAATAGGGCCCTAGGGCAGAGTTCTTTGAAAATTCATAACTAATTCACAAATACTCTAAAAAATATGAAACACCTTGTCGTAGATTCCGCATCAATTTGTCTTCAAGTTAAAAATAAAGGAAAATGTTTTTGAGCATTTGAAACTCATCGAAAAGGCCAACCAACCCTTAACTCCTAAAGGACATGATCCATTGTGAAATGGTCAAACATCATGTCTAAGCTAAATTCACCCTTGGAAACTGTGTTCAAACAATAATCTTATATTTTCGTTACTTGAAACTATGAATTCTAACTCACTTTGAGAAATTTCAATTGATTGTAATTGTTATAATATTTTATGCAAAAATTGAACATATATGAGCAAAAATAACAAAAACAACCCAAATTATTAGAGATTTTTTCAAGAGGTACAAGTAGCGATGGAGATTAGTGTGAAAAAATTTCAATTGCTTATTTTATTCTTTACACCCTAACAGCCACAACAAAGACATTGAAGTCAAATTCAACTATTAAACCAATTTATCCTTTTATTTAATTGATGTATAAATTTTGCTATCCACAATTCTTTTAGTTCATGTCATTTATAAGCAATTGTTTAGCATAAAAGATATTTAATTTCTCAAATTTAGGATGTTTAATGATGATTTGTTTTCTAAGCCAACACAAATTGATGTATCGATACTCATTTCAACTAAAGCACATATTTTCAATAGCATCTAAATACAAATGATGTAGCAAAGCAAGCTTGTCCTTCAAAATATTGAGCAAGAGATTGCAAGGAAGAGTGGTAGGCAGTTTATTGGAGAGAAGAAGCTAGAGGCATATGATGGCAGGACAATAAACAGACCCCTCATCCTTCCCTCCATCCAAAGGTCGGGCCATGAGGGGGTCAATTTGTCCTAGCCTCAATGGTCAAATTTAAAAATAATTAATTAGTCCCTATGAGTCCCAATATTGTCTTCTCGGAAGACAAAATAGATTTTGGGTAGGATCTTGTGAGCTTTTTCTTTGGTGAGACTTTTTCAGAAGATAGAATAAATTATAAGCTTTGTAGTAAGTTCATTTTAATTCTAAGTGGTGCCTAGGAAAAAAAAGATATACCACAATGAAGCCCAAAACCAAACCTAGCTAGCATAGTAAAATAAGCACAAAAAGTCAAAATGAAATTATTCTATTTCTTCTAAAACAATTTACTCCCTCCATCTCGAAATAAGTCTGGGGTTTCCTAGAATTGGCTAAATCAATGTGTGAGGTATTCCTATTTTCAAGGATTACAAAGATATTGTAGCTTCTATTAAATCCCACTAGAAGTGAAAGACTGGAAGTCAAAAGTGAAGCTCCACATGTTGAAAGCAAGTGGCAAAAGTGACAAGTTTTTAATCTTTTGGGAACTACTCTAGTGGTATTAATTTGATCATTCCTTTGAGCAATGTTGGTGTAGTGACGATCATTGATTTCCTTTGTATTCAATTCCAACAATGTCTTGTGATTCAATTCCAAGAAATTCTCAAAAAGAGATTTGTTAGTACCAATTTCAATATAGTTTTGGGTTAAATTCTTCAACTTTGATTGGTTAGAGGTTGTATTTCAATTCCCTCCGCAAAGATCAAATTGTAATATAGTCTTTGGAGTGTGACATTTTTAGATTCTTTTGCTTTAGGATGTTTGAACTAGCTTCACTTGTTGTCTGTCAAGTTGTGGAGAGCCAATTTCAAATTTGATTTGAGACTAGTATATTTCGAAACCCTAGATTTATTCAAGACGGAGGGAGTATAAACTTGCCTACATGTAAAGTTATGATTCATTCAATTTGGACCAATGATGAAAATGTTATATATATGTACAATCTTGTTGTTTAGGCAATATAAGTGTTTTTATGAAAAGATAACTTATAAGATTCATTTTTGGATGCAATTTTCACAATTGTCCTAAAACAATTATTTGAAAGGGTGAAATTTACTTGCTAGAACAATCTCACCTTTGGAATTATTGTGCTCCAATTCCATCTTAGAGCTATTTGCAATTAAGTTTTTTGTTCTATTTTGGACCTTCTTGTACTTGACATTTTTTTAAACAATGAAAATCAAGCGCGTTTTTTTTAATCTTTTTTCTTCACTATCAATTCAATTCTTCAACATAACGTTTTTTTAATTCAAAGTTTGTAGTGCACTTTTTTTTTACAATTAGCATTCATAATCATCTGAAATTGAAAACTTGTCCAATATTCATGACAAGGCTTTTTGCAACTTTGAATCATCTAACTATATGGTAAAATTTCATGAAATTTTTATCACATGATTTGACATAATTGAAGCATAATCTTGATCCTACAGTCAGATTTAGAGAAAATATTTTTTGTTATTTGAATGAAAACATTAAAAATGGCATATTTGAGTGATTTCAACAAAATAAAGGCCTTAAGACATTAARGGTGAAAATTTGCAAATGTTATTGGAAAATGCCTATAAATAGAAACTCTTGTTCTTTTTTCCAAACAAATTTATTGTATTGGAAAATAATATTTCAAGAATTCTAGCATCTATATTTGCTAATTTTGACCATTGGGTAGTGTATATTTGTCCATGTAACAAGTAATGTAGGTTATTGGATTATGTTTTTCAATGATATTATTTCTATTTTTTTTTGTTTTGGTGGCATACTTCAATTGCAAATTTCCATTGGCAACAAGTAGTACCGACTTCCAATGAAAGGCATTATAAGTGGTGAATTATTTCTACTTGGCTATCCAAGATAACAAACTTGCATGGCATAAGGGAATACAACCACCAATTGATACCACATGCAACAAAATAAATTGAGCAACATTATCCTCACATTGCAAGTAGGTCTTCAAGAAACATTTACGTCAAACCATCTTCAATCCCGCTACTTATAACTATAAAAAATATAATATCATTCACATAAAATGAAAACTTGTCACCATTATCATTCAAATTACATTTCAAAAATCTCATGAGACCAACTAAAAAAAAGTAGATTGGGATATCAAGTGACAAAAAAATATTTCAAAACACCTCGATTCCAAAACACAAAACAATAGTTTAAACACCTCTCCTTCTAAAGCATTTGAAACCCTACACATATGTAATTTACAATTGTACCTAATTCAACATTGATTTTGTATTATTCTGCTTGGAAAAAGACTTAGGGATAGATTATGTCCTCAGGGTCATTTTGGGGTTAAGAAGGTGCTCCATTTTAGAGCATGCTCACTTTTAGAACCTCCTACCTTATCAATTGAAGTGCACATTTTCACTAGCATCAAAACACAATCCATGCAATAATCAAGCTTGTTCTTCWAAAACTTGAGCAAGAGTTTGCAATTAAGGAGGGAGGGCCTCAGGCAGGCTCTTGGAGGAGAAGAACCCTGTGATTTCTCGAACTTGCACCTCTCGTCAGATAGGCTTGTGGATTGTGCATTTTCATAATTAGTGAAGGCCTGCAGAAGAAAATGTAACCGTTCCRATTGCAAGTTACAATTATGAAGATCACGCTGCAATTTTTCTTTGCTAGAAATTGTTTGCCATATTACACCAGATTGACYTGGTTGTAAAGGTCTTATGTTGCCGAACTACGGTTTATGAAGACGTGCGCTTAGTTTGATGGGTGCTTTGGGATGGGTATTTTGTCAATTGAGGCGCAACTTTTTATGTTCGGTAGGAGACAAGTGCTACACCAATCGGCCCCCCAAAAAATTGCAGAAACCATCACCCAATCTTCATGGGGTGATACCAAAGTGAGGGGTGTATTTCACAAACTTTTTGTGGCTACAAACATCAATTAATTTAAAAAAAAAATACAGAGTGAAACGAAAAGATCCAAGCCGCGGACCGACCATGTCCAAGCCTATATAGCAGAAGAGCCAATTTTCATAGACATCAAACGGTGCATTTGCCTTTGGGCTCATCCGCCGAGGTATTTTAACCCCTAAACGACGGGCGGGTCACCGTGGGAAGTAGCGACCCGTGAACAGTACCATTTCTGCGCAGACCGCTCAAGCTCTAGACCAATCACAAATGTGAAATGGAGCACAAGTCAACAAAGAATGTAGTCTGGCAGGCAAATTACAAGAGGGGCAGTGTAAATCTAACACCCTCTTTTGAGAATTTGGACTTCTGTAAATATATGAGTTCATTGATTGAGGGTTTTCAGTGCACCGCATGACAGCACACAATCATAACTTTGCTACCGAAAAAAACTAGATGAAATTTTTTGTTTTTCTCATGCAGCAGAGTATTTGGAAGTCATTCATCGACCAGAAACTGGCCTTGGCCTCGTTTAAGGGTTAAAAGCAACCCGGAGATATAGGGGGTGACAACCGCGGGAAGAAGGCGTGGCAGGTGATGAAACCTTGCAGGCTAGCGCATATAGAGGACCGAGTTTGGAGGGGAGTCATTGCCAATTGATGGCGGGAACTACTAAGTCCCAAAGGACGGACCCTGGTATTGCAATGGTCATTCTTTGGGTCGCCCCCTCGTTTCCCAGGCAAGGACGTCCTCGGTGGCACTATACGTCCCCCCTTTCCTAGAACCTGTCCGTTCTTTTGAGGCTATCTAAATTATATGCCATGTCAACTATTAACCCTTAAAGAACATTTCATGTCCGGGCTTGGTCAAACTTCGTTAGATTTCTACATTAGAATATATACATTTCAAAATTTTGATATTTTTCACATGTAGTAATATGTGTTTAAAACTTAATTTAATTTTTTCGTAATTCAAAACATCAAATTGAATTTCATATGAATTTTTGAATAAATTTCAGTATAAAAAACATAGTAATTACAAAATTGCTAAAAATATAATGAAATTTTATGAAAAATAGAGATTATGGTTTCAAACATCATGGCATAATTGGTGTATACTTGGAGCTTACACAAAGAGAAATTCAAAAGAAAAAGTTTAAAAAGGGGTTGTATTTTGAGCCTTCAATATACTATCTTCAACGTGTCACAAAATTTGCAATTTTAAACTTTTTGAAAAAAATCAAATTGGAACAAAAAGTAGATTATTAGAGCTTCATTTTCTTAGTTAAACTTAAAATCAATTAAAATAAAAAAAAAACTATATGAAAAACTCAAGTTTGACTTYCAAAATGCCCCTCGGGCATGCAATGTCCTTTAAGGGTTAAATCTGCAAATTTCTCCTTCTACATCATTTGAAACCCTACACATATGTAATTTACAAATCTACCTAATTCAACATTGATTTTGCATTATTCTGCTTGGAAAAAGACTTAGGGACAGATTATGTCCTCAGGATCATTTTGGAGTTAAGAAGGTGCTCCATTTTAGAGCATGCTCACTTTTAGAACCTCCTACCTTATCAATTGAAGTGCACATTTTCACTAGCATCAAAACACAATCGCTAAAAACGTCTACATGAAAGATTGTTGGAGTCATCGTTGTCTAATTGAATAGGCTAGATTGGATTCTTGGAGCAATGGCTATTAAAACAAAGCGAGTAAATAATAACAAACTCTATGTGTGATGGGCGCTTTTGAGACAAACATTGTTGATCTCATGGATCAAACCATTGTTGTAGCTGGCATGCCTTGGCAAACAACCAAACACTTATAGAAGTAGTATTTTTTCAACCATCCATAGACTATTCCTTTGGTGCAAAATTTTGCCCCCCAAAAAACATTGCATTTGCTCTTTGAGTTATGAAATACATCATCTTGTACAACTTGCAAATATCAATGCAAAAAATGGTTTGGGGCACACCATGCAACTATTTGAAATTTTGAACTTCATAGGTTCATAGTATGTTTCCACATATTCAGAAAAGTATCAATGTTTTATTTTGAAAATTCATGATTTTCAAGTGCCAATGTGCTAAAAATAATCTCGTGTGTTATTCCACCTTAAAGTATTGGTTTCTTATGCTTCTAACATAGAGCCAAGAAACCAAGTTGTCTCCAAGATACCGGTATGGGCAGCAAGCCAGTAGCCACATGAACTCTACAGAGGGGACTGATTTTAAGTGGGTCCTTTGGCCTTGTGTTTTCCTTATTCTCCTTGTTGCTGCTTGAGCATCCACGGAAGATGCCGATCAGGAAGAACGGTGCGCCTTGGCGATGGCGATGGCGTCACCGGTTTCTGGTCCAACCACGCGTCTCCTCCTTGCTCGGATGCCTGGCTTTCGTCTCTCTCCTTTTGCTCCAACAATTTTTGTTGCAATTGCATCCGCAGCCCCATAATCGATTGCCCGCTTCTCTGAAGCTTCAGATTCCAGGCACTACAACTTCGGGAATGGTTGTGAGCACAATGCATCCCCTTGACGTTGTTGTCCTTCCCAACGGCGTGCGCAGTTCGTACCTGCATCCCACCTCTTTTGCAATTTTCATGATTTAGCGTATTGCAATTTCACTCTTCAGATTTGAGTAGGTCATGTATGGACGATTTTTGGTTCAATCTAGTTTCAGTTTTAGACGAACACATGCGATGTTCTTCACTGCTTCTAGGCACGTAAGATTTGGCCCCCTCTTAATATACAGTTTTCGCAAGATCAATCGAATTGTGTCATTTTGATACCGTGATTCCTTCGTCTGGTCCTTTACGGGTTGAGTTTGGTCATTTCAATCCTTTGTGGGGTTGGTCATTTAGTATAACAATGCGCTTTCGTCGTTTCCATAAATGAAGTTCTGATTTAGCAAAATTCTTGGAATTTGAAGTCAGATYTGTTGATCCTCAGGATGAATTTTCTCAAAGAAATGCTAATGATCTKATTTACCGGTAATAATAGTGTCTCTTTCGATTCTCAGTGCCGCGGTTAGGCTTTGGGACGGCAGGCCTAGGAGAGGCAACTGAGAGAGCTACTTCATGGGCTTTGGAAGCTGGTTACAGGTTCTTTCCTTGTTTTCTCTTTTGATTTGTACATCCGTGTTCATACCCTTTTTGATGTCTAAGAGGAATGAAGTCATGGGTTCTGTAGAAGGGTAAGTGCCCCAAATGGTGAGAGAATTTTATGGTTCATGTGCTTAGAGACCTAAGCTGGGCAGAATTCCAGGTTGATTGACTCGGCGCAAGCGACAGAATGGTACAATGAGAAAGCTGTGGGCAGAGCCATACGCTCTTCGAATGTTCCAAGAGACCAACTGTTTCTTGTTTCCAAGGTATCCTGAACTTGTTTCCTCTTTTCTGTCATTCTGTATCGATGTGYATTCTTTTGGTGCTGAGGGTTCAGGGTGGAGTTTTGCATTTTTCTGATGCTTCAGGRTTTAGGGTATTGGGTTTTGGGTRAAGCTTGATATATGGTTTTTGGAGAGAAACCAACAAAAGAGTTGTGGTAAATAAACAGCTGCATCCAAGGCACTTGGGGTATGAGGTCACAAAGCAGCAATTCAGCACGTCCTTACAGGACTTGGGAACCTCGTACCTCGACCTCTTCTTACTTCACTATCCTCGGTGCTTTCCGGCCATCTGCCATGACATGAAGCATGCTGGATCATGGCAGGAAAGGTGTGCCTACTTAATGTACCTTTCTGCGTAATTGTTGTGGGTGTCAGCTTCATGCTACGGTCGAAGTGTGGGTTTAGGGTGAAGTTTAGGGTTTAGGGCAGAACGCTGGTTCTTGTGTCCAACTTGTGTAGTAATACTAACTTATGTCCTATCTACAGCTGGAAGGCTTTGGAGGAGTTGCATGATGAGTTCAAAATACGAGCAATCGGTGTAAGGATAATGTCTTTCCAATCGTCTTGTGTCCTAAACCCTAAGCCGTAAACCGTAAACTTGCTGATGATACGTATCTTACTGGAGACTTATTCAGCGACAAGCTCTTGGAGGTTTCTTAAATGCACTTTTAATATGTAACATCAATCTGATCCAGCATCCTTCTGCAGTTTAGACTTGCTGAAGAACTTTACAATGTTGCAGGTCAGCAACTTCAACAAAGAGGAGCTTCAAGAGCTCGTTGCCCTTGCAAGAATTAAACCTTCCGTAGTACAAATGTAGGTCGTTGTTGACGTATTCTGCATGTGCCCTCAAACTCCTGTTCCTGCATTCGTTTTTTGGTGAAAGACAGTAAGATAGTTTTGCGTGGGTCTTTTGCATTTGCTTTTCTTAAATGAGGACGGTTGAATTGACACCTCCTTTGAAAACTGGTGTAGGAACTCTGATCCCTTCAATGCCGACAAAGAAACACAGGTTCGCACTCGGATACAGTCTAAGAGTTATCTACAGGACTGTTAAAAGCATCTTGTTTTTTCGAGTGGAATCATAGGAAACACGTCTTCTGTTGAAGAACTGAACTTGGGAGGTGATATTATGGAAGCATCAAAACTTATTCCTTTGATGCGATTGGAATTTTCGATAGGATTACTGCCAGCAAGAAGGAATACAATACATGGGTTACAGCACTCTTGGGAGCCAGTGGCTTATGCGAGGGTACTCTACAAATCCGGTGACGATTTGTTTCACACCATGACCCTCTGCATTACAGCGTGCTACTGTTGGTTATTGATGTGGTTAGGGATTCTTGGGCATTGGCATGATTTCCTTATGCATTCTGGAGAGGAGATACAACGGACTCTATGTAACGTTGTCACATACCCGGTATTTCAAGATCTGTTGTAAGAAGGGTCTTCCCCTAAGGATTACTCCAGTCGTGGCATTTAATCTTAATGTTCTCATCATTTGCGCTGCAGGTCCTCGATCATCCTGTCATTCAAAGCATTGCTGTCGCTCAAGCGTGCACACCTGCCCAGGTAAGGTTTCTATTTGTAGGTTCATAGAACTCGTTAAGCATAGCCACCGTGCTAGCCACCTAAAMTGCATTTCTAGTTGGACGTCCATTAATGGTTTCAAACCATTGCGTCGTGGATAGCTGAAAATATTCAGTGGTATCACAACATTGGAGGAATATTCCATGAACTAGTGGGCTGTTTGAGTTTGCAGGTTGTTTTAAGTTGGGCACTGGAGAAGAGGCAAGTAATTGTCCCACGGTCAAGTAACCAATTCCGCATACTAGGAAACCTCGAAGCTCAGCACTGTAATCTTAGCAGATTGCAAGTGACAAGTATCGATGACTTAGATGGTCACATTCCGCAGCTACATCGAAGAGATTAGCAAGCGTAGCTTGATGTAGATTAGTGGCGTAATATACTAGTTAGCAGGGTACTATATAGTTCTTTTTGTAGTGGTCGACACGGTCCGACTTTGAAATTGTAAAAGGCATTCCTTCAAAGTGACAAAGAATCAATAAATCTCCCAAAAATCACTCCCAGATATGCTGAAAGTGACAGAAAGCAGTATCTCCCTCATACGGTTCTACACATGGTGCAACATTCCACGCATATTTCGATAGAAGTTGGCCACAACACAAACCATGTAGCTGCTCAAGAACTCGCACAAAGAACTTTCGCAGTTTCTTCCAAGTGTACAGTACTTGTGATCGACAAACATCATGAACTAATCGCTTATGATCACTACGTAGGAATCCTTAATATCCAATACTGAATATCAAATCTACGGTACTCGAGGTCCTAAATTGCCTCGAGTATTTGAAAGGCGGAGAAAAGACCACCGGATGGCTCGCATGCCTTAGAGAGCTACCATTGGCTCAAAAATAAATGCACACTGCATTAGAATTTGCAGCCCAGATGTCATCCAATTGCTGGAGTCTGCCTCACATTCACGCCAGGTCCACACAGGCATGTTACCCAGACTGCCAGAAGTAAAAAAGCAAACCCAGGGAACAATAAACTATGCATAAAATTACATACGTAGACTAACTCAACACAAACTCTCCACCAAGAACTGCCGGTTTGGAGTGAAATACCAAATACTTCATTGTAAGAATCACAAACAATTATTCTTGAACGAATCCAGTAAAAGCCATCACCTATTTTTAAAAGGTCTCACCTGTGAACACTACTGTGGTTGGGCCCTCAGTCTTGAGACACCTTTTCCGAATTCGTCTTGGATGATGTCGCCTTCTGCGAGCTCATACGAGCCTCCCGTGAGTTCATGTACTCGAAACCAATGACATCAGGGATGTGAGAACTATCCTTGATACGGAGATACTGACAGATGGCGGTATCTTCAATCCAGGGGAACCAGGGGGCGACGACGGTGTCCATGAAGAAGAACAAGCCAGCACCCAAGAGGAGACCCAGTGACCCTCCCGCAAATATTTGGGCGGTAGTGTGATACCCCAAGTAGACTCTGGAGTACATGACTGTGAGAGCAAACGGCCATGGCAACAACGCCATGAAGACTCGCCGAAACTCATCGGCGAAGTAAAACCTCCGAGTGACCAGCAGCGTGCAGTACATGGAGAAGAAGCACATATATTGCGAATGACTGGAGGGCCAGCCGTTGGAATCGCACATCTCCAACGCCTCACATGTCAGTGGCCGTGCTTCGTGAGCTAGGTCCTTGATAACCTGTGCATAGATTAACCACAACAATTCATTCATAAGTTAGAGAGAACCCATGTACAATGCAAGTGAAAAGTCCCTCATTTGCAATGCAAATTCATCCAAGCACCCAAATTCACTATAATCCAAAAATGTTTGGATTTTGAACTTCAAATTACTCCCAAATATTCAAAACAACTTGGAATGACATGAAAATTTTACCACAGTGACTAGACTTAAAATGAACATTGGATGAAGAAGATACAAGCCCCCAAAGTTGCAGTCATCAAAATACAATTTGTTGAATTCAAATTGAACCTATGAACTTTAGAAGGCCTTAAAAAAATCAATGCATCTTGGGTTGATTTGGAAATTTAACCACAAAAACTTGAAATAAGAGTGCAAATTTATCAACAAATTTTATTGAATCCGGACATCGGATGCAAAAATTATAGCACTTCAAATTGGACTTCTAGAGTGTGAGGACACTTTGGGTCCCCTAGGGCAACTATGGATTAAGCGGGGTGCTATACAATTGGGACCAAGAAAAGAAAATGGAACTTTTTGAGCAGTATTTGTGGTGAAGAGTTTAGAAATGGTACATGTTGACCAATAAAAGTGATTAAAATGTTTCATATTCTTAACTTGGTCAAAAAGTCGTCATAAAATAAAGGTTAGTTCACTGGCTTAGTGTCCAATATTTGGTAAAGTATTTATAATAAGTCAAGAAGGAGAGCTAGAGCTAGGAGCGTTGTTCCAAGGGGTGTCCGTATATTTAAGTTTCACTTGTTTTGTTAAAAATGTAAAAACAGCCCCCTATTTTGCAGAGGTCAAATTGGTAAATTTTCTTAAACGTAACATAGATAATTTGAGGTCTTCAGTTCCAAATTTTCTAGTTTCAGATCACACGTGGTAAATGATAATTTCTAAAGTTTTCTTCAAGATAAATTTTTTGGAACAATGCTCCAAATTTTTCACCTATAAGCAACACTAGTAGCAGTACTTYAGAATTATCTAATSAAGTGCATACTAATACGTACTAARGGAAGTGTACCTATACCCGATCACAAAGGGAATTTTGTAGTCAAGATGAGAAGTATGAGGCGATGCAAATTTTTCCTAYATAGAAAGATGGGAAATATGGGAATTGCAAATTTCTAGTAATTTTCTTCCCAAAATTGAAACTGCTATGAATTCTGGAAGCCAGAAAGTGCTTGGAACCCATAGCTAATGTCTAGCCTCTCYCTATTTTGATCATTGAAGAACCACTTCYTGCTCATTACTTCCTACTTTCTTGCTCACTACTTTGGAACATGTYCATGACCTTAGTATTCATAGACTTGAAAAGGAGGAAAATAAACATGCCAAGCTTTGGTTGGAAATATGATTCTGCCTCGGTTAAAAACAATGCCTCCTATAGATTGGATATGGGTCGTGGTAGGCAATGGGTACCTCTATTTTACATCTTTTTAACAAGTTCTCATAAAACTTAGAGAACTTCATTTGTTATCATTCAAATAGTATTATTGTGGTAGAGAAGAAGCTTCCCTTAATAAAAGGTGTGAGGCAGAATATTTTGTACCGAGTTGTTAGAGTATCCCCATAGCTACCCCGCCAACGGCGCACACTAGGTATTTGGCTAGGCCAAGCCATTTTAATTGCCCCACTGCACACTTGGTGAAGCAACAAAAGTGGCCGGGCCCGGCCAAATGTGATGAAGACAGTCAAATGGAGAGACTTCTTTGCGGCTCGGTATGATTATTTTTTGTCTTTTATTTCAAGTTTCGAGATACTTGTGAATAGAAAAGTCTTTTGCCTTGTCCTTGCGCATGAGGTGGCACCTCAGAATTTGGGCAAACCCATTTACCCGTGTTGCTAGCCCGTGTTGGAGTGGGTGACAATCATAACACTAGGCCCGGGCAAATACAAAGCCACTTCAATCCACCTTGGCCGTGTTTGTTTGTTGAGTCCATGCGTGAGGATGCTCATAGGCATCCAAATTTGAGAAAAAATGTGGTTGACCACTTGGCTCTTATTTGCAGTTACTAGAGTGAACTTGCTAATCACCACTCAAACAAAATTCAAATCCGTTTCTACAATGTTGTAGAAACTTGTGTTCTCTCAAACTTGGCATGATTATTAAATATTGTGTTAAGAATCACTTTCAAAAAATAAAGCTAAAAAAAGTTTCCACTAGCAAATTTCACTTCAAGTTAAAGGTAACAAGCCTTAAATCTTGTAGGAAAAAACTTACAATCCTTCATCGCATAGTGTGCAGTGCCTGTGCGGTAACATGATATTCTCTTGTAGGGTCCCGGTTGCTAGTGACATGAGTTGCATGTGAGGATGCTTGTGCCTGTTTACATCTCGCACAACTACTGTGAGGTAATTGGCATGTTTGATGTCCGGTAATTAGAAGTGTCCGATTAATGGAAGGTTCACTCTAGGGGGATGAATCAATTGTGCTCAATTATACAATGTTATTGAGTTCATTCATGTGAGTTTGAATCCAACATTAACCACTAAAAGCCCAAGGGTTTTGGATAAAACAAAAATGTGTCATAAAATATAAGTTCTATAATTTTATTGAAGTTTGCATCACAAAAGATAATGTGAAGCACAAAAAGTAGAAAGTATCCATATGGTCAAAATTTAAAATTGTTTTTAGATTATCTTCAAATGGATTTTGAAGATGTAACTTCAAAAATTCACCAAAAATACAATTCCTATCTTCAGCATTTGAATTTTTTTTTATTGGTCAGAATTGTGGTTTCTATTGAATTGTGAAAAAATGCATAATATCTGGTAATGGGAACATCAACCCTTTCCCCAAAAAATAAGTTTTTCAACACTAGGAAATTCCAAAGACTTTGTGCTATATTTTAAATAACTTTTGTTTTACCATAGCGATCTTAATTTTGAATATAAAGATTGAAAGACAACCCAATATTTAAAAATAAATAAACAAAATTGAAATTTTTTTTGTCTGCCTAAAAATTCTGCCCGAAGTCGGTAGCGATCAAAAAAATGGTCGCTTGAGCGCTTAGGGTTAAGCACTAGCCAAACAATACCCCTTTACAAAAAAATCGACCATTTAGCAAAATCGCCAGCTTTCTGTGGCATGTCATTGCTAATTATAGTACCAAGGACTATAAGATGTATATTATAGTCTTGGGCTCTATAAAGTCATAATTACACCTAGTTGAAGGTGATTGCATGAAAAACTAATACTATTTTGTGTCACACTTGTAATGAAAGAGTTGTCATCCACCCACGTGAATGCTTTGTATCATTGCATTTCAATAGTTGAGATGAAAGTTACGAGGCTTTTTAGTTTGCGAGCAGTTATGGAATCCCTACACCAAAAAAACTTTGAAGTCCTTTATTTTTTTACATTGATGATTAAGTTGATTAACAAAAGATGAATTGTTTGTGCAATAATTTCTAAGTGATTTCCTTACTCACCATAGCAAAAAATTTGGTATAGATGTCACTTTCTTGACACTAGACAACCACCAAATGTGGCCCATTAAGATTACAATACGTAGTTTCAAAGACTCAAGAACTCGCATGTTTGCATATGGGTTGGGTGGATGGAAAGCATTTTTGACAAACTATCATATCAAAGTTGGCAAGTGGCAACATACTCATCTTCAAAATTGATCATATTTTTGCACTTTGAAGTGTTCACTGGTAGGTCACCTGGTAAGGTCCACTTGGATGAAGACAACAATGCTCACCAAGACAATGTAGGCCAAGCATCACTTTGGGCACGTCTTCCATTAAATTACCATTGCTACCTAAGTTTGTGGTGACCATCAACATGTCCTAAATAATTTCAATTTGATCAATGCTTTTGAAAACGGTTTGAGGCAATTTGGATTTTATTTATCCATTAAAGTTTTTTGGGGCCTTTGGAAGACCACAAGTTCCTTGAATGTAGAGAACGTGGGAACTATGACATGTTTGAGAGGTTGCCATGTCAAATTCTATTAATGATTAATTTTTTAAATTTCAATTATTATTTTTATTTATTTCATATTTTGATAGTAGTGCATTGGTTCCAAACAACGGAAACAAATGCCTCACACATTCTTCCAAAGGCCTCAAAACCCCTCTAATGCATGCTTGCATTGATTTATACATTGTGAATTTCCTGCCTAACTTAGTAATCACAATAATCAATAGAGACTAATTAACTAGGTTGTTGCACTTGAACATGTCCTCAAGATAGTTTTCTTTGAATCCATTGAAGACTTCTTAACATTTACTTGCAATTGATAGTCGATCATATCTTGCATGTTTGCTTTTACATTGATGGTCAAATTCAATAACAGAAGGCGAATAGTTTGTGCACGAGTTTCCAAGTGATTCTTCAAGCATCAAAACAATTTTTTTGGTATACCCAGTCACGCCAAATAGCCAAATGTGGCCCATCAAGATCACTATACATAGTTTCAAAGACTCAAGAACATGTGTGTTTGCATATGAAGCTGGTGGATGGAAAGCTTTTGTGATGTACAACCACATCAAAGTTGGTGATGTATTCATCTTCAAATTGACAAGATTGTCGAACTTCGAAGTGGTCATTGGTAGGTCACCTATGAAGGTCCACTCAAATGAAGACCAAGACCAAGATAATGTAGGCGAAGACAATGCATGCCATGGATGGAAAGCTTTCGTGACAGACAACCACATCAAAGTTGGTGATGTACTCATCTTCGAATTGGCCATGGATGGAAAACTTTCATGATGGACAACCACATCAAAGTTGGTGATGTACTCATCTTCGAATTGACAAGATTGTCAAACTTCGAAGTGGTCATTGGTAGGTCACCTATGGAGGTCCACTCAAATGAAGACCAAGACCAAGATAATGTAGACGAAGACAATGCATGCAAAGCATTGCTTTGGGCCACATCTTCCAATACATTACCAATGTTAGTGGCCTAAGTTTGTGGTGACCATCTACCATCCATTTGAATAGGAGCACCGTGAAAATCATTTCTACTTGGAGAAGGACTTAAGCTTGGTAAGTCAATTTTTCATGTCTTGATGACTCTTCATCTATGATGACCATGTCCATTATCATGTACTTTGTGATGCTATTTTGGTCCTAATTCTAAAATACATCGCTTTTCTTGGTAATAGGTTGTTCCTTTTTTTCTGTTTGGGAACTCCATAGCCACATGCTTGACGGCGATGAGTTGCAATTGAAAGGTTGCACTAAGACCATGACAATGGTGATGGTAGAGAGAACCTACAATAAAGAGGTGTAAATGATTAGTCTTGGGCACTCTAGATAAAAAAACTTTCGTTCTTACCAACAATCTTGCTATTGGCAATATGCTCAAATTTTCCTTGTTTTCCAACTCAAGCTTCACAATTGAAGAGGTAAAATAGATTGAGAACCACTAAGTGAGCTATTTTGTATGTTGGAAGGTTATGACATGGTCATGGTTGTTACAAATGTTATGTTTTTTGTACATATTTGTAGATGTAACTTAGAATACTTGCTAGTTGTTTGAAGATGTTGGAACCAAATGATTTTCTATAGAATTGGTGTGTAAATTTAGTGCCTCTTGATCTTTTGAATTTTCACATTTTTTTAATTTATTTGGATTCCACTCCCCATTCCCCTTCTCCATAATTGTATGGTTTGAGCTTTGAAATCTAACAACAATTGAGTAGCCATTTGTATGATTTGCCATGAGTTTATGCATGTTATGATTTGTCATTTGTAGCTAATTATGTAGCTATTTGGATGTTTGCAATAAAATGTTGAATGAGAACTTCTACATTGCTAGAGGCATAAGGCATGGTATGTACTCTACAATGATAGATTTAGGTTATATTGTAGAGGATAATGAGATAATTAAAATTAAATTGTGAAGAGTATCRAAGAAGATGGAGTATATCACTACTTTACGAAAYATATTAAAAACATAGTAACTTTGTTGATATATCACTATTTTATYCACAAATTGAATTGATGTACAAGAGTAAACCTTTTGATGTCCACTTCTCAACACATGAATCATTACAAAATTTGTCCTCATTATGACATCCATGGGTTATTTTGGTGACATTTTTCTTCACTYTTCTAGAATCTCTATAGTTTCATGTTCAAACAAGTCAATGCAATGAGTTGCAATTGAAASGTCCCACCAAGACTGTGACAATGGTGAAGGTAGAGAAGACCTACAATGAAGAGGTGCAACGGATTGATTTCATCTAGCTAAGGCACTCTAAATAGAAAGCTTTCYTTCTTACCAACAATCTTGCAATTGGTGACGTTTTGGAATTTTAATCATTGCCAATTCAAACTCTACAATTGACATGGTAGAACAAATTGAGACCCACTAAGCAACCAMGTATACATATTGAAAGGTAATGACATAAYTAGAATCTATTAAGTTCTTTTCAAGTAAATGAAAGGATTTAGTGACATGGTCGTGGTTGTTGCATTGAGTATTATACATTTGGTTCTAGATGTAGAGCAATTGTTGGCTTTTGGAGGATATTGGACACATATGAGTGAAGTGGTTTTCCTTGCRGATAGTTCCACCTCATGTGAGCACTAAGATTTCATTTATTTAAATATCAAATGTAGATATTACTCTTTAGGATTTATTGCATTGGTGCTTGCTCCTTTGGATTTTCACTCTTTCACTTTTGCTTTCCACCAAATCCCACTCTCCATGCTTCTTCTTCATAAATGTATGGTGAATTCTAGGATTTGAAATCCTAGAACAATTCAAAAGCCTATTGTAGCATATGTATGATTAACCATTTTCATGATTAACCATTTTCATGACCTTTCACTTGTAGTTAATGTAGCTATTTGGCTGTTTGCAAGTGGATGTTGAATAGTGTTTGCAAGTGGATGTTGAATAGGAACTGTCTCTTGGCAAGTGGAATAAGGAAATATATAAATAGATATAGACATAGACATAGACATAGAGATAGACATAGAGATAGATATAGATATAAGTTTTTGCATTGCCTTTTAAGTCCCCTTATTTTAATCGAGTAGGTGAAAATCATTTGAATCCTATACCCACAATTACAAATGGGACCATATTATATTTTGGTGAGACCATAAGTATATTCCTCCATCCACCATGCTGTGGTTGCCAAAGGTCATCTTAATTACTACTCCATGACAATCCAAATTTCTAATGATGGAAAATCAAACATGTCAATGATATAGCTTAACACATTTTTAAAGTGAAAGTTTGAGAAATACAAATTGTTAAGCACAAATTAATGTCATTATGATTTTTTCCTTCTTATAGAGTTATAACTAATTTTATTAGATACAAGTCTACTATGAAAGATGACAATGGAAGATGACACTAAGAAATACAAGTTTAACTAATCATTGCATTTTAGAAATAGTATTGGAACTTCCTAATATTGACAAACATTGGTTTTGATTGAGGTGAAAAGATAAAAACAACATGATTTTGAGACATTACAACTAGAGCTAGATTTCTAAATATTGAGTCCCTACACATTATTGTGTCATAATTTTGAGGGGCCATAGCGAAAGTGTCATAATTGGTGTCACTACAGTTTTGGAGCCATTTTTGTTTATCTTTCGTCTTATGATTAGCAAACTATAAACATGTGTAGTAATTAAACATATTTGTTATCACCCAATTTTGAAAAAAGATAGAAAAATATGAACAAAAGACTAAAAGAGAAGTATTTATTTTTCTAAATGATTTCTATAATGAGCCCTATTTTTTCCTATTTTCAATCATGTCATGAATGATATTTTGAATTTGATAAATCTTGATTATTCACATTTTTTATCACTAGAATTTGAAATGTCATCTTTATTCAAATCCATTCATTATTTTCCTTGGAATTTGAGTCTTAACGAATGATTTGAAGAGTCTTGTATAATGAAAAAATATGAAGAGTTGGTATGGAAACTATTAGAATTTGAATTTTTTGAATTTTTTTTCTCATAGTTTGTATTTTTTGTCTACATGGAAAGCATTGATTCATTCCATTTGGATTTGTTATGAGAAAGTTATGGACAATCTTGTTTTTTGGGCAATTGAAGCATGTTTTTGAAAAAATAACTTGTAGGATTCAATTCTGAATGCAATTTTTACAATTTTAAGAAAAAAAACGCTCCACGTGGTTTAGTTTTTTTGCTAGAACAATCTCACCATTGGGATTAGTGCATTTTAATTCCACCATAGAGATATTAATGATTTAGATTTTCCTTCTATCTTGGACCTACTTCTATTTAACAATTTTTTAAAGAATGAAAATTAAGTTTTTTTTGAAATTTTTTTCTCGCCTAGATTCTCAATTCAATTCTCTACAAGAACGATTTAAAGCTCAAAACTCCATAGTGCAAAAAATTAAAGTTAAGAAGGTTCCATGTCAAATAATCTAGTCCCGCAATGTGCTGCAAGAATTATTTTTTTCACTTTAAACGTAGATATCTTGCAATTTGTGCAATCAATAATTCTGAAATTTTTTCCACACATCCTCATACTAGTTAGGTGTAAGATCCTATGGTTCAATTTGCAAAAAAGACAATTTCWGAGYTTTTTTACTCTGTGCTATAGAAATGGCAGTTTTGAGTGTTTTTTCAGGGAAAAAAGGCCTTGGTCTTTTAGAGGTTAAATCAATTTGAGGAACAAAATTGCTCGAAGGTTGAAAAACAAAGTAGATGTGAAACTCAATAATATACCATCTATATTAGAATTTTAAATTACATGTTTGTTGAATATATATCTTATTTATTTTTACACCAGATAATAAAAAAATATAGCATTAGTCAATTACCACAATTTTCAATATACATGATTTTTTTTTCCGGAAGGAATATTAACTTAGAGATATTAATCCGGTTGCCATGGGTGTGTTGAGTGATTTCTCGCTTATAAAAAAAAAAAAAAAAATTCTTAGAGATATTTGATGAGTAATCAATTAATCAATTTCATGTAGAATTCACGGAGAATTTTTTCCAATGATATGCTTCAAAACCCAATTTGGTCAAGAATTTAATATAAAATCATTTTTTAATCTCATATCTTACTCATATTTTGTTTGCACTTCCAAAGGGATCAGTTATATGGAAAAATTTCACTAGTAGGTTTTGGTAAAAATCAAATGTGCTATTAATAATCAATATTACATGTCTAAAATATCTTGTATTTAAATTTAATAACTGTTATACCAAAGGTCAAATTGGCACAAGACAAAGTTCATGCACCCCGCCATCCAAAGATCTTTTGAGCAATACCAAGTAGAACACCGTGAGAAGCATCAAGATTTGTTAGATTTCAACTTATCAAACTAAACAAAACAATCTATTTTAAAGGTATTGATGATTTGTATTTTGTATGAACCCCTTGGTCTTTTAGGGGTTAAGATAGCAACCAATATGAGCATGGCTAGAACCTTTGTAACTAAGTAGTACTTATTTTCGACAACCCTTCATGATGGCTAAACCTTAATGTAGTTTGCACTAAACACATGAAGATTTTTATATGAAGTTGAATTTTGTACAATCATTGTTTGCCAATTTCTATAAACAACCCTTAAATGTTGTTATCACATGACTTGAGGTTTTTGTTAAATTGCATGAAGTACCGCTTTCAAGTTATGGACTTTTCATATCTCCAAGAGTGATTTTGCAGAAGTTATAGGATTGGGATTTCTAAAACCAAGCTTGGGAACTSTAAGCGATTGTTCTCAAGCCACAATGTTTGATTATGCAGGCATTCTATAAACAATATACTATAACAATATACTGTATAGAAATTGGCCCACACCAACAACTCACAAAAAGGAAAGACAACAGGTTGCACTATTAGGGTTGGATGGCAACATCATAACTTTYGCCACACTGACTCTGGCTACTGTCCTCATCCCAGGTGCTCATTTCCACAAAGCAGCTCGCCCTAATCACAACAGATGGGAGTTACAGATCCCGYGGCGGTTTTTGGGAGACTGTAACTTAGGTTGAATACTCCACGAGCYCCGTCACTCCTGCGGACACTTCAACCCCGACGAGCTCTTGGCTGCTTCCGGAAGACTTGCCCTGTAAAGACTGAGAACGCAAAAATTCCGTAAGGCAGTTAAAATGGAAGGAGAGATTTCTCTGGCCAGTGGCTCGTCCACTGCAAACAATGGCACCTCCACACCAAAGAAATGGCTCCATCTCGACGATGGAGAGCCGTCGTCAAATGCTGCAGTGATGAAYCTGTTGCTGAACAATGCAGAAGCAGAAGGCGAATTGTCGATACTAACCCGATTTAGACGCAGCATATTCCACGAACTGAAGCACACGGAGTTCACACAGCAAGAGCTCCCGGCATGGAAGCCCATCATCACACCCAATTGGGCAATGACCATCTTCATAGCCGTGGCCCTTGTCACCATCCCCATCGGCATCATCACTCTGGCAGCCTCCCACCACGTGGTTGAAATCGTCCACAGATACGACGTGGAGTGCATAAACAAAACCGTAAAGGATCCCGTGAGMTTCATTCAGAACTCCACTGTCGACCACCGATGCAACGTCACGCTCGTCGTCCCCAAGCCCATGAAACACCCGGTGTTCGTCTTCTATCAACTCACCAGGTCAGTCATTCTTGGCTATATATCGCCACATTTCTACCAAATGTTTGACCTAGCTCGAAGTCTGTAAGAAAAATGCGAATACATAGCCAGATTTCCAATGAAAATTTGTTTCAAATCGTACAAATTGTGTTGTTACCAATATAACAACTCGCCAGAATTGGTAAACTCAAAAAATATTTGGAGCCACCTCAACGAAAACTGAAAAGAAAGGAAAAACACTGTACCAGGTTCCACCAGAATCACCGTCGCTACATGAAGAGCCGCAGCACCAGACAGAACCAGGGGGTGGATCTCGACAGTGTCGCCTCGTGCCATCCTGTTGCTCGCCTCAGCAATTCCGAGCCCATCGTCCCCTGTGGTCTCATGGCCTGGAGCTTGTTCAATGACACCTACAACTTCCATCTTGCCAATGATAGCAGTTATCGTCCCATCCCTGTCGTCCGGACCGGAATAGCTTGGAAGAGCGACGCTCGAGTCAAATTCTCAAGCAAAGTGTATCCCCACAACTTTCCGAATAACGTTGATCAGAAGGGTAGTACCSGCTTCCCTGYGGGTGGTGCGAGCTTGGATCCCKGGGTTCCRTTGAGCCAAGACGAGAATCTMATGGTGTGGATGCGGCCTGCGCCGATGCCGAGGTTCAGGAAGCTGTATGGATATATGCAGCGTAACTTGCACGCTGGGCAGGTGATCCAAGTGGTGATTGATAACTTRTACAATACATACTCGTTCAAGGGCAGCAAGAGCCTCGTGCTATCCACCACCAGCTTCCTTGGCGGAAAGAACCTATTCCTCGGAAGAGCTTACTTGTCCATGGGCGTTTTGTGTGTGGTGATGGCGCTTGTTACGTTCCTRGTTCAGCTGCATCACCCTCGCCCACTGGGTAATCACTCACGTCTCACCTGGAACCGCCGTCCCCGCTCCTGAAGCTCCCTGAACTGCCGGTCCTTACATGTCTAGAGGGGGTAATACGGGTACTACAGCATGCTTCCATAATCGTGCTAAAGTGGAGGATAATGTAACCGTTAAAAACCTGATCCCCTCTCCTATGCTGAACCCTGTACCCAACAGCAACTCATCTATTCTTGGACTTATTAGCCGCTGGTGTCAGCCCGACTGGGCTAAGTGTCTATGGCCACTCATTTCGGACTGAAAATGGGGTTTTGGACTGGCCTTTCAATACAGGTTTACAGCCCCACTTTGGATGATTACTTAGCGATAATAARTTTGGTTCTTAACAATTTTGGCTCTTGTAYCAAGGGGTCCCTCCAAMGTTCTATACTGTACTGACCTCTCAATGTAAGCACACTTCTACGTATGCTAAAATGCTTAAAATGATGCAAATAGTATCCATAAACTTACTGCAAACCATTGGAACGGAAACTTACCAAGGATCCTGAGTACCAAGTTTAGGAACTCTTTTATAAAAAAAATGATCAATATCTCAGATACAGCATTATACCAAATCCATCATAGAGGTTGGAATCCTCATCTTTCCGCAAGTTCTAGTCACTTGGAGACAGCACGGAACTCAAGACRATCCTGACAGTATCAATAAACTATTGTAGGYGTAATTGAATCAGACCTTRGCAAACTCTATTGTGAACACCAAAAGCTGAGCAACTGATATGGCTCACTTCTATGTTTTTGTCGCTATGTTTTCTTCTTGAAAAAAGACAGTAAATTTCCTTGACCAGACCCCTGCCCTTTCGAAGCAGCAGCTTTGCCTCCAACCTTGCCAGGAGCCTTGGTGGTACTACCCTTCTGAGGCGCTTTAGCTGGCGCAGCAGGCCTGAGACAAAAAATGCCAAGAAATGTATAAAAATGGGATAAGAAAGTCTAATAGCAATCGGCTTGTACAAAAAGAAACTAAAGTCCTTGGGCAATTATTCAGCATGCTGAAATTTCCCAATGTCACAGCAGAAGACAATGTAACAAAATACCTATCAGCAGGAATTTTCGACGCTACAGGTGGTGCTGGAGCCTTTTGCGGTACAGGCTTTCCTTCAGGGATCTCCTCCACTCCGTCTGTCTCCCACACTACCTCCGTSACTGAGAAACCAGAGGAWAAGATGCGTCAGGGTATTAGCATGCTCCTTCCTCCAGTGAGCATAWACAAAGCAAAAGGATTGATCATTTACCTTCTTTTCCACGCTCATTGATTCTTGTCTTCAGCACCTTCTTACGCTTTGGCCCAGGAGGAGGCTTAGCACTAGCTCCAGACCCGGATCCACTTTCCGCTTCCCTCTTAACCCCAACAGAAGAATCAACTGGCTTACTAACTTCTTCTGTGACAGTGACGCCAAGGTCAGATTGTGGAATACTAACGATTTTACTCTCTTCATCGAGCTCCATCTCCGTAGGGCCTGAAAGATCTATTTTTGCCCCCGAGTCATTTTCTGCGTCCGTTTTCACCTGGGTCTTCCTTTTAAACGGTTCAGGAGATGCCAAGTTGATAGCAACCTGAGAGTTCATACCCTCTTCGTCTTCAGAGACATCCTCATCCAAGACAACCTGCCTTTTCCGTCCATTCCCGTTCTTTGCTTGACAGCGCCGAATCCGAGCAAAATCGGAAGCCTCTTCATCACTGCTTGGCTCGCTGCCAGCACCTTCCGTCGCTCGAATTGCAGCCTCCGCATCCCCTGCAAAAGAAATAGTACAGGACTTCAGCAGGCTGGTCGTGAGATACCAAGATGCATGCATGTCCCCCGAAGAGGATCTAATGCTACAAATCAAATGGTTCCTACATAATCTGTTCAGTACAGGGACATTGATGTCAGTACTAGGACAGTGACTACCTGTACCTATGCAAACATGCGATCCAAAACTTGTCAKCCAGGTGCAAAGAAATGTACCAGTGAGAAGAGTAGGTATGGCTGCTGGGGTGGCAGCCTTAGCTTTCGCAGGTGCTTTACCCCAAAGATTAGCCAAGGACGAGGCCCCTCCTGTCACTCCCGTTTTCTTCTTCCCAACAGCAACATTTTCCGGYACCATTTTACCAGGTACTGCGCCTGTTGACGAGCTTTTCCGAGCGCCTTCGTCCTTGACAACTGCTCCTCCCACTGTAYTCTTCACAGGTGCCTCTTTCTGGCCTGCAGAAAGTGGAGGTGTCGCCTGTGGTGGATCTGCCTTCGGGGTTATGGAACCAGCCACGTTCTTCAAGGATGGGGGAAAAGCAGAAGTCGATGGTTCTGTCTTGAGTTGATCTATCACTGATTTACTTTCTCCGATCCCTCTGGTAACATGCGAGTATGATACTGAACTAAATCTGCACAAGAAGAAAAAATTTGTCAATCACGAAAAATCCCCTGATCAACAAAATCCTTGCATGAAGCTTGCGAGTTACAACAAAGACATGATCTCGTTGTGTACGTAAAACCTTACACAGACAGTAAACAATACAGTCCTGACTGTGTGTCCACTGACTAGTTATCCTTACACCAATAGGATTATTTCCTCACTTCCCTCAGAAAGCAATTGCAAACTAGGCGTGAACTACTTACCGATTATCACGAAGACAATTGTCAACATCACGTGGTTGCATAAATAATTCTTGAGCTTGCACATATTCGGCACTGAAAAGCTGGGCTGGGTCTTTGGGCAAACAAGGCTGTACACTGTACACATGCTGGGAGGCAGGCTCATCAAATCCCTCTTTTGCTTCTGTACAGGTATCAGGTGCAGATACAATGGTCGAGCATCAGTTAATATTTCCTGGAGTCACCTTTACAAACTTTTCTGAGCAGTCTTATCCAAATGCATCTCGTCTGACTAGCCGCACGAGCTCGAACTATCTCGATTTGCAAACGACTTAACGAGCAGTATCCAAATACTATAGGCGATGCAAAATTAACACAACAAACAAATCAAATATAATTTAACCAATAAGACCCTATAAKCTGGAAACAAAAAACTGCTAAGCCTCACAGCTGGCAAGATTTGGTCGGAAAGCAGATAGAATAGGCAAGGGTAGAGTGCACAAGCGTACCTTGCAACTTGACTTTTGGCACTAGCTGTACATTGTAAGTTCGGGGTTCACTTTTTGACCATCCACAAACGGCGTATACAACCTCAACCTTGTTCCCCTMATTTACCTTCGCAAACTCCTCTAAGATYCTGGATCGAAAACAAAACGCAYMAGCTGTGATGAATTGATTCAATTTGTCTTAATATGACAGAAAACAGAAATAGAAATATCAGAGTGCACTCGSAAACTATGGTTACACAAAATGTCCTACAACTGTCTAGCAACAAGACCTGGGCTCCAACGACAAATCATAATCCCACGAGGGTGGAATGATCCCCAGGTAAATTTCTTCAGTCGCTGAAGCATGTCCATAACCAGCTGGGGTTATTACCTCTTAGCAGCATTTGAAGAGACAGAAAAGTTCCTACTCAGCCACTTATACGACACCTGCAAACCTCGCCCAATGGTCTCATATTGTCAGGAACGTTACGTGTACAAATTACATAGATGAAAGCGTGAATGMTGAACAAAAAARTTAAAGCCCACATAAAAATCAYTATCAATTAGTTCAGCACAAAATAGATCTTCTCACTGCATTGGATTGCCAAACACCGCATACAGTGACAACCTTAAGATGCTGTACATCACGTTCTACTGATTCTATCATCTCAGCTAAACCATWCAAAAGTGTACGAGATAAACTCGTGTCATTCTAAAGAAAAACAAACAGATACTCGGCAACTCAACAGATGTGGAATGTGTGGACGATGGAAAGAAGAAATCGCTCTAGTTATGTTCACGTGCAAAAATCAAGTAATCTTCAATCATGATGAAAGAGAGGGAAGAGAAACACCAAAAAAATTGCACATGTCGGTTCTGAAATGCAAATACTGGTCAGGAAACTCAAGGTGGAAGAACCATACCACTTGAGAAGCATCAATGACAAGAGATTGAAGTTGGTCCAGAATTCCCGAGTCCAGCATAACATCCCCCATGGCCGCTCACCAGGATTTGTAATGTATCAATCTCTACTAAACTACTATTAACCCTGCCAAGACCCTACACTAATAGCATTCTAGACGCTCTCAGTATCCCTTGTTCCCTCGAATGCGCTTGGTCATGTCCACCTGCACCAAAGAGGCCGACCTCTGTCATCAGAACCATCAAATTGTACAAATGAGTAAACGGGAGAAATTTTTAAAAACCCAGCCTGGAAGAGAATTTTTCCAAATTATTAGTATGACGGCGGCAAGATTGTAAAGAAACATAGAATTAATGAGACCTGGCCACGTTTGCACTGAAAATAAGTCTCACGCAGTCCGACACAAGTAGACGAAACTGAAGGTGGTCTCTCCTTAGCACACTCCTTAAAACTCCGCTTCTCTTCCTGCAGTCAGGAACAACTTGATCATCAAATCCTGTGAACTTCACACAACCAAATGACAACAAGGGCCAGAAAGTAAGCAAAAATCTTMCRAGTTAAAGTTACGATCCCACCTAAATTCTTGACGCAGAGTGTGAGACAAATTAACCTGTAATTAGATATTATAGCTCGTCGTTCGACAATGCACCTAATGATCACTACAAAGGCATTGTAAAATGAYTCACAGGATGAAATTAATAATCAACCGAGAAGTCAAACAACCAAACTTAACTCAATTCAACTCTGCAAATATATTGTCGCCTCATCTACCACGTACATTAAAAACTATCTACTCCGAATTGGACCAGAATTAGGACAGCAGCCAACAGCAGTCCCGATCCCATACGCCCACGCTACAACAGATCAGTACAGTAAATTGGCTGAACCTCCGCCGCAAAGGAGCCAGTAGTCCCACCAAGTATAATTTCCCAATCAATGCAACCAAATCAATAAATCAACACAGCTTCCAAAACCAACGACAGCTGTCTCCCATAAAAGAATTGTCGAAAAGCTAGGGACCCAGCTTAAGTGGCGAATTGCTAGCGACCCCAAGTTCTAAACCCTAAACCCTGACAACGCAATGCCAAAGAGTCTGGAGAGAGCAACAATAAACAACMGCTTGCAATCCCTCATCCAAGAGACGCCCAAGCCATGCAGAATTCGATGAACGGACGCGGAAATGCCGGAGAAAAAGAGCACGCGAACGGAGGATAGGGAAGCAGAAGGAAAACGAAGAGCAAAAATCCACAATGAGAAAACCAGCAATGCGCCAAAGAAGAATCGGAGCAGGAGCGCACCTTGATGCAGGGCGATTCCGTAAGGCATTTGGCCAACTCCATCGCCAGTCCCTTGCACGACTTGGCCATGGCGCGAGAGTGATCGCTGGCTGTGGCGGAGGCGGGAAAAACACGCACGCAACGGAACGAAGGACATTTCCTACAGGACACAGGCCCACGCCTTCACCTTCCCCGTCAGCCCAGCTAGACACTAAAAGACCCCTCTCTGTAGTAAGGTAGAAGACCCTAAAACCGACCACGCTCTTAACCCTTAGAGCATCATCAGGAAAGTACCACACACACATTGAAACAATACTGTTTTAATGGGTTCACAGTCCAACTTTGAAAATGTAYTGTTGTAATACA